>JBAMIG010000010.1:22576938-22589255 GCA_037177335.1 Kiunga ballochi
ATATATTTTTTCTTTTTTTTTTTTTTTTTTTTTTTCACTAAAAGTCTATTTGTTAGAGTAATATTTACACCCCCTCCATTCTTCACTGGTAAGCATTATCTCATCCGCTATGTATATGGTTGGATCTTCCATTCAAGTTAGTGAGATCTTTGTATTTACATTAGCAAAAATATTAAATCTGTTGATTTGCAACATTGATAGTTATCTTTTAGGCAAGGTAAGTTTATTTGTATAGCCAAATTCAACAATATGGTGATTCACAGTGCTTTACAAAAATAATAAAACATTAGTAAATAAGAAGATTTAAAACTAGAACATGAAAGAAAGGAAAAAGAACAATAGAGAAAACAAACCTGCAGATTAAAAGACCTTTAAATAATGAAAATAATAAATATCAGTGTGGGTCATCTTGAAGGTATGTTCAGCACTACACAAATAAAAACCAAAAGCATTTTAATATTGAATATATTCATTATCCAATTTAAGATAAATAAAATGTTATTTTAATTATCTAAGAAAGCAAGAATGGTTGTGGTCATTCTTTTAACAACTAGCACTGGCTAATTGAAGACACGATGACATCAGCCACTGTCCCACTGAAAAAATATTCAGGTGCACCCTGTTTATATTTTTGTTTGTCTATTTGTTTTGTGGGCTGCACAGTGGTGCAGTTGGTAGGCACAGTGGCCTCACAGCAAGAAGGTTGCTGGTTCAAGACTTGGTGTGACCGGGTTCCAGCTGGAAATGTTTCTGTGTGCAGTTAGCGTGGGTTCTCTGGGTACTCCGGCTTTGTTACTCACATGTCTTTGGACTCCCACTGTCGGGGATAGGCTGATTGGAGACTCTAAATTGCCCATAGGAGTGAGTGTGAGTATGTATGTACGGTTGTTCGTCTCTGTGTGTTAACCCTGCCATGGACTGGTGACCTGTCCAGGGTGTACCCTGCCTCTCGCCCTTTGGCAGCCCCCCTGTGACCCTGTTATGGACAAAGCGGTAGAAAATGGCTGGATGTTTGTTTTGTTTTGTTTCTTTTCCAGTAAAGAGAAAACTTAGGTATTACCCAGTAGAAGTTTATTACATCATAAAAGATAATGATGTTTCAGCCATGGACATGCACACCGTGTTAAGAGCTTAATAATAATACTACCAGTGTTAAACACTTTTTAAACAAAAACAGTTAGTAGAATGAAAATAATTACCTGGTAAGATACCATTATCCTGCTTATTTTGTCACCTTTGTAGCATTAGTGTTCTTTTACATGCATTGAAAAGCGACACGACAAATTTACAGACAACTGTTAAGTCTGTTAAGTCTTCTCTCACATAGCATGGGAGCATGGATGACAACTTTGCAAAAGAAATACTGAGAATGCAAAATGTTAAATGCTCTGAAATAACAGTAGAAGTAGAAAGACAAGAAAGGAACTGTTCAAGCAGAAAATAAAATTAGGAGTAGTAATGGAAGGCAATGCATAGTGTTTATGATATCTGAAGCATAGAACATAAGCAAAACTAGCTAAACAAAGCTGTGCTGACAGCTGTGCTCCCTAAACTCATCCCAATTTTGACATGACAAAATTTTATTACTTAAGTGATCAGGAAGATAATAGTCAGAAAAAGTGTGCACAGAGTGAAACACACACCCTAAAGGTAGAATCACACTGCTATTACATGTCCTTTTCAACTAGATTGTGGAGCATAAATGCACTTTTTTTTCTTTTGTCCACATAAAATTCATCTGGGCAGAGTATTTAGCTAAAGGCTCTAAAGTCATATCACACCTCTTAACCTTGGCTGGGTTCAGCAAAATGCTGCACAATGTGTTCATTCACCCATTCACACACCATTAGCATCAGAGCTGCCATGCAAAGTCCTCACCTGCCACTGGGAGGAACATGGGGTTCAGTGTTGCCCAAGGACACTTCTTTGTGTTGAAGTCCTAGGGACCAGACTGTTGGTCTTCTTCTGTAGGTCAGTTGCATTGTGGCAGCGTTCAGAACCAAACACAGAATAATGACAGTCGAAGATAAAAAAAGAACAGTAAAAAAAAGAAACATTGCCTTATATTTTGTGTATAAAATTAACGATACAATGGGTATGAAATGCCAAGCAATCTATAGGTTTTTGTCTATGAAAGTCTAAGAATTAGAAACATATCTAAACAACTAAAGTGTGTCATCAGTTGTGGCAGAGACCCAGTTGAAACACTAAGAAGTAAAAACTAAAACTCCAAAAGTATTAAAAAGAACAGTTTTTTCAGCATTATTGAAAAAATGTATCCTTTATTTATGCAGATTACAAAGGATTACCAATTATTGTGTTCAGTGGTAAAGATCATCACTAGAGACTACATCTTAGCTGATGGCACACACCCCCTGCCCCATAAAGCTTCTTTTTAAAATCAATTTAACAAAATAGAGCAATTATTATTCTTGACTGGCCTGAAATATGACTTTTTGTTCTTTTTTTTCATAATAAACCCTTATCATTCCCCACTAAATGCCAAGAACACACTGACAACCCCTTTAAAAAATGTTATAACATCTGTTTTCTTCAGAAATAGCTCATCTGGAAAACAGGCACACAGCCACAAATGTTGCTGGTGGGAAGGAGACGAGAACAGGACCAGGCTGGACTCACATTTACTTGAATTTTAGGTTTGAACAGTGATGACTTCATTTTCTTTTCTGTCTAAGTCCTGGACCTGCTGACTAATCTATCTTCTCAGCCACAGTATTTGTAAAAGACCAAGGTGGTATGACCCACTTCCCAGGGTGATAAACTCAGGATCATTCTACACATGGATACTCTCGCATCACTGATAAAGCTTGCCTAGAGTTCACAAGCAACTGCAATTAATGTTGTATAAAGGTGTGAAAAGAAAAAAAAAGAAAAAGAAAAAAGAAACAGACCAATACATAAACCTGTCACAATTGACCTGTGTGACATTTGAGTGAAGTTTTCAATGGTCATGTTTGGCTTTGAAAGAAGTACATTGCTTTAAAATAGAAATGAGTTTTGGTTATGGAAGGAATGTGCAGTGAAGTCTATCGAGACCAATCCCTTGGGTGCTTGCCCTCTCCTTGTCATGTCTCCTACACAAGTGCCAGAGGAAAGGGTGTGTAAATGGGAAAAGGAGAGGGGTAGGTTAATGTATGCTTCTTTATTTATTGTTTCTCATCCATGTCAATGTTTTGTGTCCGTTTTTTTCTGTGACATTTCAGGGGCTGAGCAAAAGAGGGCAGGGGAAAACAATGTAATGGACAAAAAGACCTTCAGCATGGTACAATAGAGCTGAAAGATGCGTGACGGATGAGGCAAATGCCTCGATTACCACTCACAATTCCCTCTCTCTCTTCCCACCAATCTATGCAGCCCGGTGTGCAGATCACATGGTCAAGGCAAGGGAATGGATGCAGAACAGGGTTGCTACACATATATAAGATATGAAACCCACACACACGTGGGAGTTATTTTATGTTGGATCTCTTCACATTTGTGTTTCCACATCTTCACAGGCCTCCCTTTCATCTGCCAAGTCTACTGAACAGATGTTGCTCAGCTTTTGGAGTCAGCATGATAGACTGAACTTCTGGCAGGCCCATCTTTCTGCTGTGAAAAAGTGAGAGGGGTCATCTGGAAGCTGAACAACATGCAGGGGTGCCTTGACTTGTCTGTGTTTCTGACTATTTTCCCATGTACCATTCCACGTGTCTGACATTCAGGGGCCTTTTTAATGGAAATCCCACCCACATCTCTGAACCACCCACTGTCCTGTCCATCTGAGTGTTTGTCAGCCATTCTGTTAGACTGATCACTTACAAGTAATGTGCCCTTGTCCATAACTGAAGAGGCCAACTAGTGAAAAGGTCAAGATGTTTATAATAAGGTCAACAAGACATCTGAGAGGCATGTAATGGAGGAAAGAATTAGTATTAGAATGGATACAATAAGGTGCTGGGTGACTGTGATTTAGAGAAGATAGTTGTGAAAGGTCGTTGACACTTTAATCCTTGACTAAACTACAGTCCAAAATGTCTTCAGGTCAGATGGTCGACACTATACTTGCTTATATTCTTTCCATTTTTGTAGGAGGCATTAAAGTCTTAATCTGTGTAAAAAATAGTTTTTGAGCTATTTCCAAACACTAAAGCTCAAATGTTGTAATAATAGGAATTGCCACCAATGAGGGGAGGTGTGTGTGTGTGTGTGTGTGTGTGTGTGTGTGTGTGTGTGTGTGTGTGTGTGTGCCCTGTTTACATAATGTTCTAGGAAGACTCCAAGATAGCTCTCTAGTGCCCCCTGCAACATTTCTCATCATTAGCTTACAGTAACCAATATGGATGAAAGAAAGGATGTAAAGACTTCCAAATTAGCCTTTTAGAGCCATAGTGCATATTTACTGATCAAATGGACCTAAATGGAACCATAACCCTGACACCCTGTCATTTTTATTGACACACAGGGTGACATGGCCCGTGAGGACAAATTATCCTGAAAAATACTAAACACTTGGACATTTTCTGGACTATTGCTTCAATTTAAAAGATTAGGTGACTGAAAAAACCTGCCTCATTTCTAAAAACAAACTGAGATGATTAATGAACTTTGAACTAACAAACAATTTCTTCAAGATGTCTGCAACAAGCAAATAAAATGAAGATAGAACTGAAATATCTCACAAACTACCGTCAGTCCTTTTTCCACCGCTACAGAGACAACACACTCAACACATCACATTACAGAGGATTACAGAACAACATTCCAGATGTTCTTTGAAAACACAGTGAAGGTTTGTTTTCTCACAAATGTGAGCTAATGCTCGTTTTAAAACCAGTATTTATTTTGTTAACTCATTCAGCACAGAATTTTCTTTTGCATATGTTTTGCTATTGACCAACTTCTTAGTTTTATTTGCCTATTTTATGGAGAAAAAAAAAGTAAAATCACATACTTATCATTTCTGGTTGCTAGACCAACAGACCATTGTCTGGATTTGCACATGTTCTAATGTTTTATTTAACATGTTTTTAATCCTTTGCATAATCGTGTTAATACCTGTGTGTGCGTATGCTTGCAGTTCAAACTTGCAGCAATTTTGCTTTTATTGAATGTTCAACTTTAACTAACTCCTCCCAGTTTGTGTGTTAGTAGTGTATTAATGCATTTTTAACATTCACACTACATGATCACACTATTCTATACTGCAATGATAATGAGAATATGCGTGTGTGAGTGTTTTAAAGAAGATTATTTAAAGCTAATTTCTTTTGGTTTATCAAGGGTAATTTTTGCTTTGAACACATTTTATTTTCCATTTTTTTCTTGTTTTTGTTGTTATTTTTAAAATGTCTCCATAGTTCGCTTGAGAGTTGCATATGAATGACCAGTAGAGGACATAAGGGTACTTTAATTATCTTAAAAAGGAAAATTAATCTCACAGCATACATTTGGCAACACTCTTAATGAACAGCTCATTATAAATAATGCTGTTATTTATAATTGTTTCCAAGTGTAGCCATGACCTACACTGTTTTGTTGTTGCATTAAAGCTAAAGAAGCATCTGTCTGAACGCAGTTTATTATTAGATTACTCTGTTATGTGAAGGGTGTATTTCTATGTTTAACAGTTTATAAAAAGTTACTCTTATAATGTGTTCCAGAGCCATCAGTAGTCCCCAACAAAGAGCCATCAATCTTTATTAGTTTGTTTAGTTTCTTTGAGTCACTGAGTCTGCTGAAATTCTGATTCCACTCTCCATCACTGGGACACACTGCAAACACTGAAGCGCAAGCGTGATCAAGAAATAAGTCTGCTCTGTTCCTTCTTGCAGATAACTTCACTGCTCCCTTTTTTGTTATGTTTTGCTATTAAAATGAACATCCAGTTAACTGCATATGCTTACGGCTTCCACTGCCTCTTCCAGAATGGAAGAAATGTTTTACTTGCTCCTGATTGGCTTAAAATACACAATTATCTCCCTTGTGCTTTTACATACAAGATGAGCTGAAAGTTCTCTCACCATCCAGAAAGGAGACTTGTTAGCACTTCACAGATTACACATGAGCAGAACAACATTTCTCCCTTTATAATAAATGATGAATGTTGGACGAAACAACTTGGAGAGTTTTTTTTCTGTCTTCCTTTCTGTCAGTCGCTTGACACTCGTGACATTTGCGATGCTGTAAGAGGGGCCACACAGACGCTGCTCTGGGAATTGAAACTGTATCAAGGGTGACATCAAGAGGTCACAACAATACAGGTCGCAGGTTCAACCTTTTTTTGTCTAAAAAAAAAATACTGAAAGCCTGACAACAATTTGTTTATTGCACTCCAACACTGAAAGCAGTGTGCAGCACACAATGATTCTACAGGTATGCATCCCCGTAGACGACAGAACAGGTTAGAAACATCCGTGTGAAGTGCGGAGAAGTGCAAGGCAATGGGTCACATCACCTCACACCTTATCCAAGCAGTATCCACTCTGAGCTGAAAGACTGTCCATGTTAGTTGCAGTCAAGTTGTAGTTTCAGCTCGCACAAAGAGCCGAGGGAGCTACAGGACAAGCACCTACAACGTTAAGACAGTTTTTTTTTTCATATTATTTACTGTAAAACTTTATTTTTTTTATTTTTAACTGGTGGGAAACTATTATTAAATTCCTTCAAAACTTGTTATGCATAGCAACTACAGGTGAGGAACACCGTTAAGGGCAACGTGAGGGTGCTTATCTTGCCCAAAGAGTCATTCACATATGCAGAGTGGGAGTGGGAAATGAATCCAGTAACACACCAATTAAAAGATGACTGGTTTATTTCTTAAACTGCATTTTACCAATGAATTTACAGAGAGATTTTGTGTGCAAATATGATTTTTGTGATGTTTCCATTAAGTTTTGTCAACCTTATATTCCTTGTCAGGAGTAGTGATACAACCTACCCCGTTCACATTAAATGTGCCGTGTGTCAAAACCTTCATTTGCTGCTTTATTTAGCATATTTTCTACTTTTTTCCTGAAATACAACTGCAATATCTTACAGTTGATTTAAAATCATCCAACATTTTGCCTCGTCATAAACAACCCTCAATCATTTGAAAAGAAAAAAAATCTCATTTGGCAATGCATTGAGTCTGAGCTTTCTAGATAAGTCCACTCATATGGTGATTGACAGCTGCAGTGTCCTCTCAGCCTGGTCACTTGGAAAGTTTTTGACCATTTTGCATGTCTACAATCCAGTATTGTAGCTAAACCCTTTAGACGCTGGATTCTTTCAAGTTTATGGCATACTGTAAATGAGAAAAAAACTGATTGTGAACCACATTTATTGAGGAGAGTAATATTACCCTTTTATTTCCATATTGTGGTATTACAGAGTGGCAGCCATATTAGATTTCATAACTGACACAATGAATGATAAACCCTGATCTCCATTAGTCTGGATGATGCTGTGCTAACTGCAGCTGGTGGTGTCATCAGAATATTTGTTGTTAGACAGATTATTATTGTTCATTCAGTGTTAAACTGTGAATAGTCAGTAAACACAGTCCTGGTATGTTAACTTGCATGTTAAAAAGTTTGTGTTTGTAGTTCCTGTTCTATTTCACTGATTTATAAAATATTTTATGATATGGAAGTAAAGATAGATGATGGGATGAGATGTTTTTACTGTGTCAGCATTTCTACAGAACACATATATGTTACTGAGGTATCCATAGCTTTTTTTTATTGTAAATGATCATTACCAGTTAAATGGACTTTTGTAAGCATATTTAAACAGCATGGTATTTCTTCTTTCAATTCTATTAATCTATATTTATACAGCCCCACTTCCTGACAGTGTCATTTCAGGGCACTTCACAAACATCATAATAAGACAATTCATCAAAATTAGCCCAGATAAACCATAAGAACAATTTGAAACCATTAGATTGCATCAAATCTTGACTTTGATCAAATCCCCATCCTGGGCTGCATGAGGTGACAGTGGGAAGGAAAACTCATTTTTAACTGGAAGGTAAAACATCTGGCTTACGACGGGCAACCATTTGCCATGACTAGGTGGGGTGGAGAGTACAGGAAAGACAGAGGACAGGAAAAGACAGAGGACAGGAAAGACAGATTAATATTGCAACAACATTAACACTGCAGCTTTTATCCAGCAAGACCTACAGAGGGAGGATGCATAGGTTAATGATTTCATATTTTAATACAAGGAAGATAAGCAGAGAAGGTTAAAATGTTCTCAGTGCATTATGGGATGTCCCCATGACTGCATAACTAATGGTAACTAACTATCCCTAACTGTAATATTAGTTAAAAAGGAAGGTTTTGATCTCGGTTTTAAAACTTAGGGAGGGTGTCTGCCTCTGAACCCACACAAAAGAATAATTTGGAGAAAAATGCAGAATAATTTTCAACGTTCAGTTGTCATCTTTTATCTTTGATAATTTGTCTGCACATTTTCTTTTCATAAAGTAAGCATAAGCAAGCATGTTAGTGTGCATGTGGAGCTTACTTGGCTACCATGGTGCATTTTTCCAAGTTTGTAGCTAAAAGCATCAGAATCTTATGCATGTTGTTCTTGAGGCCACAATCCCATAGCAGCAGTCACTTGCAAGAGAAGTAATGAACATGTAGGTGATCATGTGGTGATGGAGGACCAATTGCTAATTGCAGAGTCATGATCTTTGGGTAGATCATCATTAAAGCTCTCGGAAGTTGTTGCACTGTAGTGTTTGAGCTTCACATGATTAATTAATAATTAAGGTATAGTGTGTATATTCAAACATTGTTTTGCTCTGATAAAGATGAGAAGTGCACAAGGGATTGTCAAATGAAGTGAGTTAAAGTGCAGACACACAAGTACTGATCCATGCGATTCTCTTAGGAGAAAAAAGCAAAGAAAACGCCTGTGTTTGGTCTCTGCCAATAGAAGCACTTGTATTAGTTAATGAAATTACTGGTCACAAGTATGTTAAAAAAAAATGCAGAAAACCTGCAGACTTTTCAGATATTTGTAGTTATAAATCTATCCTATGAATCATTAAATGCTTTTAAAGGATGACAACTTCCATCTGCAACTCGTGGTTGACCTGGTTAGTCAGCTAATGGCCTGACAATGTGACTGATTTTGCTCTTGCAGAAAAAACAGCCATGGTATTTTCTCTATTTGTCCATTTTGTTTGGAACTTGTAAGGTTATTTGTCCAACTGATAAGCCTTTCAGTTTGCCACTGGCTTTCCGGACACACTGCAGGGAGTCCAAACAATGAGAGGTATAGAGGGGACTCTATATTGTCCCCTAATCCCAATTCAATATGAAATGCAATTTCTTTGTCTCACATTTTACTCCCAATCTGCCGTACTCAACAACCTACTCATCTAATCTCATTCTTGGGCAAAGAGCTCCCCTGATAGGTAAAGAGATATTGAGGAAGGGGAATAATATGTAGCACTTTGCTGGAGAGAAAAAAATTGTAAAGAGAAATGTGGGCATAGTCACTTAATGCATATAGTAACATATATCTATTCCTAATGATGGAGTCGTGTCTAAGTGACAAGCTGAAGTGGTGCAGAACATTAAATTAAAAATAAGACAATGTTAGAGTAGTTGTGCATTTGAACAGTAAAAAAAAAGAAGAGGCTGAGAGCATTACACATATTCACAATATTCACACCTGTATATGTTCTATAACCATGGTCATTAATCAACTATGTGATCCCCCAGTCTCTTTTTTTTCAGTAGCTCATTATTATAGAACATTCTATGTGCAGTTACATGGATACATAATGAGGATTCATTAAATTTCAGGTCACTTCTTTGTCAGTTATTACATAGTTACCGCTGACAATTTGTGTTGCCAACTTGTGTAATCTAATAAGCATGCCACATGATTACTCATTACATACAAATGAAGCAGAAACAGAACCTTCCAGTGCAAAGTTTCCTTGTTATTATCATTGTTTTGAACTAAATACTAACTAAACTTAATCAGATTCCCCACATTTATTTGTAGTTTAATAGTTTACCATGCATGTTACAATTTAATAAGGTTAACCGAGTGCTTAAAATAGAAATATCTATTCAGAATACTTCCTTTGCACCGGCTTACCAAGCAACAGTAGTGCTCTGGAAGGTCACTCCCCTGATAAGGATTTAGCGGCTACTAATTTGGGATGACAGCCCATGTCATCGAGGATGTTTTTTCTAGGATCAGATTTGCCCATGCAAATGACAGGGAGACCTTAAGGGATATCATTTTCTATTAAAATATGTAAGGGTCTAATTACAGATAAATGTCACATTAGCTGTGTGAGCTATAGAGACCTGGAGTGAATAAGTGTTCAAAGAGAGGGTTAGAGGGGGCCAGACAAGCTCATAGGGTGATGAGTTTAAAGAGGAGGGAGAACCAACGGATCCAATAACACTGTCCAGCATCATTAAAACACCTCCGTTATCTGTGGAACAGGTAACATATTAGAATTAGAATGCAATATAAATTGGACCAAGTGTAAGATTTTATAGTGAAAGAAACACAATACATCTTTTAGACTATGCTTGTAGTACTTTGTTCCTGTTCCATGTTACTCCTCTTTAGAGAATACAGAAAAAAGACTGTTAGTCTATGTCTTCCTGAGGATATGCAACTGAAACCTTATTCCATCAGCATCCTCACATACAATGCAAAATTGTGATTATTTTTATCTCCTCAAGAAAGGAAGTTTTAGCAGTGTTGAATCTGTGTGCACAAAACTAAAGTGTCCTTATTATAACTACTTCTTTTTATATTTAAAAGAAACTATTTGGTAAGGTGAGTTCATATATGTTTGGTGATGTATTCATTTACCACAGTGCAGCACTAAAGGATGACACAACCTCATCACATTCCATTTAGAGATTTTTTGGTATTAATCCATTTTGAAAAGGCAGCATACACTTATTATAGTCAGTTTACATATGCTTTGGGCATTTGAACTATTATTGCCTGCCTCATGCATAGTAGCAACAAAGCCTCTGGTTAAGGTCTTTCTCATGTCTTGATAGCACTAATTCTCTGGTGGTACAATGTCAACTGTTATATTAGATTAGAAGTGGTTGAATTGCTGTCAGACCTCAACCTGATGGAGCAAAACTTAATCTCACCCCAGGTTTAAAGAAACAAACTGAAGCGCAGTTTCTTTGAAACAACCATTAGTGTGTATCTTTTATTTATTCCTTGTAATATTTTTATGTCAGGGTTGTTGGGAGGGGGTTCTCTAATATTGAATGTAATAGGTTTTTATCCACTTCATCAAAGCAATTGAAAGATGCATTTGCTATTATAAAGAGAAACACACAGCGTTAGTTCCACTTTGATAAACAATGAGCACTTCCTATTTTCTGCAGCAGGAAAAACAGAACAACCAACCAAACCATGCAAAAGACACATATGTATCTTAGCCCTGCAGCAATCCTGCGGAACATCTTGATAAGTCTTTCATTCCCTCCATCTTACTGCCTGTCAGAGTAGAGCAACTGGAGAAGCAGCCAGTAATGTTAAACAGCATCTAGACACTGATATGTTAATTGATTTTGGTTAGCAGGGCTACTCGTGAATATCTGGGGCTAAAGCCCTGGAAAAACTGGCTGGCTATGAAACTGGTCTCAGTGTGGGTCATGAACGTGCAAAACCCAGAGAAGATTACCAATCACTTAGTTCATCCCCTGGGATGTCAGTAAAAAAATAGAAGTTGACAAAACTCTCTAAAATCCATATTTTTCCATGCCATTGAAACCTAATGTAGAAATTTGCTGGAACATTTTAACAGCCAAGGTGATGTGATTAAAATACGGTGCCACTCCCTTTTCTGATGAGTATTCAACACAATAACACTGTAAAAAGCTCATAAAAGTTAATATAGCATTACAGAGCCTTTTTAACATGAACATTACAAACCACTCTGACCTACCACTGTTTCCCACTAGTGAGTTAGAAGATAGGCAGACAGGATGGGTTCCCCCAAGATATATATTGGGAAACCCAAATTGAGTCCATGACTCACTGAGTTGAGGTCAAAGTCCCAAGAAGCCAGCTGGGACAAGCTTCCCACACTCACCATTTATACGAATCTATCATTAAGTCTGTTGAGCCACCAGAGCAGGTCATCAGTAGAGATGTAATATTCTGCTCCCTTTCCAGTCAAAAGAAAAATGCCTGCGGTGGATAAGGTAAAACAATAAGGACAAGGTGCATCTCAGGAGACCCTGAGCTCCAGCCGAGGGAAGAATGAAGCGCCTGTTAGCCGGCACCCAAAAGGCATCATTCACATTAGTTGC
>JBAMIG010000010.1:22592699-22605907 GCA_037177335.1 Kiunga ballochi
AAATAAAGAACTTTTTCACAATATTCTAATTTTCTGAGACAGTCCTGTAAAGGGAAAGATAAGATATCTGTATTAGAACTTACTTTAATCAATTTCCTTTAAAGCAGCATATAGCTTGATTTTTAATAATGAAAAAGTCATGTTTGCTATTGAAACATCAAGTAGATATGTTTTTACCTCTGCCAAGGAGGTTATGTTTTCACAAGGTCTGTTAGTTTGTTTGTCAGCAACATTACTCAAAACGTTATTGATTAATTTATTGATATTTTGATTAAATATTTTTAGGATATGTTGGGAGTGTCACTGGGAACAAATGATTAACTTTTGGTGAAGATCTGGAAAAGACCATGGATTCTGGATCACTTTGAAATTTATCATTGCAACATCGGGTCATTTTCCTTCACGGGTGACGTCATCACAAAGCGACAACAATGTGGCGCCACTATCGGATATGACTGCTGCTTTGCTTACCTTTCATTATGATCAGAGATAGGCTACATTACTAAATTATATTAATTGCAGTTTTACAATTAATTTACGTTCACTTTGTGCTATGTGGACTGATAATGGTAAACAAGAAGAGTTATAATTACATTTTGGTGGTGATCCGGATCATTCTCTGCCAGGACTGTTTCAAAAGGACTTTTTCATTGCTGAACAGTAATTATAAACTTGACGGAGGTCTGCACTCTTGAAGGGATTTTCTAGTTTTTTTATATTGTGTTTATACTCAGAGTAAACAACATTATTATGACAAAAGAAAGTTTAAAACAATAGTGTTAAGGTCCAGTTTGCACATGCATAAGCATCATTACTTAACCTATAAGAAAAACATACATGCATAAATTGATAAATAATAAAAGATTTGCTACACATTTTCTTATAAGTTGTAGGAAAAAATGTCAGTTGATGAAATGAGGATGGATATTTTGATATTTCAGAGTAACTGACTATGATGAATAATCTTTCTATTTGTGTTTGGACTACCTCCATAGTAGTGAGTCCACCACCCTGGTCAGATTTTAGGTGTGTTGCCTACACTGGAATGTTAATAATGAAGACTCTTGGGTTAGTGAAGAGATAAATAGCATTAAAGTGATTTCATATTTACCTGACAGTAAAGTACTATAGAAAATTATTACTTGAAGTTAAGTCAAGAGCCACAAACGGCTTCATATCACGGATAAACAAAGTGCCGCTGCAAACCGATGCAGCATTAAAAGTGTTTCTGTGGGCAGGGTTGGAGATAATGCCAGATCTCTTTAATGTCCTTCTTCAAAATGACCTCTTTTGACCAACATTGACATCTAACAGTACAGAAAAGAATTTAGTATATAATCTAAAAGCAAAAATCAGTTTATACTTACTAAATAAAGCTTTCATGTTTCATTGGAAAATTGTGCCAGTCAAGAGAAAAATGGTAGAGAGAACGGCAGCAGAAATTAGATCTATGCTCCCATGACACTAAGATTGTCATACGACAGTGTGAACCAAGTTGCCAAACCGAGTGATTTTTATGGCACGATGAATCTCATGCCCCAGCTTTTTTTTTGGCCCTCCTTCATCCCAGCATGCAGCTTGCAAAACTAAATTCAAAATGCTTCGGGTTAAACCAACCTTAAAATGTTCACACACTGTATAGTCATACACACTTTTACGCACAGACATATGCTTGCTTGTGCACACACAAACAAGAATTCTGTAAATTCATGAATCCCTCTAGGGTGTGTTGGATTGCTAAGCTAACTCATAAAACCTCAGCTTATCTCCTCTATGGGGCCCACTGGTTCTGCAGTTCTCAATCCGATCCAAAGCCCCTCTGATTATCAGCCATCTCTGTTTGGCCTCAAGTCTCTGTGAATATCCCTGGGTCTAGTGATATGAGATCCAAGCCCTGGCATCAAGGTTTCAGTGGCAAATACAGTGCAGCTGCAGGGAAAGATGGGTCAATGTGCAAAAGGATCCATTTTGCATTAAAGAACTGTGTTCTGAGAAAGCACATTAAAAAATTCAATTCAGTAATCCAAACAGGATGAATGACATTGAAATAAAAAAACTGCTAAAAAAAATAATCACTCTAAAGCTTGACTTTATAAATTTAAATGTTTTTTATCAAATATTTACCTTCACAAAGGTAGAGGATATGTATTCTGCTGCGCTGGTTTGTCTAGTGAGCTGGTGTTCATGTCTTTGTCTGTTAGCAACATAATCCCATCCATCAAGGACGGCTAAAAACCAATAAAATTTTCAGGTAAAACAAAAGACACAGCAATATAACAATGGTATTTTTGGCAGCACTTCAGTACAAGATAACGAATTAGGTAAAGATGTAAGGATAAAAGTCCTCCATCATAGTCAATAAAAATTTAAAACAAAGTTAAAAAAAACGGCAAGCAGTGTTATATAAACTGCTTTTCTGCACTGCTCTGGAATAAAAGCTATTTTTTTTATTTAGTACTTTTCATATTAGTTGTTTTGGGAAGTCGTCCTGGTTGTAAACATGAGTGGCCAGAATGAGAGGCCACCATTCCTAAATGTGATTGCCACACAACTGAGATAATGAAAGGTTAATGATTTCAGTAAACACACATGGAGTGGAAGCTTGTTGGTGTTAAAAGCTTTAAAATTTGTTGTCACCTCTGAGTTGCTCAGTTGAGCAGCTTGCTGCTGTTGTGAAGAGGAGCAGACAGTGAAGGCAGTGAGCAGCTTTCTGTCCATGTTGGGTGTCGAATCAGGCATAAAGGATATTTAATTCCTTTGCTATGGTTGTTTCTGATGGAGTCCTCTCTTGTGCCTTTATAGTTAGTTATGGTTGGATTTTCTCTCCAAACCTGTCGTGGGTCTCCAGAGTGAAACAGTCCCTCTCATTTATGTTTGCAGGTGACGTTAGCCTACGTAAATGCCCTTCACAGGTTTGCTTTGGCAGTTGCTGATCTCTGGGGTTTAATTTTTACTTTGAGCAGTCTCTTTACATCCCCTTTAAAATGTGGTTTTTGGTAAGGAATATCTCTTATTTATTTTATCGCATCTTCTACAAAGCACTTTGTGTAAAACATAACAGTGGAGATTTGCTTTTCTAGATTGTCCTGTGGAAAAAAAACATCTAGTAGTTTTAAAACCATCCTGTCGCTGTTCTTTGATTCCTTGAGGAGGAAGTAACAGTTTTCACAATTGTGAGGTCAGTCTAAAGACAGGATTACATGAAGGCATCACAATAATCGGCAGATGATCTGATGCTCTGTGGTGAGGAAGAGTTTTGGTCCTGCAGCTGTGCCTGATGTGGCTGTAAACATGACACACTGTGTGGAGCTCAAACTTAGTGGGCACAGTTTTTAAGCTGGTTTTACCACGACACACACACAGTTTGCTGAATGCTGAATTGCTGTTGCCAGAGACTTGAGCACTAGTGTAATATTAGCATCTGAGGCTACACGTGGCCGTAAAAGAAATGATGGGAAGTCAATCCGACTGGTAACTGTGGTTTATTCTGTTCTACAAACATTTAGTAGATGCTTTTATCCAAAGCGACATACATCAGAGAATAAAGAGGTTTAAAGGGTGTTTTCTATAGCTGAAGGTGGATTGCAGTTTCACAGCCCTATTTGTACTTTTTTCCTGCCTGGAACACCTGGAGGCTGGTGGTTTTCTACTGCATGTGTTTTCCGGAGTCCAGGTAATCTTAGGTGGAATGTGCTGGAAATAATCTGCATAGACCAAAGACCAGCTAATCAACTAGCTAGCCAGCTAATCAACTGGTCTTGCTGAGTGTAAGCAGGAATAAATTTGACAAAACATCCAGAAATAAAAATAATTTGGAAAAAATAGAAATAGAGCACCAGATGAGAAAATTGCTATGCACCATTTGCTGTCTTTTGTTTCCTTCTCCTTATGGTCTTCATCTTCACACACATCTTCATCTTCCTACTACGAACAAACATAAGCTCCAGACCCACATCGTCAACATGTCTGGGCTGAATCCAGACTACCTTTGGCACCAGTTGCTCAGTTGCAGCACTGGAAAGAGTTAAGGGGGCCAGAAGTGACATGAATGGAATATGAAAAAATGCATTTTCATTTAGCAAAATGATACCTAAAACCAAACAGAATGAGATTCATGAAAAAAACCAAAACAAAAAAACAAACAAAACAAAACCACAAGAATCAATAAAAAGAAAAACAGTTCAAACCTGTTTGTTTATTAGATCAAATTCATCCTCAACAAAGCAGAATAATTCATACTTCTAAACAATAAATTAATAATAAATGTTACTAATGTTAATGACATCTGTGGTTCTTATTGACCAAGAAATGTTTTAAATCTAAGAGGCCTAGTCTTGGCATTTAGATGCATCATTTCCCTTTGTCAAATATCACATAGCGTAGTTCACATCCAATTTGTTAAGCATGAAAAGTGAAGAAAGGGATGACCATGTCAAAGTGTGGAAAAGTAATATGGAATGAGAAAAAAAGAATGAAAAGATAAGCTATGTCAAGTACAAGCTTAACCAACACCGTTATAATTGAGACGGCAAATGCATTACAAAGACGGTGTAATCCTAGGTGTCAAAAAGCAATTACATGTAGCTAATTACTAAATAATTTATGCTGGCGGTTTAACCGGACACCAATCTGCAATCTGCCGACAACTTGGTTTCATGTTTGCCTCTGACTAGGGTTAAGCTACAAGCTTTGGGGATTCATGACACTGAAAATGTCCAATTTATTACACAATGTTTCTACAATATCTACCAAAATACTTGCGTAAAAGACACTTTTATTAGCTGGCTTTTATAGTGATTATGATCTTTGGTGGGATGCTGTGAAGAAAGAGCAAATGGTCTTACAGAATACACTTTACAGTGACAACAGCGGGTTGAATAAGTTGCAAATTAGAGCATTATTCTTTGTAATTACATATGTTGGGCATTTGTAATTTATGTAATTCATCACTAATAACTTATTCAAAAAATATATCCCATTGCACGCTCCACTATCATGTGAGCGTGTGTATTTTGGTGCCAAAAAACAGCAGAAGAAAGGCAGCAATAAAATCCTTGACCCTCAGTCGTGCATATATCTGGACATAAACAGTTTCTGTTAGTTAGTGAGGCAGCAGTGAAAGTACTGTCTACATTACTGATGCTACTTTTTGATTTTGTGGGTTAAAAAGAGGAAACAATTCTAAGGAAATGAATGTTTTTCCTGTCTGATAAGTGTCAATGACCAGGAAAGAAATCCACTCCAGCTTTGGGAAAGAACCTGCAGGATGGCTTATAAACTCCTGGGACTTTGTCTGAAATTCACCTACTCAACAGGTGATTGTATCAACAAGGCTGCTGTTTTAATAGAAGGCTATATTCCTGTTTGTCATTTATATTAACATTTTTATCATTTTAATGATCTTCTTTTTGTATATTTTAATTTTTTATATATATCTTTATTATTGTTTTAAGTTTATTTGCTAGTGTTTTACTGAGGAGTCCATCTTGTTTCTCATGGGGATTCTCCACAGTGGAAGCTTTGCCTGCTTGGTCTGCAATGTTGCCACTATGTACAGGTATTTACCTTTGTCTGAATCACTGGGGCTCCTGCACTGCAGCCTTATGGCTATGGTGTGGACATCATCCTCCAGCCTGGTTTCTGCACGGCTGCCCTCACATCCAACTGGATCTGTTTTTATATCAGTTCCTAGAACCAGGTTATAGGGAATTCAGCTTCTATGCTCTACATGTCTGGAACAATATCCAGACAGCATCATATCAGCTGAAACACTCAGTTTATTCAAATCCAGTTTAAAGGTTTAAGCATTTATTTTGTATAATTATTAAAAACTATTTTAATTTGATTTTAGGTCCAAATCTGCATATGTTGCCCTTGTTTAATATTCTTTCCTTTTGAATTTTTTTGTGTTTAAATTTTAAATTATGGTTATTTTCTCATGTTTGAATGTCTCTATAATGCAGTTTGAATCACTTTGTTGTTGAATTGTGCTAAATAAATAAACTTCCCTTGCCTTGCCGTCTATTTCTGTGTGGCCTGGCTTTTGGTGTGAACTGATCCCTAAGATAGTTTTTCCTTATATTCACTTCAAGACTGATGTTTGTTGTCCCTCCACACCGGTGGCTTTGAAAGCGAATTCTTTTTTATTTTACATTTGTGGAAAGAATGCAAACTATAAGAGGATGTAAAATATACTAGCTGATAAAACCTAATTTATATTACAGTAACAGAATTAAAATGCTAGTTTTAAAGCACAGATTAATGTATATCACAGGCCCCCAGTTAAACTTCACCTTGCCAGAATGTCAGAAATAAGTCACAATGACACAGTATTTGTAATTTGCCAGAGCCTAGGAACCTCTGTGGTAACCTTTCCTTTCTAGGGAGATTTTGCAGGTGTGACATATCCCTTAGAATACAAGATTCTTTATGGTAATAGTATGAGAATAGCCATCCTTTTACCCCCACAGTTCAAGGAAAATACTATATTTGATCACCTAATGTTTTTCCCCCTGCACATAATTGTATTTTTCACTCACTTTTAATTCTCTACTCCCCTGTGAAGCTTCAACATCTAGGTCAAGGGTAGTGAAGGGAAGCAAAATGCAGCGGCCGCTCCATACAACTTATGTTAAAGTAAAATATACTTTCAAAGACACACTGACTTTCTATTCTAACTTTGTTTCTTTATCATCCACCCCATAAACCACAAAAGTAGGGTGTATATTTCATCTTGAACAAAAGCATGAAATACCCTTAAAAAAAAGCCCAGGAAAACATTGTGAAGATGAATAAATGAAAAAAAGAAAGCGAATGTAAACAGGGAGCTTCTGGAGTCACTGATGCAGCTCCTATAGTGTCATTCTGGCCATATAAATGTGATGCTAACGGCCTCTGATCAGACTCTAATGGTATTCATAGTTGCCATGGGTCCTTTCACTGCAATATTATTAAGATAATTTTTATTCATGATATCCCTCAAATTGTCCTTGGAAGAAACAGACGATTATTGGAGTCTACTGACCTGTGGGTTGTGAATAAACATGAAAACAATTTGTGTTCTGTTTAAAAGTGGGATGGCGTTTAAGCCTGCACTTCTGGGGAGAGACTGAGAAAAGGGCAAAAGAAATATGATTTTAACCTAAAATGTCAACATTAATTATGGGGAAATTAATATCTTATTCTTTCAAATATATATATATATAAAGAACAAATTTTAATAGATAACATTTTTTTATGTATCATTATGTTGTATGTTTCTGAAATGCAGTAAAATGGTTCGTTTAGAAAGCTTTTCCATTATTTCAACGAGGAAGGATACAATTAACTTGTGTTAGGCCGGTCAGATTCTGGTTAGCCGCCATTGTCAGTTTCAAGAAATGTAAAAATAAAAGACAAAACACATTTATGTCAAACTACCTTTTTACATTTTAACTTTCTCCTTGTGAGAGTATACTAATTAATAATGCTTCAGAATGTTTTTACAAATAAACATAGTTAAGAACAAATAGGAAGAGTAGAGTTCAGGCATTTAAATGATGCATGCACGCTCACACACACAAACAGGAGAAAGTAAAAAACAAAAAAATCCAAATACACATTCCTACATAAAAGGGTTTTCATATAAGAATTTCAGAAATTCAAAATATCACAAACATTACAAATAGGCAGATTTAAGTGTGTTTGGGGGGGAAAACAGACAAAGCATCTACTAACATCACTAAGATGAAGCCCCAGCCTTGAGCAAAGCTGGTTTGGTGCACACATCATGGATTTTGCAGATTATTTGTACAACTACTCTTGCAAATAATTAAGATGATGGTGTGATTTAAAATGACACACAAAAAAATATTTTTCAAGTAAAGTGATGTTTTTCCCATTTACTCATAATGCATTGCATGTATTTTTATTGTTTGTTTTTGTTGTTTTTTTATACCAATTTTAATTGTGCAATGCTATAGACAACTGGAACTGTCTTTATATAAAGCCCAAATAATAGTTGTTAGAGGTTGTTATCAGTTTTTGTCTCTAAAGTGCCTTTTATGCTGTTTTAGCCTTCTGTCCTCTGCAGTCGCTTTTGTTCTAAACCTGAGCTGATTGGTGCAGACACTCTTTCCTGAGTGTAATCCTAAATGACTCCTCCAAATAAAACTATTTATTTTTCTTTCAGATCTCAGATGCAGATTCATTTAAATCACACGTTGTCTTGTCTTTCATTGTCATGTCTCTTGTTATGGCACAAAAAGCACTTTTATTTTTAAAAAATAAATAAGAGAATTGCCTGCACCCACTCATAAATATTGGAATGGAAATCTGTGCATCTGAATATTGTTAATAATGTTTTAGTTTTTAAGAAAAAATGACCATTAGAGGTAACATTTTCCATGTTTTGCTTTTAATTTTGAAAATAATGTGTTGGAACGCCTGCTTTTAGGAGCACACAGTTTTACTCGTGGAACTCACAGTTAATGAATATGGAACCAGATGTAAGGGGATGCAACAATATTATAATTAATTATAATCACTTATTTATTCTACAATAAGCACTACATTTATGTTTTCTTCCTTAGGTTGATTTGAGGTCTGCAAACATGATAAAATTAGGCTAACTAACAACTTTGCATTGGAACTTTTTTTTTTTAAATGCACTGCTTCCAGCACTACATTGCAGCACAAGGGTCCAACAGGACTCACAGCATTTTGATTATCACACGATGTCCCTTCCAGTCCTGTTTTGATTTCTTGCGCCTGTTGTTCTCCCTCTCAGATGAAGTCACTTTGGAGAAAAGCCTCTGCTAAATAATTGCCTAAAATTATAGAGTAAAATAGAACATAATCCGTCATGTAACTTCATCATATTTAGACCTATTGCCTCAATGCAACAAGAGATTTACGATGTTGTACATGTTTCTTTCCATGAAAATAAAGTTGCATTTGCAAGGAGAGTAATTTACAAATAACATACCTGTAAACAGGTTGTCCTCCTCAGCAGTAGCGAGACCACATGCTATTTCGGGTGAGCTTTTTTTCCACCCGTTACCATAGTTTCTCCTATAAGCCTCTATTTCACACAAATGACTCATTTAAACTCATCATGTAAATGTGCTGTTTTCCCAAAGTGATACTTGAAACTATGGATAAAACTAAATATGTATAACATTTTCATTGATTTATAGGTGAATACCAGTGTTGCCTTTTTATGTTTTGCAATGATGCAAAATGTCAAAACAAATCATTTAATTGAATGAAAGAAAAAGTAAAAAAAAATATCAAGACCACAAAACGGAAGTGAGACGTTTTGACAACAACTTGTAAACAGGATACAAAGAGCACTTTCTGCTTCACTCTCCTTCTCCACAGGAGATAACTAGCTGAAGCTCCTGCTCAGCTCTGTTCACTGTCAGCAACACTAACAGCTGCAAATGAACCCTTCTCCTCAATAATACAGTAGGAGAAATAAAATATCACTTGGATTGGTTCAGTACTATCTTACATTGAGGCTTAATCATTCACATGTTTTGACTCCAATGAGAGTCAGGACTTATCAATATGTTCAGGCAGGACTTCCCAGTTTGTACAGAAACCAACACGCTCATTTCTCTCACCACAAATTTAAGCACAATGTTTGTCTGTGAGATGTTTGAGTGAGCACTCTGACACTTTCTCCTTACTTTTGATAAAGCAACTATGTCAGAGTTTATGTGCCCTTGCCTGCCGCTGCCTGAATATTTAACGGTTTAGCAATAATTGATTTCATTTCTAGCCACCAGAATTATTTCAAGCTTGCAGAGTTCTGCATCCAAATATCTACTTCATAACTTTTACCCCTTTTTTAGAAGAAAAGAACTTTTAAACATTTCATTTTGCCAATTAAATAAATTTTATTTCTGTTCAAACTTTTAACAAGACAGAAAAGATTGTATTCTTTAAATGTAACTTTTCTTCTGGATATGTTTGACCATTAAACAAATAAAATCACAGTTTTGACATCATGCAATATCAAGATGAGTGTATTTCAAAAAGTGTGTTTCAAAAATAAACTCTCTTTCCACTTCAACTTTTAAACTCCTTGGGCAGCTCAAACAAATTCTCATAAACTGCACAGCTTTTGACCTAACTGAAACAGTTACCATCTTTTATATTAGTCAAGTTTTAAATAACCCACCAGGCACTTGGCCTGATGCATGAAATACACAGGGTGATTTGTTGTAATTTAAAAGTTGAAAATGGCAAATGAAGCTTCTAAACTTTTTTATGGGGATATCAGTATAATGCATATTAGCTTGAAAATTAGCTATCACATTGTCGTGTAATGAAAATAAAGATATTGGTCAACAAAAATAAAATAAATTAAAAACCTGCAGACCCCACAGAGATACAAAAAAATGCATACAAGTTTACCTAAGACACATTTTCATGGTTGCTTCTCTTCTTCAGTTATGCACAGTAGAAATACTACAATAATAGTTTAATGCCGACTTCAAAGGGGAAATTGAGGGAAAAATTATATTTATTGTGTGAACAGAAAAATCCTCTAGTGTTTAGGTAATCTTTCCTTACTGGAGACCCCTGTGTGTATTTCCATTATTTGTTTAGAAAAAAGAATCACATAGTTAAGCTTCATTCTAACCGTCAATAAATACTGTGTTGTCTTGTTTGTGCATCCTCATCAATGAGTTATCTCCAAGAGACATGTAGTTTCCAAGCCATGTTGATGCAAGGGGGAAGGGGGGGGAAGGGGGGATATAGATAGTTTAGCCCTTCTTCAGTTATTCTTTGTGACATATTTAGTGTGAATGAAGTTTTTCTGATCTGAAAAATGTGAAGATGCCACTGTCCTTTGGCTGCCCAAAAAACTGAATGCAACATGTTGCGAAAACTGTAATGTTTTTGGTCCCGTTTTACAAATGGTTTAATCTGATTAAATGGAAAAAAGGTGTCAGGGTCTGGAGGTTTGGACACACGAGCTGGACAGACTTGAGGAAAATAATTCGATTTATTAACAATAAAAAACACTAGGAAGGTAATCGCTACAAGACAAGATGCTTTGACAGGCATGTGAGGAAAACAACGAACTTAAATACACAGGTGAGGAGAAGACACAGGTGAAACACATGAGGGTAATAAGGGACTGGGAGGAGGAGCAGACAAACGGGGCGGGGCAGATGACGGCAAGGGAAACACACAGGGATCAGTGAAAAAACCAAAACAAACCCTAAAAAAAATAAGAAACCCGGGACTAAAGACTGGAATCCTGACAAAAGGAGGGCAAAATTTTATTATAAAGGCCACAATAAAGAAAGAAAAAATTGACATAAAGCATTTGAGTCAGGTTAAATTATTTATAATAAACTATAATACCATTTTTTTTAATGATTGTTTCACTGTAATTATAATGTACATAGAGAAAATACTATAGCACCATCCACATAAAGGTACATTACTTTCTTATTAGGAAAGGAATCAAGAAGCAGGCTATAAAATGTTCACAAAACATGTTGCAAATGTACACTGCCTGGTCAAAAATAAAAACACCCAAATCTCACAAAGCAAAGACATAAAAAAATACAAGCCAACAACTGGAAAATATTGGCTTGAGTGATCATCCTTCAGCAGGCATCAAGTTATTTAACCCAACTTATCTGATAACTAGCTTTCCATTTCTGAAACAACATGGTGAGACACATAAGTAGTCATGAAAAAGATTCGAGGCTGTTTAGGAAGGCATAAATTATTTGCAGGCACCTCATAGATAACATCTAAGGAGAAAGTATTACAATTAGGTTATTAAGTGTCCAAAGCAATTTTAATAACTGAGTACGATGGAGAAGCATCATCTTTGAGGAAAAAAAAAAAGGATCCAAATGATGGTGAGAGTGATCACCAAATCACCTGGTGAAATCATATTAAAAAAAATAAGAGCAGAACTCTGGGGTTTTGGACAGTAAGCACAAAAAGCACTAACCAGCCAGGCTGCAGAAAGAAGTTTTAGTTTTCCAGGGAACATAAATTTTGGACTCTGCAGCAATAAAAGGTTATGTCCTGATTTAGGTGTGTGATGGCGCATCAAAGTAAGAAGGGAGGTAGATGAAGTGATGCAGCCATCGTGCATATGTCCACTGCCCAACCCTGGGCAGGAGTTCTGTGAACTGGTACTGCTGCAGTTGGTCGGGTTCTGTAGCATGATGGGTCCAAAGAAAGTTGTCAGCCGATACCTGAATATATGAGCTGCTTATTCCATCAGTGGATTATTTTTTCTTCAATGATGACACAGCTGTATTAAAATGACATTGCAAAGATTCATCTGGCTGGATTGTAAAAACATGGTTCTGGTCAGGCTCTCCCATCATCAACATAATATCTCAGTAAAAAATAAATGCTACATTGGAATAAAATAAAGCTTGTGACTTTGCAGAAGCTTGTTGGAACAAAGCCATATTAAATGCTGCCAAAGCGAAAGGGGTCCAATGAAATATTAGTGTGACCTATTTTAGTGATGACTTTTTGTTCTTTTTTTTATTATTTTGGCAAGCAGTGTATCTGTGCTTTATACCACCCTGCAAAGCATCATTCACGCTACGATGCATGTGTGGAAGTGGCTCAGCATGTTTGCATTTCGGTTTTAAAAGAAATAAATTCAATATCTGTTTGAATCTGTATGTTAGAATTAAATATTTTATTTTCCCATTTGATGAATCTGTTCAGCAATGATAATGAAAGATACATGGCATCACCAATCCAGAAACTTTTGTATATTGTAAATTACCACAGAATGGAAATATTATAAAGCAAAATTTTAGTTCTAACATTACAAAATATCTGTGATGGACTGGCAACCTCTCCAGGGTGTACCCTGCCTCTCGCCTGTTGACAGCTGGGATTGACTTCAGCCCCCCCTGCAACCCCGTTAGGGACTAGCGGTAGAAAATAGATGGATGGCATTCCAAACTGTAGCATTATAGCGTCATAGATTAATATTAATATGAAATATTAACATTAATAATATTTACCTCGGAGCACCACCTTTTAACTTCTAGCTAATGGGGTTAAGCTAAGGCTTAAAAGGAAACCTATAATGGAACTGGTCGAGTGACTTACTCAACCAATGAAGAGATCATTGATTAATGTACCTAATCAATATACTTAATCAGTTAAATAATCAGTCTCAGACGCTATTTCATGGAGTTCTGTTTGAATTGACCTAGATC
>JBAMIG010000010.1:22672793-22686239 GCA_037177335.1 Kiunga ballochi
AAGCTCCCGGTGCACTCCCAAAGTTAACATTGTCACCGAACCACCGATTCAAATCGGTGAATCTCTCCATCCCTAGTCTCCAAAAGGCTCCAATAGCACCAGCAAAAAACGTCTATTTCTCTTTTTATGTTTGAAAACCTACTATATAAAGCTTCAAGTGTTGCTAAGTTGTCAACATTGCTTTAGTCAAACTCTGACGTGTGCATCCATACCATGGGTGTACCAATGAATCATTCTGTGTTGTTTGGAACACAAACTGCCAGACTTGCATATCAAGAAGATACATTTGTTTTGATCTCCATTAAGTACTCAGAAAGTTACTCCAGCAAAGAATGATATAAATTTAACACTTTGATTTTTACAAACCATGTTTGTTTCTGTATAAAATCAAACAAAAAGATGCACAATGTCATGCAATGCATCATGTTTCCAGCCATTATGCTGAGCTCCTTGTTATGGGTTCATCAAACACTGGATGCACATTAAATACAAATCATATTTTACTAATTGATACATTCTTATACTAAAATGTTGCCAATTAATTCTGGCATTGTTGTTTTAAACACAGGAAGTAGCCTTCAGTTAACTTTAAAAACAATTAATCACAGCTTCAGATCAGTGGTGTAGTCCAGTTAAATCTAACCATTGCCCTATCAACCCTGCCATCTCTCTACAGAAGTGTCCAAAAAGACATCACAGGGTGAAGAATTTGTCCTTCCTGGTATATGGTGTGCAGTACATTGTTGTTTGTTGTATCGCGAAACACATAGGAGTAAGAGTTTCCCTCATTCCTCCTGTTTTCCCTAAGCCCACTGCACCTACTGAGGCTGCAGCAGGGGCGTCAGTGAAATCAGCTGGTATTTTTTTTTGCCCACCCTGAGGCACTCCCAGGTCGCCCTGCAATCTTTCACAGTCCCGCAGCTTTGACACTTTCCTATATAAAGGCAATACATCAAGAGGAAAGAGTTTCCATCCAATGAAAAGTTGGACAGTGTCAAAGTGAAATGCACAATAAAGTGGAAGAGGAAGAGAATAAGGTTGGATTTAAGGCAATAACTTCATAAAACTCATTAATTATTCTCATTAGTTTTAAGTGGAGTATGTTGGTGCATAATTCCGAATACTGTAAAAGAATAATTTCCAGAAAAGAGACAGGAGACTTGCATTGTTTTTGTGTACTTAAATACTGCCAAAGAGATACAGCTCTATTCATAACACTGAGTCTTCAGTATTGAACTTAAAATGAAATTGCTCTAAACTTGGAAATGCCTGACAGTGATTGAGCTGACTGAAATGGGCTTACACGGCACATTTGGTAATTTGCACACCTACCTGCTCTTCAGAGCAGTACAATTACAGAGTGTCTCGGGGGTCATCTTTGCCGAGGCTGCACCCGAGCTGCTTTGCTTTCCCAGTGCCCCGCTCGGCCACCGAGATCCTAGCGTGAAATGGCTGTTAATTCCTTCTGCTATCTGTCCCACACAGAGCCTGTTTTAAGACAACATATAAAGCTGTTGCTTGCTGAAGAAAAAAAAAGTTAAGGAAATCAGACAGTGAAAAATAAAACCAGCATAAAACTACAAATAAAAACATCAAACAAACATAAAATTATTAAAAAGCAGCTCTTGCGTTCTCCTTAGCAAAAAGATTTAATGAGCACCGTCTGGTATCAACCATGGAGAAACAAACAGAAAGAAAAAATAGCTTAAAAAGCTTTTGAATGCAAAGCTTATGTCTATTTTCCTTCTGGTTTGGCTCCAGGGTGCCATCAGGATCTTTTAGGTATGTCCTGACAAGTTTAAACACAGTGAAATAAGTGCATGTGGAGTTTCAGAGTTCCTCCAGATTCACCTTGATTAAAGCTGCCTTTATTCTGACGAAACTTATATTGTCAATATCAAACTTTTCCTTGAGTTATGTATGTTTTTGCAACTAACTGATGCTTTAAACTGCTGAAAAACTGTTTTACGCTATCGGTGTTGAGTGATACAGCGGCTCTGATGGAAGACTGAGTCTGACATGTTGGCTCAAAACAACAGCATGTATATCGACCCAGTGATATGATGGACATGGACACCTGTCCTAACATATTAGTCCACCTGCTGAAAGTTTTCACTTCTCTGCCCATGGTTTTAGGTGCAAATAATATGTCTTGGTCTGAAATTCAGGTCTGTGCATTATTAAAGTTTGTGCTCCTTGTGTTCCTGCGCCAGATAGAATAAACATCAACTAAATAAATCAGTAAATATAAACAAGCTGGGTTGAATGAGTAGAACTGCCCTGTGGTAGGCTTGTTTTTTTTGTTTTGTTTTTTTTCCAAGAAGCTTTTGCTGTGCAAAAGTTTTGCACCTAGGGGCAATATGTGTTGTTTTTTTAAATATTCTTTCAAAATATTCAGGTTTCTTTCTGCACGGTATTTCTAAAGAAACAGCATTTTGAAAAATGTATTTTTTATTGAATATTTCTTTTTGCTTTTGCAAGAAACACAGTGAAAATTAGTTTTCCTGGAGATGTTGACCCCAGCAGATGATGAAAGTTCAGTGGGTTTTTTTTTTGTTGTTGTTCAGAATATTTTTTATAAATATGTCTTATTTTTTCAAAGGAATTTCTGTATTCATAAGCTGAATTAAGTCACAGATGACATTTGTCTCACACGGTTTCCCTCAGGAGTCTCTTTTTTGCCTCTCTTTTTTTTCATTTTTTAAATAATAATTCTTGGAAAAATTATGAGCTCATTTTGCAAAATCTCCTTGAACGTTCATGCTGATATCTTGTTATGTTGAACCTGATCATTATCTTCAATAAAACTCCTTTACAGAGTAATTCAGATTTATTCCTTCAGCTCTCCTGTGCAGTTACAACTGTTCAGTGATATTATCTAATTATTTTGTACAGTTAAATCAAAGCTTTCAGGTTGCCTGTATGAGCAGAAAAAAAATGGCCATTTGTGTTTTCAGTATTTTTTTTATCTTGGATTATTGTGTTATATTTAATAAATCAATAAATCAATATTGCTGTAAATCTTTTAGTGGAATCAATGGAAGAGAACCTATTAGTCCAGTTTAATTATTTCCTTTTCTTGCTGCCAAATAGTTGCTGAATTTATTTGAAAGTCTTGGAATTTTACAGCTCTGCATAGACAAGCTCCTCAGTACATCTGAGACCTGTTAAAGGTTTATTCCTCGTCTCATAGCCTTAGGTCATTTGGCGGAAGTTTGATGGTGGTTCATCAAACCCCATTCAAAGCCCATAGAGAGCCATCCTTTGAAATGGTGGCAACAAGACAGTAGGATGCACTTCCCTTGTCTGTATTTTGCATTGATTAGGTTGAATTGAGCAGCAATGCTGAGCAGCCTCCGGGTGTGTCACAGGAATCAGCATTGGTTGTTGTTATTAGCTTGATCTTGCTCTCATTTATTTTGGCATGGTGGCTGCTTTTGTCAGTCAATGACTTTCTGTAATGCTTTAACGCAGACCTGAGCACAGCTTTACTCGATTTAAATTCAATGTCAGCAATATTATTAAAGTCTCAGGAAAAGCAGATATAGGCTGCTCTAAAAGCTATTGAGCTTGCTACGCTGTAGTGTTTCCCCAGTTGAGATGGCATTGAATCGTAAAATTCTCTCTAAATGCTCTTCAGTTCATCTGCTGATGAATCCAATTCATCATTTCTTCCTCTCTTCCTTTTTTTGTGTTCTCTTTTTCTTTATCATCCTCCATCTTGTTTACCTCTTCTGATGTTAACTTATTGTGTCTTTGCTTTTCCTCTTCTTTGTTCTCCTCTTCCTCCACTTCAATAAGTGTTTTCTCTCATTCAACTATATATGGCTTAATGGGTCTGTCCATCTCACTCATTCTGAATCTGATATATGATATAAATGCATTGCAGATTAAGCTTAGACTGGAAAATCATCACCTGAACCTCTGCACTGCTTTCTGATGAGAGATGAATGATGTGCAGCTTCTCTATTTATTTTGCTGAGCTGCATAATAAAATCTCCATGGATTTAGAATCATTTGCTAATTATAACATAACCAAACCTAATATTTCTAATGTTGTGTTGTACATGAGTTTCATCCATGCTCTTCCTCTGTTACAAAGACACGGTGTTAGCTGTAAACTGTTGTGCTTGAAAGTTTTATCAAGCTCCCCAAAAGACGTGGCTGGAGCATGATGAGGGACTTTTAAGGGTATGCTTGTTGCATGCATGACAACAGCAGATGGGGGCCACCATGTCGGCTGCTGCTATGAGGGGAATGACAGCTCTCTGTTTCCCTCTACTGGTTATAGATGCAACCGCCATCTGCGCCTGACAACACTAGACGCTAGCATATTTGCATTTTTTGTGCCTGCACACATGCTTGGGCATGCATTAAGTGTTTACATACACATTTCTGTGCTTGATTCGTATCTACAATCGTGCAGAATGGAGAAGAGGAGCTACAAAAAAATGAAGATTAAACAGACACAGTGAATAGCAGTGAGGAGAGGGACTGCAATGACAGCAGCAAAAGGAAAGAACTAAATGGTTTGTAAATGTCATACTTACCGGCACTTCGTCTCAGCAGATGATGGATGTATGGCATTCACCTTAAATGGAGTCGTTGGCAGCAGAGCGGAAGGGCTCAGTACAACGGATCAGATGTGACAGAAATCATCTTCTTCTAGGTCACATTATATCCAGCAGCAAGTAAGATATGTCAATAGGGAAAAAAGAAGGTATATTTGAGTCTTCCTGCCTGTTTTCCATCACATAGCCTTCTTTCAGCTTGTTTGCTCAAAGTAACACTACAGTGGGGCTTTGAAGATGTGCTATGAAACTCCTACTGGGCTGTCAGGTTCCATGGGATTGTTTTGATCTTAATTGATAGGTTGATAGAGACAGCCAAAATGACAGAATACAACTTCATGCTGAGTACACTGAGATGCAATTCCCTATTCCCTATTGTTTCCCTTGAAATTTTGTCTTATCCTGGGGAGAATGTCAGCACCGCAGCATGCAGTGAGGTGAGCTTTTCACATAATTTTTAGATCTCAGTTGTTCTTCTGTTTGACTTGTTACCAAAGAGAGCACAAAGGTCTTGGAGATTAGGTGGTCCGCACTGTCAAGGTTACTCTTGAGGAGAGTGTTTATGTGTGAACCCTTTGTTTTCTATATTTTTGCCCACAGTTCAGAAGACACATCCATGCCCAGCATAAACACACACTTGTGGTACAATATACACTCACAGACACACGACAGAAGTGCAGATAAATACACAACCCCAATATGATGTGCTGGTTCAGGAGTGGCTGTGTGAGGCCAAGGTCACACAGTGTCACTCGTTTATTCCCATAATCCCCTGTGTTGGCTGGGTGAGAGGCCTGCTAATGGCTAGCACTCTCCAAAAGGGAAGTGCTGCCTTAACATAAACTCTAGAGACTCTCACAGCCGACCACCCTGCATAAAGAGCACAGCACATGGTCTACACAATCCATCAACATGGCTAATTAGGCCCCCGCAAAATCCCTGAGAGAAGCATTAGAAGGGAAACCAGAGGTGTGCAGAAAAGCACCATGATAACCATTAAGATAAAGAATATGTGGCCTGTTTGAACCTGTTTTGGCAAAAGTGTGGGTAAAATACTTGATACTTGACCTCATATAATTGTTTTAGTATTAAGTACAGCCAGGAATAAAAAAAGACATGCTTTTTTTCTTTTCTGTAACTGGTTTAACCTGATAAACATTTGATTTGGACATGGGAGATTTCTGCTGTCCACCTCAGCATTTTACTAGGAAAACAAAAGCACGACCACACATAAGACTGTGGAACCATGTCATTTTACCAGTTTACACTGCCTTTAACAACACATTATGTTCAAACAGGTCTCTTCTTAATTCATAACCCACATTAAGTTGCTTTAATCAGAACAAATATTTGACAAGCGCAAGTTCCCTAGTGGTTGTTGGCATTACTGCATTTACACTGTGAAATCAGAATTCCTGAGTGTATCAGTGCTAGAATAAAAAGATAGTTAAACTGAGCTAACCACAGTTGTTTGTGATTTATAACAATGCCCAAGAGATGTTACTCTGTAAATCCAACAGAGAGGGACATGATTTTACAGTTATGTCTGATTTTATATGTACTATCTATGAGCTTCACAGTAAAGACCATGTTTTAGCCCAAGGTCATGATCGTTTCTTAACTCTAATCAAGAAAATAAAATCATCTGAACAAAACTCTTCTTGTTCCTAAACACATCTCATCCAACAATTTAGAGGATTTATGATTTTTAAAGCAAACCCTTGAGAAAGTTTCGCCTTGGTTGCATGTCCAAAGCACATGAGCAGTATTCCCTCTTGTTATTATAGACCATATAGGGACAGTTTATGGTTCATATTAAAGAGTATGAAAGAAACAACTGGTCACCTGGAATGGAGAACTTGTTGAGGGAATAGAATGTGTCAAATGCTCACATTCTCAAAAGACTCAATTTAAGCACAGCAGACAAAGAGCTGCCAGTGCCATCAAAGCAAATACTGAAGTATTTTAAAGCTTCCAAATGTGATGTGTAATAAAATCTTTTTTTCCAAATCAAAGATTTACTTCTATTCTATAATCAAACTGTACCTTTACACATTTTAACTGTAGTGAGTAAATAGTCATACAAACAGCAAAGCCAGAAGGTAGGAAAAAGCAGGAAACAGATTTGTCAGTGTGAGCTCATCCGCAATGTGATGGACAATCTTCTACATCTTAATCATCAACACAGGAACACTGAGAGCCATGATTGCAGATTCCTATGTCACTGTGTGCTTATTGACAACCTATTTCCCAGCTTTTGCTGCATTTTTGATGAGACATGAGCCCCATCACTGCCTAGATGTCCTTAAATTAAGGTGAGAATGGAATATAAGACCCTTAAATAAAATAGTCTCCCTGTTCCTCATATTGATCCCTCAAATCAACAATCTGTTCTCAAAGTAGGCGAGAGCAGGCAGGCAGGCAGCAGAGAAAATGGTTGAGATTAAAACAAGGTAATGGCACATTTGCTAGGCCTTTGTGTGAGCTGTGCGTGCAATTTAAGAGGCTGCCGTACAGAGTGAGTTAATATTTCATCGCTTGCCAGGGAATGGGAATTGAAAGGAGGAAAAAAATGCATATGTCTCATTTTGCAATCTGATTCGTCTCAGCAAATCAGCCTGAGTCAATGTCATCCCATAATGAACTCTCCTTCACTCTTGTGAACATTCTGCAGCCATGCAGCAGCTTTCACACCCGCTGACTGAGGGATGTATTTTGTGTTCCAGCAAGGGCTAAGGGTCTATCTATCTATCTCTCTCTTTCCCTCTCCCTTGCATGTTTTAGACAAATGCTTTTACTTCTTTCACTTTTTTGGTTTCCTTCCTTTATGCAACATCACCCTCCAGGAAAAAGGTTACTCCTCATACACCCCTTCCACCCTCCCTCCCTCTTTACCCCCACCCTATGTCAGGTTAGTGATTGAGATGAGGGAGGAAATGGTAGGTTTTGATTGACTAAGATGCTGAGATGTAATCTTGTGCAACCTGAAATGTGAAGAGTGTGCTTGTTGGGTGAGAGTGTACTTGTGTGTGTGCAAAAAAAAAAAAAGGAAAGGGCTTAGGCAATGCATGATGCTCGGTTTATTGCATCGCAAGCTCATTTGTTTGTATTTTATACCTCATTTCAGCTCAGACGAGCTGGCTCCACATTCCAACTGCGGGTGACCCAGTTTCACTGCACTGTGTGACTCTCGCTCTCTAATAATATAACATACATCTTTTAATACATTGCTTTTGGTAAATATGCTGCACTATGTGGAAGTGATTTAAGGCAATATACCAACAAACTAGTTCAAAGAGAGAAAAATATAAACTCTAGCTATTTCTTTGCAATAGTCTCTGCCCTGTCCCCTCAGGCACAGCTATGCAGTACGTTAGCACGTTAGTGCAGTGCGTGACATGACTCTGACAGCACTCTAAACATCAGAAGGACTAAAGCTCATCTTGGCTGTCAGAGATATGAGCATGGGCCACTTGAAATTAGAATAAAGCCCATTTGTGGTTACAGAGAAGCATGTAAAGGAGATAGCATTGGGCTAACATCAACATGTAAACCTGTGTCATTTCTGCAGAAGATGGATGATTCATCTATGTTTATACTGCATACAAGATGACATTCATCTGTTTTTCTGCTTAAATAATCCCCTGGTTAGATTACTGGTAAACAACCTATAGGCTAACTAGTACTAGGCATAACCATAGCAAGCAAAATACCCAGAACCTAACAGGCCTGAGGCTTTTTGAAGGAGCTAAAGATTATTTAACCCTTACGTCTTTTGTGCTTCCACTGAGGACCAAGGCACGGGGTAGATTAGGCAAATTAAGTTTTCTGAAGTGTGTCGGTCCTTCTAGTCCTCATCAGAATGTAGAGACTGACACACTTGGCCACAACTACAAAACAGTCAAACCAGGAAAGGCACTTCAGCTGTATTAGCGACAAATCCCTTCATGCTCCACGTTTATACGAGTCTAGGCTGATTCGGGACAGAAATGCTGCATTACTTTTGTGTCCAGACTTCTTCCTCTCTGCATTTATTCTTGGCCTCTGCAGCTTTAGATGGTTGTTTTCTTTTTCCTTAGCTTAAACAAAGTGTAAATGTGTCTGTTGGCCCTAGAAAGTATTCTTGTGGTGCAACATGATGTTAACAGTTTTAATGAGCTATTGGAAATGATGAACTTGAGATTAGGCAGGTTTTAAGGCAGAAATAAATGAAGCCATGCTAAATCAATGCAAAAGCTTTCGTTCCAACCTGAAGACTTAAAAACCCCTGCTTTCAACCACGGCACTATTTTGAGGATGTGATTTCTTTATGTGGAACATTCTGCTGGAAAGACCTGCAATTCCCAGAAAAGAGTTCCTGAGTTTGAATCAATCCCAAGTTGTCTTAAATCTATAACTTTATAGTAACAATGATTTTGTTCTAATCCTTTGTTAAGATGCTATCAGACTTGTTACAAGTTAATTATGGTCAGTGCAAGCACTGTGTAAAACTGCTAAATCTATGGCCCTGCCTTACCTGCTGTGCTGCAGTTTTCTTCTCCCCTTTGGAGGCTCTAAAAAGATTTCCCCCTCCTCCCGATGAACAGAAATACTGTATGTGTGCGCCACTTTAGCCCAGGTGCAGAGAGCAGGTGGACTTGAACGGGACTGCTGTGTGACCGTGAGGGAAAAGGAGGCTCTGTGGGTGACAATGCAAAGGGTGGTGCAGCTCAATCATTGCCCACCCCAACACAATCTCTGAGGTTTGCAGCTGTGAAGCCTGTCATCTGGGGAAATACAGTCTATATATGAACAGCAAAGCATAGTGATATTGTGTGCAGTGGTGCATGCCTATGCACAAGACACTTGTGCAGTATGGATTCTTTTGCACATCCTCTCACTTTCTTCGCTCTTACTCTCTGTCCATAGTTCGTGGATGGCCTTAAACCCCCTCCCTAACCACTCCCCCTCCAGTTAATTTCTCCCCCACTCTATGTTCATGCAGCAGAGCTGGTATGCTGGCCTGTTCCGTCCATTTTTCCTTAGCAGGAGTGCATTAAAGATTCATCTCTGCTGCTCAACCTCAAAGGAAAGACTATGACCCCTGGTAGAGCTGCTGAATTATGGAGACCGCCAATAAAGTTGTTTGCCTTTGATCTCATTCTCAGCTTTCTCCCTCCCAGGTGAATGTGGACAGGTGAACACATGGACAAACACAGACACACATACACCAAAGTACTGTCACATACTGCATATTTCATTTTTACTCATTCTTGCCACCTCCCTCTATTCTTTCTTTTTCTTGCAAACAGAAATGTGCACACGTATGTATTCCATATTCCATTTCCACTCTATCTGCCACTTGCACTTGCTCTTTTTCCCCCACACAAAGAAACACACAAAGCCAGAAGAAGAAGAATCACGAGAACAAAAAACCCTAAAGCATATCTCTGAGAAGATGATGATGGAACAATTATGTGAAAACAGTCTTGGCTGTTCCCTGCCTGCATACCAAGTGATTGTCTGGCACTATAAATTTCACCCCTGCCGTCAGCCACAATTTCTGCCTCCCTCTCCCAAGTTAAAAGTGGCTTGCAGCTCCAGTGGCAGTGGTAGAAACACATTTGCTCACACATGTGCATTGTTTATATCTAATCGATGTCGAGTGGAGGGTCCTGTTCAAAATGGCTGTCATTTGTCAAGTATTAATAATTCAGTCACAGGCACAAACATGAAGAAATAATCATGAAAGAGGCACACAAACTCACACTTGGTTGTAAAAAGTGGCCCTTACCTGAGGGAAAATACTCACATCCAACTACTTTACTTGTTTCTTTTGTTTTTGTTTTTATATATATATATATATATAAAATTGAATATTGATGTTTATTTATTATAATATTTTTATTCGGATTATGGATTATACTTTTTATGATAGAAACAGAAGTTTTTATAGTGGAAAGTGGAAACAGAGATTAATATGTGTGCGATTGGGCATGGGGTGTCTCATTATCAACATATTTAGTGTCCCACTCTAGATCTAATAATAAATCTGAGCTAGTTTTAAAGAAAAAAAGGGTAAGGACAGAAACAAGAAGTCTGCAGGTTCATTTAAACTTGTCTCACTGTGTTCTCACATATTTACTGTATGAGTGCACGCACAGACAGACACCAGATGGAGAAGTCCTCCAGTATTTCTAATGCGTTGAAATATTTGTTGAGATTGATGGCTAAGATTCAGCCATAAGGAAGACAAAACGATTCCCTGTTGAATAATGAGGTGTGACCACTCCTCAGTGTTGTGTTCTTCCAGAGTGTGAACACTTTCCTCAAGTGTATCAAAGTAAAACAAAGAAAACACACAAACACATGAAGACGAGTACAAAAGGGTCTAACCCCCTGTGGAGTTATTTACCAGCCTTCAGAAAGTGCCCGTATTGACTTGAGACCACAAATGGTGTATTTTTGCCACTGTTGCACCAGTGATTTGGAAATTGAGGATAACATACCTGGCATACAATGTTCACTAAGTGGCAACCTCGCGTGTGCAAGTGCATGTTTGAAAACGTCCTACGAAGACAAAAGACATTAGGTGCCCTCAAAGGGAACAACAACAGAACGCAGAAAGTGACGGGCAACGAATTCCAAGAAAGTGATGACCGTCTTAAGCTACTTTTATCACTTTGGGGGATAAAAGGTGATAAAAAGAGTTGCTAAAAAGTGTTCCTAACAGAGAAGTAACTCTAATGCCAAGGGAAAAAAAGAGGCTGTCACACACAAGAAGTTTTCTTCTTTTTTATTTCATGAAGGTCACATAAAAATATCCTCGGTTTAAAAAAAATACACACCCAAGGTTTACTTATGTATAAAGTGTGGCATCATGGTCCCAACTAATGTCTCCAATAAGATGTGATTTATTCACTAAACTCACACTTGGATTGTGATTTCCAATCGCTTGTCTCAGAGTAGAGCACTTTACCTTTTGAAATGTGATGCATGTGAAGGCTTTCAAACCACACTCTGCTCTCTATTCTTATAATCATAATGGTATGTTATTTTTCATGAGCAGCCAATTGTGTGCATGCCATCATCTTAGCATTATAATATATCAATCATCCAAAAAGCAATAATTTTATACCTATAGAGACAGCAGATGGGGGAAAGAAAGGGCACCTAGACAGAGCTGGCGTTGTCCCATTGGATATAATGCACAGTCAAACACATTCGAAGACAATAGAATAAAATGCAATTCATCACCGTCTCCAGTACCACAATGTGAAAGAGGCATAATGAAATTATAGTAATAGTAATGAATCATTGTAGACTTGTGTGGCCCCTTCACACAATCTTATCGCTTTTAGGGGTGTTATCAAATATTTTACTCATCTTCTTCCAACATTCAGGAAAAGGAGATTAAATATTTTTTTAAGAAAGCACATGTAACATTTACAAGCCCAACCTGAACCTTTACTGCTGGTTTATTATGACTCATAATCGGTTGGCTAAAAATAGATCACCTGTCTAATTCGTTCATATCAGTTGATTTACTATCACATGCATTCCACATAAAACAGACTTACTAATGACTGGTGTTCATTAAAAACTAACTGATTGCTTACACTGCTAATAATCATCATTGTCATGACAACAAAAACATGGATGTACCACTCTTTAATAAAGTTAGATCACAGAGATGTTTTGTCTTATGAAAATGTTAATGCAGATCTAATTTAGCTGTGCTTATCTCAGCTCTAACAGGGTTATAACCACAATTGTTAGTAGTCTGTTAAAAGCGTGTTGTTTGTATCAGCAGTTTACCTAATGTAATTGGGGTCACATTGAAGCGCAAGTAAAGACCAAAAGCTAGCCAAGCTGTATTTAATGTTGCAAATAAATGCATCCTTGGAATGTTTTACTATCTGTTGTATAAGGCTTGATGGATTACAATTTTACAATGTTTTTGTTTTTTTTCTGCTTGTGCACATGTGTGGAACAAAGCAAAGCAGCGTCGTCTCTGACAAGGTCATGAACAATGCCCCTGATGTTCGTTTTCATAAAGAATTATGTTCTTTATGTTTACCCCTCCCACATTCTGATACCTTTAACAGTGTAAAATGTGCATGGAGACTGATGTATGTGTGTGAGAGTTGTTAAAGCCTGGAGGAGAAGTTCCTCTGGGATGTTTGGATTTTTTTTTTATCTCACACCTGCTCTATCTCCTTCATAGGTCTTTCTTTATTCAGCCTTCCTAATCTGCAGAGATGCAACTGAGCAAATATATTGATTTCTGCAGGGCAACGCTCTCTGATTGGTGCCTTTGATAGAACCATCGCCATGGAAATCAGATAAGTGTTGCTGCAACTCAACCAGTCATCAACAACCTGCATTCTGGTTTATTCAGTGAATACAGGAATGGGTCATGAAAAACCTGAATCCCAGTCATTTTATGTCTGGTGCTAATTATCAATATTTTGCCATTATTTAAATGTAATTGTTGTTATTTCCAGAGGACAACATTGCAGCAAAATAACAATACTATTATTTATTTGTTTAATATGGATCCCCATTAGTTACAACCTGGGTTGCAACTCGTCTTCATGGGGTCCCTCACAAAAAGAAAACATTACTTCATTTAATTCACATACAAAGAATACGCAAATTCATAAAAGAAGTATTATACAATTAATCATATACGCAATTACTTAAAACAATTATAAAACACTAGAAATCTCATCACATAACTATACATTAAAATAATTAAAAACTTATAAGAATCAGTCTATAATGAGCTATAAAGGCAGACCTTTATCAAGTATTGTACTACAAAAGACAATCACCCAAACTAAACCTAAGACAGCTGTACAGACCTAAGTGAACCTGCGACCCAAACTCAGAA
>JBAMIG010000010.1:22707727-22721880 GCA_037177335.1 Kiunga ballochi
CTGAGAGCAAAATCAAAAGATGCTGGTTTGCATTCATACACTTGAAATGTGTGCACGTTACTAATAACATGAGAAAGGATAACATGCTGTAAGTAAAAGCCGTTAATCCTTCATGACCCTATATTGTGCAACAACGCAGGCTACATGCTTGAGTTTACCCTCGGACTTCCTGGGATTCTGTTTCTTGTTTAGAAACATAGGATGTTTCACTGATGAGATGTACCAGTGGTAGTTAGGAGACAGTGAAAAGCAGCCATTGATGCCTGTGAAGAGCTCAGTGTGTGGTCCACCTCAGAGAGGTGATAATTGAAACACAAGGGGCTGCCACTGACTGTGGCAAACCCACATTACAGTATAGCTCTGTCAAAACAAATTGGCCATGGACCCCTTGAAGTCTTTGCTCCCTTTCTCATCTCTGCTATCTCTTTCTCCCTCATGTATCACACCTTCCTATAAAAACTAATAATGTATGTAGGTACTGTAACTGTAACCCATATGAGTAGCACCATCCATGGGCAGCATAGTCAATAACTGTCAGGCAGAATGTTTCATCGCCTACACTTTCTCATATCACACTTGTGCTGCTCACTCATCACATAACCTTATTTTCAAGGACCGGCAGCCGTGCATGTGACAACAGTGTCATCTATGGGCAAGGCGGAGATCTACAGCCTAATCCCTCATGAGCAGTCAAGCTCACAGATAACGAGCAGGTGAAAAGCAATTTTTTTCGCCATCACTCTTGCACCTCGAACACACCACTTGTGAAACATTTCAGACCCATGTTTTCCGTGCTGACTCGTTAATGCAGACAGACAGATGCCAAGCGAGCAGACATGGTAAAGTTCAAAAGAACAAGAAGAAAATAGGATTGTGAATAATTCTTTTTTTTTTTTTTGCTGTTGCACTCCCATTACTGTAATTACACAGCCATTGTTCTTTGACAGGGGAGAAATGTAAAATCAGAATTTAGCCAGTGAAATTGTCATTTGTAGCAGTAATTGACACTAATAAAAGGATTTTTTCCTTCTTTCCCCATGGATCATATGCTAATCAAAATGTGAAGTATTAAAGATGACACTAACGGGCGTGATAAGCGGTTAATGAAAGAGGGGAGGCAAGTGGGATGGTAATAGACATACTCCAGCTAATAAGTTCCTGTTCATTAGAGCATACAACTTTACCCTCCTCCTGTCTTGTCTGCTTCTACTGACTGACAGCTTTGACAGCCTTTTCTGTCAGTGAAACTTTTGACCGCATCCTCAAATCAAGCACTGCAATTTACCAGTACCACTAAGCAAGTTATAAGCTTCTTTAGAAAGAGATCCATAATACATTATTATTGGAGGGTGACATGAGCCTCCAGAAATAGATGGTTCTGTCTATAATGCCAGTATTTTGATGACATTTTCTTGAGTCTGGGAGGATGCCTTCCCTGCCTCTCACCGTGTTGGTTGGCTGACTCACACAGAGTGGAGCTGATATGACAGGCTTTGATCTCTCCCACTCTGTCTCTCTCTTTTGCAATTCCCCCAGTGGACTTTTACATATGTCGACCCACATCCGCCCTGAAAAAGCAGAACGAGGATCCATGAAATGAAATGCCAAACACCGTGCTCCCCTTGTGACACAGCAAAATGAAAAGTCTGATGGAAAAAGAACATGAAGAAGAGGCAAGCAAAAACATTGATTGTAATGAGAAGTATGTAGCTTCCAATTGCCGCTGAAGGCCGTAATAATCTTACTGCAATAAAGTCTGGTCAGGCACCCAGAGTGGGAAATTCACCCAACCCAGCTTAGGTTCGACAATACCCCCCGGAGGCATTTTACCCTTTAATAGGAGGATGAGAAGCTGCTGGTGTGAAAAAAAAAACATCTAGAAAATAACACCTGTGTTGTAAATAAGTAGTAGACGAGTTGTGGGGAGGGCTATGGGGGGACTTATCTGAAACCCATGCAGGTGGGATGTGTGAGGGAGCTGCAGGGGGATCAGTAGTGGTGGATTTTACCATTAAGACTGTAGCAATCTAGTGTGCACAGGGAGATGAGGGGGACTCTCAGAGATAATCATGCTAACACTGACTTCCCTCATTACCTCTGAGGCTGAGCTGTGGGAAAGGGTCCAAGGCACACACACTCACACTGAAAGCTTCCAAAGTGAGTTAACTATGAACTCTAAAGCTCACAGAAGGCGTTGATCATAGGGTCTATGGAATGAGGAAAGGCTGTTAATGTAAGCTGGAACAATAAAATATGCAGTTTAATAGTGCGATGTTTGTTCTATGCTAGTTTATGAAAAATGAAGGCTTTTGAAAGCGATGTAACGCGATTGCACTTCTCAACAGATCAATATTAAACACTAATGAATGCATTTGTTTGTTCTGCATCTTATTTTCCAACTCTGCCGAAGCAGCTCGCAGAACAACCTGACATACTTTCCTCGCTGCCTTTTCTCTTCCTCAGCCTTTTGTACAGTTCAACCCAGCTCAAAGTTGCCTCAATTATCAACCGTACTGTTACTGCCTCTGGTCCCGAGAGGCATTGTAGTGTTACGATACTACAGATCAGATTTAGATCTCAGATCAGAGATGTTACAACTTGCCCAAACTCTAATTGGCGTTAGACAGAAATAGAATGTATGAACTCCTTCTGATTGTTTTCATTGCAGGGCAACGGCAGATGTGAGGAGGGACAAAACTCAGGAAAACTTCAAAAGTTAGGGAAAGTGTTTAGTCTGAATAGCTTTTATTTGGAGAAAAGGCCTCTAAAGTTCATAGGAGTGAAGTGAAAAAAATGACAAACATGAGAAAATGACTTATCTTATCTGTGATATCAGTGTTTGTCTTAACTCAAGAACATAACTGACTGATTCCTTTCGAAGATGACAAATACAAAAAGACATAAGAAGTATCGTTAAACAAACATCAACTCCTGCAAATATGTGCAAATAATACAGCTGCTTTTATCCACCACCCGTGTCACTGTTGCGTGGTGCTTACTGGCATTTACTTGAAATAATCTTTCTGTCTTTACTCAGACACCTGCTGATCACCACATGCCAGCAGAAGCTATTTTAGGAGCTGATCAAAGTTTGATGTGATTGCAACATGGTGAGCTCCTCTACAGTTTTAGATTCAACAGGCTCATCCTGAGGAACATCCCCCCCCAAAAAAGGGAATAAATAAATTAGCATTGCCAAAGACAAGAAAAAAAACACACATTCTAGAAATTCAGATATTTTCAATTGTGAAACTAATCACGTAAAGCTTTTCAGGTGCTCGGCCACTAAGTTTTTCCTGTTAGTGATGTGCCCGTGGTAAAAAAAAAACAAAAAAAGCAAAAGGATCAAGATCTCTGATGTTTTTCCATCTAATCTGTCAGCACCTGATAGCTGATGATCATGATGTGGTAAATAAAACATGTGCTACATATTAACACCGGGAATTTAAGCATTCCCGTCCCCACGTGGACATTAGTGTCTTCACCTGTGTATACTTCCCTATTGGTGTACGTTTCTGTGCTTCAGTGAGCATGCATGGTGTGTTTAAGAAGGAACATGCCAACAAGGAATGTAAAAGTTTTCTCAGTGTGTGAGTGTGTGTGTTTCTGTGTGTGGGTGTAAATTATGCAAATCCCAACCTGGTATGTACATGTACAGAGAGCCAATTGGAGCTGGATAAGGAAGTCAACAGGATAAAAAAGCCATTGTAGTGGGGCAGCACCTGTTAGTATCTGTACACAGCTGATGATTCATCAAACTGGAAACCGAGGCAACTCACCTTATCTAGCTTTCAGAGACAACACACTACTGTACTGGAATCGACAAACTGTTGATCTGTCTATCTGTGTACGGAGAGGAGCCACAAGAGACTTCTGTTAGGTCCAACAGGACCGGATTCTACAGCTCTGGTAGGCTGCCATACTGGTGTTGAGCAAACAGAGAAAGGATTAAGATAAGTTTATCTTATCTGAGCTCTCTTTTTGTCCACTGTTCAATTTAATTCCAAAGTTATTATGACTCATGTGTTAAGATGTGTGGAGTCACTTTTCCCTTCAAAGTTGTTTAATTTTGCATCAGACACATACAGGACTCCTGGATTTCAAACTTTTCTGGAGACAGTGGTATTTCTTTTTAGGATTCCACCATGAAAAGTGAAAAAAACAAACAACTTAAAATCTGTCTTTTGCAGCTCTGTGTTATATCAAGCTTTCATGTTTACTGCCACGGCTTGCATTACAGGTTTAATTATGATTTTTCTTCTGAACAATTGTTTTTATGATGGGAGGTTACGCAGCTAAAAAGCCTAATCTGAGAGGAATTATAGCAGAGAACATTCTAAACGTGCTTTCAGCGCTACCCTGAAGCCATCACTTTGGTGAAAATGAAACTAAATGACCTAGTGTGGATGCCCTCGTGTGAACTTCTGGTTGAGCAACTCTGCTTATGGCACAACGTAATGGTATAAGTGAGCTTTCTCTATGACTCAGCTGAAGGGCTATTGATCCATAACTTTGATCCTTTTCTTCAGCATTGCTGCATGACTGTTGTAATAACACAAAGTACTTCCAGCCTTCTTGATAAGATATGCACTTGGCAGTAGCACATACCAAGGGTTAACCCACAGCGTAAGGCGTTTAAGCGCACTTGCCAGATTGTGAAGCGGGGAGCTAATTTCCTTTGGCATGGTAGCATGTGGCACCTTTTTTTCTGTGAAAAATAATATCCAGACGTCTGCACTGGTTTGCCAGATCCGAAGGGCTGATTTTTCCCTGTAGGAGTGTACTGGATGGATTAACTTGGTAGCGCAACATTTATTACTGAGATAATGATATATGACAAGGCTTGTTGTAATTTTGCTTTTAACCTGCCATAAAAGTCTGAACAGGAACTTATATGAAACACATAAAGTATGGGTCACTGTGTCGAGAATAAGTTTTATAGTATCACCATTAAAACAGGTCACCCATACTGCTGACCTTTGACAGTTTATGACAATACCAGTTAAAAGGGAGTAAGATTGAACACATTCATTTGAATGCTTTTTTTTTTTTTTTTGAATATTGGAAAATGTGAGCATTTTATATGAATAACAGAGCATATAAAAACAAATCTAATCCCAAGGTTATGGAGTAACCATTCATTTTAACGGCATTGTGGTTAAATTCACAAATGAGTAACAGTTTGACTCATGTTTCAAAAATGCAACTGTGTGTAACGTTAACACAGCCACTGCGAGCGAGACATGGTAGTTATAAGTCAACTATTGTATGCATGCAATACTTCTGGAGCCAAAACAGTAAAGCTGCTGAAATTCACACCAACATTATTTACATGAAATGCAAATTTTCCTTTGGTTAATTATGAAGCACGCCTTTATTTACCATGTTACGTACGCACTGGCTGAAAAATAAAACTATTTTCAAGTTACAAGAATTGAGAAGAAGGATTGTTAGTTGAGCTGATAATTATCAAATAGCACAGAAAAAACCTTAGATATGTAAATGTTGTTTCTTAACTCACTCTAAAGTTTAACTGAAGGCAAGATGTGCAAATTAAACGACTCCAAGTTCTACAAACAAATGGGCCTCCATTAAAACATAAAACTCGACAGACATATTTGTCTGGAGGTTAAGAGAACTCATAAACCATGTTAACAAAGACTTACTTTGTTTCATTACTTTAAAGTGACATATGAACTTATAAATACAATTTTATGATAGATTTTAGAACAGCTCATGAGGTAATGCCCCTGACTGCCACATTAACAGGATGAGAAGTTTAAAAGAATTTGATTTAATGTCGCTGGTTTTGAATCAGGTTTAATCTTTAAAAGATTTTTTTTATGTAGTGCAACTTGCTTTAGCAACACTTAGGTTGTGTCTTAATAAGCGCACTAACACTACTTTGTGCATTGCTTAAGTGCGTAATGTGTTTACACATGGTAATGATTTACACTGGCAGTGTCTTAATTATAAGATTGCACACTACGAAGTGCGGATATGTAGATTGCATACGTCTTACTGCCGTGCCAAGTGCTGTCCCAAATCGAAGTGTGCTTCAAATCAACACTTCAAATGCACGCTTCGTTTGGGGCTGAATTAGCTTTAAACAAGTGTAGCCTACATGCTATGTACCTCTGTTGCCTACAACGTCTAATGCTGTGTGTATCATCCATAAAAGGATCAATAATCTTCCATGAAAAACACAAAAGTATCAATTTATAGGACATAAAATTAAGCCTGATATTTCAATGTTTCTTGTCATTTAACTTAACTTACAAACACATGGCGGCCCAGAAAACTCACCTCATAACAAATAATCCTCGTCTGACCGTTTAATAACAATAAATTGTGTTAATGGGACACATTACCGTCCCCGCTTGTAGGCAGGAACAAATACATGTTTATATATTTTTTTTTTAGAACGTCCTCACAGGCCGTGAACGGCTTACTATTCATTTCTATCTGGCGAGCAATGGGTGATTGGAGACCGCAAAGGATACATAGCATTTACACTCGTTTTAAGCTAATTCCGCCCCAAACGAAGCGCGCATTTGAAGTGTGGATTTGAAGCACACCTTGAATTGGGACAGCACTTGGTGCGCCAGTATGACGTATGCGGTCTGCAAATCTGCACTTTGTAGTGTGCAGTCTCTGAATTAAAACACAGCCACTGACATTTAAGCACAAAGTCAGTGCACTAAAAGTACCCGGATGCTGCCCCAAAATACGCCAATAATCTAGTTTGAAACGATGGACACTTGGTGCTATCTTGCTAGTCTATACATTAGAACCTTAATTAAATAACTTCATACTCACTTCTACATAAATTAACCTCCACTACAAGTATTGTTTGCCACCATTATTTTGAAAGTCCAGCATTTCCTTATTTGCTCCATCAACAAAATGGCATTGGTTTAGTGCGCGAAGTGTCCATCGTTTAACACTAGATTATTGGCACTATTTTTAGGGCAGCATCCGGGTACTTTCAGTAAACTGACTTTTTGCTTAAATGTCAGTGTAAGACACGCACTTAAACAGTGCACAAAGTAGTGTTAGTGCGCTTATTGAGACACAGCCTAGTGTTGCCAAAGCAAGTTGCACTACATGAAAAATGATCTATCTTTGAAAGATTCAAAACCAGCTACATTTAATTTTAAACTTCTAATCTTGTTAAATTGCTAGTCAGGGGCATTTCCAAATGAGCTGTTTTAAAATCTATCATAAAATTGTAATAATAGGTTCATATGACACAGCATTCAGGTACTTTTAGTGTTCTTACTTTTTGCTTAAATGTCAGTGTAAACACATTGAATACCTAAATATAGTGCGCAAAGTAGTGTTAGGGCGCTGATTGAGACACAGCCTTAGTTTCTACCCATGAGCCCCCTCACCTGCAAAGTCCTTCCCAAAAGCATCTTTTTAGTTTGGATTATTGTGAATTTAAAATTCTTTTGTCATTTATTAACAACATACTTTGTTTTCTTCAAATATGTTATAAAAGGTTGACTCTAACATGGAATTGTTTTTACTGTAATAAGTGATAAGTATCTGATAAACAGCATATATTGTATATGGATGATGCATCACATGTTCAGACAGCTTGAGCTGAAAAAACTGTGGCGATTATAATGTACCTGTGGTAATTGATTATTCTCCTTTCTCAGCCCCTGGGCCATGGTACATCAGAGTGCAGAAGCTGCAATATGAGCATCACTCCATCCAGCACCCTTGACAGCCAGCTGACCAGTACCTGGGGTACCACTAACCCCTACTCTGATGGTAAGGGATTATGACCCGAACAATTCCACTTACATTAAACCCACATTGTTATTTGCCCCTTTGTTGGCACTCATCACTGACATTAATCACTTGATTAAGTTGTCTATATATTATCCTCAAAAGCCTGAAGAAAATATGTTAAAATGTTTTACCGTAGGATTTTGACTGTTTTCTATTCAGCTGTATGAAGCTAGAATACAAAGTAGAAATCATTCAGCAATGATGTATTGCTCACCCTGTGTGCCCAGAGCTCTGAATTTGAGACATGAATTCCTGCAGTGATCCCTGACTGAAAATACCTCAGTGGCTTTTTCAGTAAACTGCTCTAAAGATTCATTATTGGCTAAAACCTTTTAAAGGGAGTTTCCTCATCAGATGGACTTAACACAGATGTGTGAAGATTGCATCCATAATTCCCAGCTTCTAAGCATTTATTTCTGTCCCCAGGTCCACTGGTAATGTCTGGTTACACAAGTCGCCTGTGGCCTCATGACTCCCAGCCTCAGTTTTGGAGTAAGCACCAGGTGTGGGAGTGGCTGCAGCAGGTCATGGACATACACCAGATTGATGCCTCAAGCATTCCCTTCCAAAACTTTGACATGGACGGCCATCAGCTTTGCAGCCTGACCTACCAGGACTTCATCCACGCTGCTGGCAGTGTGGGACACATTCTTTTCCAAAGCATCACAGAGCTCAAGTGGAGTGGTGGGTCTGGGTGTAAGGGGCACCTATTAAATGTTAAACTGGCTGAACTGGGTTGTACATTGAACAGAGTTTTCAAGAAGTGCTGTTGAGGGGGGATCACAGAGCTAGTGAGGGGTTGCACTGCATGGTGCTGTGGTGATGTAAAACAGGGTGCAGGAGCACTTGAAACCAGTGAAATGATGCATTCATTGTTGCTCTCGCTAGAGTGGGGGTCAGAGAAGAACGAAGGGAAAGCAATGTTTTTTTTATTTTGCTAAATCTGAGCATGTGAAGAACCGAGAGGGCTTTGAGCTTCAGGCTTCTCCTGACTATTAACGGCAGAATGTGGCTTACTAGATCCACAAAATGGTTCTTATTCAAGTCCAACAGATGGTAAATGACATCAGCAAATTTATTTTATCTACCATCTTGAGATAAGATCATGCAAAACATGAGTACTAGGAGACCCAGCACAACAGGTTTAACCATAGTAACGTTTTATCTTATAAAGACATTCAGGTTAAACAAAAACCTCCTGCCAAAACTATTGCTGCTCCATTTGAAAAGACATCTTGTTTTTTTGTTTGTTTGTTTTAAATGTGGTGTTACATGCCATTATTTTAATCTCTATCAGGTAAAAAGCTTTTTTAGAGTATTTCACTGTCTAATTTCCTTCTGTGTTCAAAGAAAATCAAAAATAAGTGTGGACTCTTCCAGTTTCTGTTAGCTCTGTAAACAGCGCAGCCCTCACGACTCTGCAGCATATGAAACTACACAAAGGATGTCCTGTTATATCTGCTTACAACCTCTGTGTGCCAACAGTAATAGACTTACAACTCTAAAATGACTTTGATGTGGTCCATGGCTTTTCCCCAGCTAATGTGAAAAATGTTAACCTTTAAATGTCACACAGCAAATGTAATTTGTTCTTATAATCCATTCTCTTTCTCCTTTTTGCCCCGTTCAGGGCCATACCATGTGGAAATAGGACAACTGGATCTCAAACCAGAAGGTAAGAGTTTCTCCCAGTGAGAGAAGGAACAGAGTAAGAGGTTATTTTGTTTCCGATGAACTTTAACTTACATATACTCGTTTTTACAGTTGACTTCTGTTCATTTCCAGATCCCTATCCAGCTGGTACTGTAATTACTTATGTCACTAACCTAATACATTTTATTCATTTTAGTTCTTTACTAATTCTCTTCTAATACTTATTATCTTTTTAAACTTAGAGATCTATGATCACCCTTTTCACCCACTTGCACCGGATGCCTCTCCCGCTCCCTGTATTCCTGGTAAGTAAATATTTTTTTATGTTTACCATCATGTGTTGAGCCATTATCAGCATAAATAAAACTGGTGTTCATCAACTTCAAAATTGTATTTTCTAGAAAGTAAACGACCTATCAGAAGTCAAGTAAAGAAGCACAGTAAGTAACGACAACACATCTTTACAAACAGCCTCACATTGCAATGATCTCTGGATTCAGTGCTCTGCTGCTATGTGCTGTTTCTTTCCTGAAGACCCGAGGGGGACCCACTTATGGGAGTTCATCAGAGATATTCTGCTGAACCCTGAGCGAAATCCAGGGCTGATCAAGTGGGAGGATCGGACAGAGGGGGTTTTCCGCTTCCTAAAGTCAGAGGCAGTGGCGCAGCTTTGGGGAAAGAAGAAAAATAACAGCAGCATGACCTACGAGAAGCTAAGCCGTGCAATGAGGTACACCCACACAAGTGGCTGCAATTATGCGCAACGCATCACTATAAAGTCACACACAGTGAGGCTTGTGGAAAATGATCACAAACATGTTTATTTTACAGTTAAAATTCTGACTTTTATGTGTTTGGGTAAATATTCAGGAACTCAATCAAAAGAGACACTCTTAACTTGTCAACCTATTTCAGTAGGAGGTTTATTATAATAAAAGAACTGACAGATGTCGTGTTCTGATTTTAGCACACGAAAGTTTAAACCCAATTACATTTTAAAACGTGTGTTTATCCCCTCTTACTGCTGAGTAGGCTACATACAAAGTCATACGTAAGCTGTATCATTTACACTTCTCAATAAAATGATCAGAAATGGCTTTTTACTCTGAAAGTCTTCTTGGCTGCTGCAGTACTAACAGCTTTACATTCAAATGAGCCAGTCTAATGGGCTTAATTTCATCGGACAGAAAACCACAGGGAACTGTGGGCTTGCAGTGCCGCAACGACCGCAAAGCTGATTTTCTGCCTATTGCGGTGCAGCCAAAGGGTTTACAGTTTGATAGGATCCCAAACACACTTCTGCTATTGATTATGGATAAAACATCAAAGAACAGCATTTTAAATGACTTGAAAACAAAAAAAAAGCATTTGTATATATTACTGTCTGCTTTAGCTCATAATGTTTTTTTAACTAATGTATCATCAACAGTAAAAAAAAATGGGTGTAAATGAATTATTAATGAATTTTTTTTCAATTGTTGTTTATATATGGAATTATGAATATTTAGGTATTAACTTGCATGTTACAGGTGTAATGTCAGGTTAAAGTGTATTTTAAAGAGATAAAGTCCCTCTAAAAGGGTTTATATTGTGGTTATATTCCACAAATAACTGAGGCTGGAATCTAAACTGTTTTCTTCAGCTTTAGTTTTCTCAACAACTATTCAATCAGTCTTTTTCATGCTCAGGAGACATGAGAGCTGAGGGGGTGCAGTACTGAATTTAAAGCACAGACTGTAAATATTGGAGTAAACCCAAAAAACAATAAGGCTGGTGATCAGTACAGACTGGCATCAACACATCACTGGCTCTGACAACCGGGTGCTTGAATTTATTTCAGAAACTATTCCCTGATTTTGAGGTCAAACATCTTAGGAATTTTTCTAAGCTGTGAATAATAAAGTATTATTAAACTAAATAAAATGAGAAAAAAATCAGTTTGGGAAAAAAAGCAGATAATTAAAAAGGGGGTTTAAGTAGACATTGGGTAGAAAACCTGCACTGTTTAGACAGATGCTTCCACAGCTGAGAGGCACCAACAGGAAAGTCCAGGTCACCTTTTCCATCAAGGGAAGAATTAGGCACCATCACCGGGCACCGCAGGTGAATCTCAAGCAGCAGCAGGCTTGGAGAAAGTCAGCAAATTGCAGATCATTGTGTTCTTAAAGCTAAACGACAGAATCATTAGCAATGACTCCTAAAAAACACACAAGTTGTTGCAGAAGTTATGAGCATTTGCATGTTCACGACAATTTTACTGGTTTGCTTCCACAATTTCTTTTTCAAACTCTAATTAAGCAGTGATTCTCACTTGTCTCATTCAGTTGATACTGGAAGGTATAAAATCATAAAATAATCAACCTTTTGTAACCGCAGGAGGAAGGATTTTAACCTCATTCAGGTTTGCAATCTCAGATATCAAAACCACAGCTCTTCTCTGCAGTGGAAATACTAAAAACAGCTGAAATCGGCAGAACATATCACTGGCAACACATTATATAATCATTTTGATTGTATGCAAACAATATATGCAATTTGTGCCAAGAGGCTGAACTATAGGTATAACCAAAACAAAAGTAAGTAAAACACTGAATTCTACTTAAGTAGTTAAAGTATAGCAAAAAGCCAATTTAATTATTTTTATAGAAAACTTATCATCTCGAATTGTGTTGTTTGTCTTTGTTACAGATATTATTACAAAAGAGAAATCCTAGAGCGGGTAGACGGACGCAGACTGGTTTACAAATTTGGAAGGAACGCAAGAGGATGGAGGGAGACAGAAAAGTGACAATTCCAATTAATTTATATTTTTATGCTGTTGTGTGTTAATATGATGTTTTCATCAAATTTTCATGGAGCATTTCTTTTGACATAGATGTGTTTGAACTGTTTACAAGTCTCTTCTCTCACTGTTTACTTTCTTTTTCGGATCTTGTGTTGACACTGCACTGAAATGTTGTATTTGCTGCAGCTTATTAGCATTAAAACCTGAAACATGTGTTTACATAGAATCTACCAGGGGGAATATAAGAAACAAAAGGTTAGCAAAACTGTCAAACAGCTAACAGAAACGTGGCAAATTTCATCTTTATATGAGAGCTGGAGAGAGATTTTCTCCAGATTTAGCCGCCAAAACCATTGTTTCAAACAGATGCATGTTGAGTGTTTTGACACTGATACTGTGAAATGTCCTTTGGGGAGGATTTTTAGCCCGAATGTATACAAAAGTAAGTCAATAATAAATAAGATCCCATAAGCACAAGCTGTAATGAAGTACAACTACACACAAGTGATGACCTGCTTTGTCTTTTTTTTATCTCTCTGCATTCACTAACCTGTTAGGAAAGTGCAAACATGCATGTTGAAATAAAGTTTATGATTGTTTGTATTCTTGCAAGTCCTTTTTTTATGAAATGCACTTTACATATGTGAAACTATTCTTTTTAAATGGGTAAATATTGGCTTCATGTCATTCCAGTTGCAGCACTTTGAACCGCATTGAAAAGCTCATGTTATAAAGCCACAAATATAAACCTCGTTCCTACTGAAGCCTGACTTTGAAAAGCAACACACTTACAAATAGTGTGAGCAGTTTCGGTTTGATCATGACAGCATGAAATGCCACACAGTTAATTGTTTGCCATGGTGTGCCTTGGCTGCCAAGCTGGTTCCTGAAGGCAGCAGACAAATGAGTGGGCCATGATGGCCGGCGAGATAAATGCCATGTCATTAAAAGGCCCTTTTCTTTGCCCTGTGTTCACAAGCAAATTCATGCCTAATCTTCACTCTGATTTATCTAGCTTTTGTGACCCTTCTTTACATAGTGTGACATTCATTGACACCACGTTCTGTCATTATCTCTGCTGATGGCTTCAGAACCCAGTGCACCCTTGCATTCCCTTAATATGTCCCTTTCTCATGCATACAGTATATGTCCCACATTCATAGTGGACTGGAAACTTCCATGTTATGTTATTATGGAGAATCAATCAGAAATCTTTTATGAGAAGGCTTGAAGGAATTTCTAAAAGATTAGCAGAGTGTTTCTTTCTAAGAGGAAGCTCCTTTGATTGGAGCAGTTTACTTTAATTTTGTTTCCCATTAAGGACTGAGTGAATGAATGAAAATTGCATCTAGAGAGACAATGAAGCCAGCGGCTGCATATGATTGGATTGAAATCCAAGCTGCTGATTGTCATATTGTTATAGTACATGAAACAAGCAACCCATTCAGATTGAAGTGTCCGTGTCTGTTATATTCCAATGTTAAGATTAATTGTTTGTTTCATAGAGCAATCACACTTTGAAGTTCATGTAAATCTGCACTTGTTATGATCCATATGCATTTTAGCTTGACAAGTAGACACAACAAAATCGAGCTGTGATTACTGTTTACCTAATGTAGCAGTTAAAAATGGTTGCTTAAGCCGGTCAAAATTGAGATTGTTAATGAAAGAGGTTGGAAAAAGCTGAAACGGATCCGAAGCTTGTTAAAAGAAAATGTACAAAATGTTTAACCCTTGCAAAGCGTTTAAACTTCAGTTGATTCTCTGCATCCTCAGGATGATAAAAATTTAATAAATGAAGGAATTATCTTCATAAACGGCTTTTTTTTTTTTTTTTTTTAACTTGTCTTGTCCAGCATCCCAGCAGCCAGAATGGTGGTCTGGCTGCTGTACTGTGCTGAGCAAATTTGCT
>JBAMIG010000010.1:22721980-22736644 GCA_037177335.1 Kiunga ballochi
CCAGGGCAAACGGCCGCCAGCCCCGAGCAAGGATCCCAGCCACTCACCCCCGGCGGCAAACCCAGCATCCGCCCAGGAGGTAGCAGAGGGAGGCCCTAGCCAGAGCCGCCCACAGTCAGGGGGATCTTCATAAACTTCTATAATCTGACCTAGTTGCTCTGCTTTGAAATAATCTGGTTGCTGCTGTGAGCCGTTTTACAAGGGAGCAACAAACAGAAGATAAATGAGCAGTTATAGGCAAATGATGAAGACTGATCTAACCTCTGCAGACAAAAGAGTGTCATTTTCCTAATGGTCAACACAAACTCTTGCTTTACATACTCTCAGTGTGTGAGGACACATAAAGGGTGATGATATCCAATTCAAATCACGATACTCTCATGCACATAATGCTCTGATTGTGTGATTCTCTGAGGCCTAAAACCTGTTATGCCTGAGAAATGACAGAAAGCACCGTTAAACCAGCATAACATGTTTTACTGTAAGAGGGTTTGGTTTGAGAGTATCTGCAGCAGGAACCGCGGGCATGCATGCAAACATGCACCCAAACCAGTTAGCAGAAAAAAAAGAAAAAAAAAAGAAAGCCACAGTTCTTCAGAAGAAATTTTTAATCCACGCTTCCTTTAGCAGTGAGCGTCTTCATTGGATAGCAGGTGTAATAAGAAAAGGCAGACACTTGTCAAGGAAGATGACAACAAAATTCATGCAGCAGGGTGAATTATCCGGTTGCTACACTACGCTGCCTGGATGAAACAATGGCCGGCTTTGTTTTGCCAGTGACAATGTGTATTAGCTGCCAATGAGTGTCTTTATCTAAGTGAGAAAATTATTTTCAGATTTGAATGAGCCTGCAGAGGCTATTTTATCACGGAAAGAGGAGCACATTAATTCAATCAGATACAAGTTGGATGAAGAACAAGGAAGTGATAAAAGATAGCCTGAGCATAGGCATGAACACAACCAGATGGGATTTTGCATCTGTGTGCCTGTTCAGTGGAGCCATTGTGTTCTCTCAGCAAAAACACTGCCTCATCTTATCAGGTCCTTTTATCATTCTCTCGCCACACTCAAAGGGACCTGAGAGGCATTCAAGCCCAAACTGTGAGTTGGACAGATTAGAGCTGCATCAATGATGCCTTGTGATTATTTTAAGGATAGGACAATGTCTCCGTCCACCACCCGCAACAAAACAAAGCCCCATTTTACCGTCTTCTGAAAGAAATGCTTGTATGATTAATCTGTCATTATTGGAAAAAATGAATCATTCTGAGACAAAGGATCTCATGACACAAACCCATGTGATTGAACTAAAATAAACAACCGAGGATAGTTTACGAGCAGCACAGCTAAATTCTTCAAGTAAAAAGAGGAAGTATTTCTGACATTGCACACATGCTTTGTAATACCTCTTACAGTAGGCTGTTATTTCCTGCTTGGATTTTCCCCTAATTCTATTTTTTTCACCATTAAATTACTTTGTGATTTCCTTGAATACACTTATTCATTCTAATGTTCCCATTGCTAAAGAGAAGTAAATAGGGATATACTTTTTCACTGTAAAAATTAGGAGGAAAGTTTGTAGTTGTGTGCCATTAACATCAAATGAAAATAAAATGTTTGCGCAAAGCATATACTGCAGAATAAAATAACATGTAACACCATTCATTTTTACCTTGGATGCATTAGTATTAAAAGTACATTGAACAATGTGTTTTTTTTTTTTTGTTTAGTCATCTTTGTGACTGAATACAAACCTTCCTAGTACTTTGCTAAAGGGTTTTTCTGTTTGATTAAATTGGAAGTAACCACGAGCCTTCATGGAATTTTTATTAATAATAATGCGACTATTTCACCATTTAAGAAAAAAATAAGAAAACATTTCATGACATTGTTTACATTTGTGATTGTCCTTCCACAACAAATTGAAATGTGAGGGCCAGACAAATTTAATCTAACATAGGACGGTTGTACCCAACCATTTTTTGCCTTTGGACCCCCTTCTTGATACTACCTAAAGAACTGGCCTAGGAAGAGGCATCAGCCCATCCCAGCTGATATCGGGCGAAAGGTAGGATACCCCCTGGATAGGTCGCCAGTCCATCACAATGTGTGATGTGACACAAACAGCCAAATACTAATGACAAAAAAGATATCTGGTTATCTGTGGCACTCATTTGGAGACACCTGGTGGGAACCACAGACAAGAACATATCACACAGGACAAAGATGATGAGGTGAACCAGATCATTTAGTGTTCTCTCCAGCAGAGGGTAGTATGTCACAAGTAACAAGACTTAGATCTTCTGATCCACTGAATGAAGGTCAAACTCTGGTTCAGGTGGGCTGCTATTCTCCATCTGATTCAAATCACTTTGGATGTGTATGTGTGTGTGTATCAGATATGTATATATATATATGTCTTTGTTAAATAGATTTTTAGTTTTTAAAAATTCCAGTATAAAAGCACTTTTTAATGTGTCAGGAACATTGTAAGTACATCTCTGAATTTTGTAACAAACCAAATCGTGAGAAAATTGTGTGAAGTTATGATGAGTGTAATTGGGCATGAATCTTACAAATAAACAGGATATTGTAGACACATAAGAGACCCATCCAAGATGGCGGCATTAAAAGTCAAATAAAAAAATCGATAATCTTATACGCACGCTTACAGACACATCAAGCAGACCTAATCATTTTAGTTAGTGAAAGCGCATTACTGCAAATACTACGAATACTCATACCCTAAATGATCAGACAAGGGCCTTCGGTTAAACTGAACATAGGCCTATACATTAGGAACAACATAAAACTGAACTTTAAGAGCGGGATTAGAAAAACATGTCATACATACTATTTTACGTGGGAAAAAAAGCATCTTATTTCTACATTTTACCCAATCCATTAGAAAAATAGTCGCTAACTTTCTATTGACTGCGGACTATTGACTTGAATGCAGAGACCCATCCAATATGGCGACGCAGCTGGAACGTGCTCTAACGCCCATTGCGGCGTCTACGTAAAAATGTGTATGGATCAAAATAGCCAGTATGTGGAATGATGGTGGGCCGCCTGTTCGTATTCAAATAATTCTATGATCTAATGTTTGAGGAAATAGGTGTCAACACGCCTCATTATTTATCACTGTGTTTTATTTGCCTCAAATTAAACACACAAATTATCTCTAAAAGATTATGCTCTATTCTCAAATCCTGGTTGTTTTATAGTCAGGCATGTAAATGGGCACCCCTCACCGCCGAAGGACGACAACATGGCGGTCTCCTTGCGATTTTGTCGTCAGGGAATCTTGTTTGGACTCAGATTATCTAATTTAAACAATTTTTTGCGGTCTACACAGCCTTGCCAAGATCGTATTAGACAGTTTTTTCAATCACCATGGATATTCGGTGAGTGTTAAAACAATAAACGCAAAAAAATAGCTGTTGTCCTCTCTGAGCTAATAACCGCTGATAGCTGCTGTTGTCATTTACCCTTTCGCAAAGGCACTTCAACATTAGTATCGCGACATTATGTTTAATAACAACTGAATATCAATAAACAAAATAAGGAAAGGAGCTCCATCATCTTAGTAGATCTTAGGAACCTTTTAGAATCTGTGTCAAGTGACAACTAACATGCTACAGCATCAATATCAAACTGATGGATTGTGTTTATTTGCTCTAAATGTCTGCACTGGCTGACTTGATCAGCAGACTTGACATAAATACTTCTGCCAAGGAGGTTATGTTTTCGCCGGAGTTTGTCTTTTTGTTTGTCTGTTAGCAACGTTACTCAAAAGGTTATCGATGTATTTTGATTAAATGTTCAGGTTATGTTGGGAGTGTCGCTGTGAACGAATGATTTGGTGGAGATACAGAAAATATCCTGGATTCTAGATCCCTTTGACATTTTCAATAGCGTTATGATGCTGCTTGGTGGAGGAGTGGTTTTCTATTTTGAAGTATGCATTTGTGAGAATGTATACATAGACTTTACTTTAATACTTTATTTTCATTTCATACTTTATTTTAAACAGCTAATTAGCAGAAGGCGTAGAAGTATTGACTCACATTATGAGGTTTAATACCAGTTTGGCTTATTTCATAACAGGAAAAGCAATCTTTGATTCCCTACTGTGACATGTTAAAATGTTCACCATAAACATTTTAGTTGACCCTTTTTATATTTGTATCTATCTCCCCAATAGGTGGCAGCAGTACTTGACCTGAAACACAGACATATTTTATTTATGCAAAGCCGCAACTGCATGCGCTAACACACAGTACATTTTAAACCCAGCGTAGGAAATTTAAAATAAATGGTTTAGAGCAATAAATAACACAGTGAGCACAGGATAGTAAATGAACTAACAAACCATAATGGGTTTGTATGATATCTGTTTGTGTCTGCTGAATTTTCTACAAGAAATATGTGATTTTATTCAATGCATTATCTATCTATCTATCTATCTATCTATCTATCTATCTATCTATCTATCTATCTAATTTATTAATTAGTGGACAGATATGTTTTGTCGAGGGTATACATTTGCATTACAGTGTGTTTATGGTATGCCAGAGCAATGTCTCATCATTTTTTTACATGTAAAAATGTATCTCCATACATCAAGGTTTCGGAAAAGAAAAAACACCCATCACCTTATGTCAGAAAATTTGAAAACACTTCTGGAAAAGATAGAGTTGCACACCTTTGCTTTAGTTTCTGAGCAAGCCTCTTCTTTCCTCTCTCCTTTTAAAATTCTAGTTTAGGAGTAAAGCAACTTTGAACATATTATGTTGAGATCAACGCCAGATGATACTAAAGGAACAAAAGAGAGAAGAGAGGTGAGAAGAAAACATAAATGACAGAAATGAGAAAAGACTGATGTGTCCATGCAGTGTTAAGAGCCAATTGATGTCTTGCTTCTTCACTGGGTGTAAATGGAGATAGTGGATGGCTTTGATGGTGTCTCAAAAGATTTAGAATATGAAAGTCTCTGCAGCCTCTGGTACAGTGTCAGCCTGGATCAGATTTACATACTGTGGGTGTCTGTAGCTCCATTTTTTTCTTCTTTTTACATCTATTACCACTGTTTCTTTTTACAAATAATAAAGCACAAATGAAAATCTTTAGGAATCTTTTTATTTTTTTGCCTTTAATTTTTCTTTTCAACTCTAGGCCACATCATTGACCCTGTCTCTAAGTAAATTGTGTGATGTTTCTTTTCTTTCCTTTAGGGGTCAGCCCACTCAAAGTACAAATGCCAGCCCTGTCCCCTACCATGGAGGAAGGAAACATAGTCAAATGGTTGAAGAAGGAAGGTAATGGTAACACTAAAAAGAGATCTTCTCACTCCAGCTCCCGATTGGACGGCTAAGCAGTGAAACACCTGATAGCTCTGGTGGCTAATTAGCAATAAGAAGCCACAGCGGTGCCTGTTCATCACTGCTTAACAGCTCTGCTCAGCCAGGCGCTTCGGCCACGCTCATTCATCAGAAAGCAGCTTTCTGAGTTCTGATTGGCTGTGCTGCTGTGTTGCCATGTGCTGCCGTGGCTTGGTGTAGGATGTGCACCTGTGTGTAAGAGAGAGACTGGAGGAAGGAAAGAATCATTTTCTATGCCAATAGATGCGTCTAGCTTCCTTTTTACATGTTCACCACATCCTGGAAGTTAAGTTTAAAAGAGTATTTTTTTTATTTATTTTCAGAAACTAATTTAATTTACAATCAAATTTAACTTCCTAAATAAATATTTGTGCTGCAAAATGCTTTTTGGGACTGTGGCCTCATACGCAAGAAGGTTGCTGGTTTGAGCCTCAGCTGCAAGCAGGTCTGAACAGTGTCCTTTGACAGCTTATTCCCACCGTCCAAACATACTTTTAAGGTTTTTTGGTTGCTCTAAATTGTCTCTAAGAGTGAGTGTGATTGTTTTTCAGTGTTGGCCCTGTGATGGGCTGGCCTGTCCTGGGTGTACCCTGTCCTTGGCCTGCTAATGGCTGGGTTAGCTGTGAACTTGGATTTGTTTAAGCGGTATAAAAGTAAATAAATGAAAAAAGCAACAGTAAGTGTAAAACAATAGTTGTTTGGATTTCTAGTCAATTGGAAAAAGCAGTGAGAAACTCTAATTTAGTTAGATCAGAGGTGAAAAGGCAAACAGATGTTTGTTCCATCTGAAACAACCTCTTGCATATTATATGTTACACCTGGAGTTACACTATTCTCATGGCTAATCGTTGTTTGGTCTCAGGGGGTCTTCCAAAGTCAATACTCCCTCTAATCTTTCAGCCCTCCTCCATCTTTTCCCACCGAGACTTCCTGTGACACTTGTTTTTCCTTTTTGCCTCCTACACATCATGGTGCTGTAACCAGACTTGTTTTTATCACAGCATTGACCTTGATTTTAACAAAAAAAGATCTGATGTTAGACCTCCGTTGCCTTTGATTGCCACACATTATTTTTGCTAACATGTTAACAAAAGTCATGAGGTCATTTAATCATGTCGTACTCTTTACTTTATCACATAAAATACTGATTTCATGCATAAGAGGCTTGAAAATACTGAGAAGAATTCAACTAATCAATAAAGTATTGATTCCTGATACTCACCATGCATAAATAATCTGCTGACACATTATTTGCGTCATTGTTTTGTTTTTTTTTCCTCCCAAAGAGATGCTAATCTTCTATTTATTTATTTCCTTGCTGGAAATCCATTTAAGTTTTTGCACGAAGAAGAAAAGTTAGATCAGAGGTGAAAAGAATAGATAAGTACCAGTCAGACCTTTTGCAAATCTATGCCATGTAGTGCTGAGATCCAAAACGGCTTTGATCATAAAAATATTGTGTTAGGGTGGATTTATGGCTAACTGAATGTTTAGTGTTACTGAAAAAATATTTCTGATGCATTTTTTTTTATCTACAGGTGAAGCAGTAGCTGCAGGCGATGCTCTTTGTGAGATTGAGACCGATAAGGCTGTGGTGACTATGGAGTCTAATGATGACGGGGTCTTAGCAAAGATCCTGGTGAGTGAGCAAAAATCAAACTATGCCCTTCAGTAAAAACACATTTTAAAAGGGAAATGGGTTTAACTTTAAACCCCAACAGAAAATGTTCATCACATAACTCTTAAAAGCAGAAAGTTCTTCTTGTTTTGATGCTATGAAGTGAATGAAAAGGTGATTATGGTTATGCTTTGGAGTCTTCAAAGAGTATCATCCTGTTATTTGCTCACAGTGTTTTTTCATTGTCTGTCTTAATTACGCATGTTGAACCTGTTTGTGTGACACAAAGACAGCAAATCTTTAATATGGCATCTTTGCTGTCCTTCCTTCTCAAGGGCTGTTAGATATTGCAATATTTTAATGTTCTGCCAAAGGTTGAGGTTCAGTTGTCATTAATCAGGATTCCACTGCATCCTTATATTTCATAACTTATGCCTTTCATCATATGACACGTAGTTACATTGCATGTGGAAAATAAAGATAACGTCACAGTTTTTTTGTAATAAAAAACAACACATTTATCACATGTCTTGTACCATGGTAACCCCATCCCCTGGGTTTGTAACATACCACTAGTAACACTCTGTCCAATCAACATCCATTTATAAACCATAAATCTCTTTCAAGTTTTCTTTCATTTTACTTCACTGGTTTCCATTTCTTCACATTATTTTATTCTATTTGGTGACCGGGCGGAAGACAGTTTCCATAGCAACCTTCCATGAATTGGGGGTAGGGGGCTTCAGCTGGCAGAGGGAAAACTGGTTTGCATTTGATAAACTCCTCTTTCTTGCCATTATAAAGTCTCTATGTGTATTGGTAATAAGTAAAACTGCATTTATTTGCAAAATGTCACTTATTCATGATGACAGATGTGGCGTCTAATTCGTATAGGTCAGAGTGCATTAGCCTCAGGTGGTGTTGTGGCTCTCTAAGCATCCTGTAGGTTTCTAATTTAGAGGCTCCAAGAATCACCTGTTTATGGTCAAATGCCTTGACAGGCTGCAGTAGATATTGACCCTGTGCTCCAGGGTTTTGTTTGTTTGTTTGTTTCCACTAAGGGAAGCATGAGTGGGGCTTTCTTACATTTTGCAGCTATGGTCTTTGAGTGGAAGCAAATCTGGGGTAAAATCTGCTCATTTTTAAGTTTGGATACAAGTAGATTGAATAGTTGCACCTCAAAGACAAATGACTGATTCCCAGCTTATTTTTAGTGTATTGCTCTACCTTTACCTAAGAGTGCAACCAATCATACACCTGAGGAAATGGCATACATGTGTTTAGATTTGTTGGTGCACTGTGTTCCTCTTTGTTCACAAACTGAGTATGGAATAAATGTCGCTGAATAAAAATGAGATGAGAATGCATCAAACTGTTGATGTTTTACATACTCTGCAGCACTTCCTGTTCAGATCCCCATGTATTTCCTGCTACTCCATTTATTCTCAATATTACCCTCCAGGGAATCATTTTAAACCTCAAACCTGATTTACATCTCCCTCTAGTCGAATTTCAATATATTTCAATTCATTTAGAAATCTTATTTCAATTATTATGTTAGGATCCTAACCAGAGATGAGGACAGGAATACTATGGGTAAAATAAATGTAAATGGTGGTCTGCAGGTGCATGTAAAGGATGAGTCGATTTGTGAACTTCAGCTTGTGTTGTGGGTCTCTGAGGTTTTATTTGTGGGGGAATCTATCCATCTGTTGCTGCTAAGATGAGGAACAACAATCCTGTTTCTGCATGGTCCGTTATGCTCTACTGATCACAGCCAAACCTTTTCTTCTACCCAGTTTCACAAGTATCACTCTAAAATGTATGTGCATGCGTTTTCTAAATCCTTCAGCCCCCTTATGAATTCATTTTCTGACACAATACAGTCAGAAGCTGATCTATTGAGCTCTTTGTATACTTGCTGCTACACTGAATATCCTGAATATAATCTGACTCTGCAGCCCAGAGGCAATCATGTCTAAGGGAACATAAATCTTTCTAGCTGTATTAAATAACAGATAAATGTTGATAAGGAATGCCAGCAACTGTCAAGGTGAAACTTTCATTAAAGTGAGCTGATAATTCTCTATTTGGGCTCATAAATCAGTGTGATAGCTGTTTGCCTAGAAGTGGGTTAAATCTCTTTATTAGTCTATTTGGGTATTGTTCTATTAACCTTGTTGATCTGTCAGGAAAGGTTGAGTCCCGCTCAAATTACATTTGACTTTTTTATGTTGAGGGTGCATCTCTATAAAACGTTAAATTAATCAGATATAGATCAGCTGCTATATTTGATCATAAAATTAACTTTTACTTTAATTTTCACTTTGTTTCACATAAAACAAATCTTAAAATTTGTTTATTATTATTTATTACGAGAAAATGAATAGTTGCATAGGAACTGTTTTAACATGTGTTTGCAGACCAGGTTCAGGTTTACACTGCGTAGTCTAGACAGAGCGTGTGCATGCACTTTTATCTTCTGTGACTACCCTGTGGACATTTAGCAAAACCACCTTTTAATAAGCCTAGTTAAGCTTATAATAAACACTAGAGTGTGAACATAGTCTACACTATGAATAGTTTTGCATGTTGTCTACAACCATTTGATGGCAGTATTGAGCCCCACACCACAACGCTGTTGCTGTTTGTTTGTGTTTAGCCTATATGAAGCACAGGGTGTGACTGGGAGAATCCACCCAAGTGTTGTGACAGTGTTTTCTATATCTGTATGGATTAGCTTAAGTAAGTATTTTTGTAAGGGTGTGTACAACTTCCACTTTTGGGTTAAATGTGCTTACCTTGTAAAGTTTAGTGTTACATCATTTGTTTGGAAGTTCACTAAAGTAAAATGAGGTTTTAGGTGTAATAGAAGTTGTAACTGCATCATTGTTATACATGCAACTTATAAAACTGTTCATCTTAAAATGTGTGTAAATATACAGAATTTTAGTCATGTGAAGAAGGGATTTGTTTGCATTAATTTAATGCCTTTAATTAGCAGCTGATGATGACACCGTTCAATCGGGATGCTAGTCACTCATCACTTGCAAATGTTTCTCCTCAACACACTTTGTAAATAAAATATAAAATCAATAAGTGGGTTCAAACATACCTCTGAGAAGCTGTCCAATTAAATGTGATCCTGCATTTTGCCACACATATGGGATTTTATTTTATTTCAATATACCAAATTAAGCCAATTCTACCAAATTATACAAATTAATTAGGCAATCCCAATCCATGCTTTTGGTTTGCTTGGTCTCATGAGGGACACGCTCTTTTTTCTTTTTAAGTTGTATACAGTCGTCTTGTAGACTGTCTTACAATATGTCACACATTACATAGATGTTTGAATCAGGCAGTTGTTGTGGGAAAGGCATTATCTCTTTTTTTCACCGTGGAAAGATTTCTGAGGGATCTGTGTGGAAATTTACACAACACTAGATTAACCTGCACGTACCCCGATCCATGTAACCTTCTGCTGGCTCAGAGAGATGCTGGACTGATGCTAAACGTGAAAAACAAGACCGACATTTTGATATTTGATCAACCTCTTTTTAAAAATAATATTGTTGCTTAAAATTCAGGATTTTATTTAAAATAATTTAATTTATTTTATCAGTACCACACAGCAAGTTAGGTCCACTCTGGTCCAAAGTAAATAGCATTTTACCAGTGAACACAGGTGTTCTCATTCTGCTGTTCTTTCCAGTTTGGTGCTTATGATTTATCCTAGTTCTGCTTTTGATTTTACAATATTGTGTTCACATTTATGTCGTTTTAATTTCACAAGTTTATTTTTATAATTGTTTCTCATTTTACACCATTTTCTGTGAAAAAGCTTTTTTTTAAATAGTTTTTTTCTGCATTGATTTAGCATATTTCCTCACAGTTGCAGATAATGATCTCTATACATAACCAATAATATAGAAAGCTTTACAGCATTAGCACAGTTAGTGGGCTTCCCCTTCCTCTTTGATCATATTGAGCTATAACTTCATGGGGCCAGCCACTTGGGATACCTTTTGGAAAAGCGATTAAGTACAGCTGCTCAATCCCACTGTGTTGTCCCTCGCCTTTCAATTATCCTGATCTATATGTGAAGAACAACACCCTGCACACGTTGGAGAGGAAAGCTTGTATTTGATTTGGATTACTTTGCAACAAGATAAAAAAAAAAATCAATGTTTAACAGTATATAAAGTGCTCTTCGAATGCATGAAGTGCACTTCAGGAGCCTGTTGAAGTTTTCAATGTTTTTTTCTCAAGATAGGACAAACAAAGTGATATCATTCAGATAGTCTTATTCAAAAGGTTCCCAAGATAATGTCAGATGGTTTAGTCATTGAATTCCAGTGAATAATTTAACTTTAGTTTCAACGTTCCTTTTTATTTTTCACATTTTATGCCAAAGTTTTTCTTTTTCCACCTTTTTTAAAACCATCACAATTCCCATTAAGAAGGGTTTGACAGATGCTCACTTCTAACTATGTAATTGCATCTTTTTACATTTGCTTTAAAGATGGAAGAGGGTAGTCGAAATGTACGTCTTGGCACTCTCATTGCCCTCATGGTGGAGGAGGGGCAGGACTGGAAACTGGTCGAGATCCCCTCTCCAGCTGCTGCACGTGAAACCACCGTCTCAGCAGTCCCATCTGCCACACAGTCTTCATCTCCTCCACCAAAATCAGTCACATCAGGGCCGTGAGTGTTTAAGTAAACTTAAATAAAAAAAATCTGTGGTTTTAGTGAACCTTGGTAAGTTTCTTGGCTATGATTAGCTACACAGAGTTCAAATCTTCCTGTATTCATTATTCATTTCTCATATATACTTTTTATGCTAATCCTCTTCACTAGGGACCCTGGTCCTCAAGGTCCACTATCTTGCCAATTATAGATTTATTCCTGCTTTAGCACACCTGATTTGAAAAATTGGCTAAGTCTGCTTTTGAGCCATGATTTAAGTCAGGTGTGTGGAAATCGGGAAAAATGGAAAGTCTGAAGAACAGTGAGGAGAGGATTAAAGCATCCCTGCATTTAACACAGATTAAGGTTTTTACCTTTTGTATTCAGCAGCATCGATTTGTTTTTCTGTCTTTAAGCAAGACAACTCAAAAGTTATAGACAGATTCGGGATTAATTTTCAGAATCTCAGAAATTTAATGTTAAACAAGTGATTAGATTTTAGTGGATCAGGAGTAAATGGTAAAGTAAATTACACAGATTATACAGACTAAAGTATCCATCATATTTTAGTATGGGGAGATTATTTGCTATTGGTTAAAAATCACTACAATCATTGGCATTAGAGTGCTTCTAGTTTACTAGATGTGTTTGTTTCTAAGGTAGTAAAAAATGTATTTTTTTTACTGAGTGGAGACACTGGAATGGTAAAGTCCTGCTTTAAGAGTCAGAAATCCTTAGCTGTATTTTTCTCAGTATATTTATAGGTTATTATAGGCACTATCACAGACTTTTTTTCTTTCTATATATTATTTTATCTTTAAAATAATGTATTTTAAAGATTAAATTTGTAACTGTGCTGCATTCTTGTCCAGGTTACGTCTGAGTCCAGCAGCAAGAAACATTCTGGATACCCATGGTATTGACCCAAAATTGGCCACACCGACTGGACCGCGAGGACTTATTACTAAAGAGTGAGTGATTTAAAAGTAGCGCTTTAAGACATAATATGTAAAAGGAATGTCCTGTTAAATGCACTAAGGTATATTAAGATACAGATTATCCTAATATGCCTCAGTGAAGATAATCTGTCCTTGTTCTGCAGGTACAGTTATGATTCACATCTAAACAAACTACTTGTTTTACCAACATAAAGGCTTTCTCTGGCTTTTTGATTATTTACATATATTGTGATATGTGAATATAATAACATTTTAGCAAACATAGCAGCTTTGGCTTCTCAGGAGGCGCTGTCCTATTCCACAGCTACTGGCTCACAGTTGATTTTAAAAAAAGGATCCAGCCAATGACAACTTTACTGAGTTTTAGGAAGTTTGGGTTTAAAATTGGGGAAAATAAGATTTTTACTTAGAGATGTTCAGTATAACTGGCACACCAGTTGTCGGCCGATATTGGCATTAAAAAGTAATATCTTAAAGTTCTGGTATCGGATTTTATGTTGGGTTTTTTATGGCAACTTTACACATTTCTATATTTTATATCCAACTCTTAAGATAAGTTACCTCAAACTCCAAATTAAAAAAAAAGTAGGAGAGGTCTTTTGTTATAATTTTAATGTAATAATTTTGTTTGCGTGGCACAACTCGTAGTAAATGTTTTAGCTGTGACATCATCAAACTGCATCATCGCTTCCCGCATAAGTAGACTCATTGATTTATTTCCAAGTGTCTCCAGGCATCAAAATAACCACAAAGTAAAAATGATGTTTTAATTACCTGAAATGATTTGGTTTTTCTTTTTGTTTGGGATGAGGTGGGTTATGATGGCAGGAACATGGGACCCCAAAATATAGCTATCAGTTGATATTGGTCAACATTAATGCTTAATCAATATTAAGCATCCCTAATTGTGACCAATTGCATATTTAAAACGCTTTTTAAAGAAAATTTGATTTTCTACTTGTGAATTATCTTCACCAAGTCTTTGGGGAGAGAATTATTTCATGGGTGAGTTTCCTTTTGCTGTCATTACAACTTTGTAAATAAGATAATATCCAAAATACTAGAGGACAAATACGTCTCACAGTGACTGTCTTTGTTTAAACAGAAGGGGAAGTGCCAGCCGGAGGTTTTTCTTATGTGTTATATTAATTTTTTTTATTACAGCTAATTTAATGCTTGAGTAAATGTGAAGCAAGAACAAGGCGTCATTTCTAAACTGCAGGCAGTTTTGGGGGCAAATGAGATGGATACCTTAATACGTAGTGTAATATGTAGTATTTTGGTCCAGTTAAGATGTGCGTTCACACAGCAGAGATATCTGAAAAGACGCATCTAGATGCTACCTGCTATCACTGAAGGGAGGTAATGGAATGCTCATGTTGTAGCAGCCTGTTGGGGAATCTCATTAGAAGATGTCTGTTACCATGGTAACCCAGTTTCCAGGATCCAGTGGTGACCATAGAAACCCAGACAATATGCTTATGGTTGTGTGTGTTTGTGTTGGTGGAAGAGAAATATCCATGGAGTTTCATAAATCAAACGGAATAATGATTAGCAGGAACTCGATACAACGTCTTCAGCTAATTAAAGTATAATCACATACCTGCATCACCTACATGTGGATTAAACCTTACATAGTGTGCTACTCAGACAGCAGGGCTTTAAGAAAATTGCACTACATCACTATTTATTTAGTTGAAATTGTAAGAATGTAATACTATTTAAATTTTTTTATTTTAGGATAAAGCTGTAATTTTTTTCATATTCAAATATTTTTATGTGTGTTTAATGGAGGTCAGTGTAATTTCAGCAATTTAGTGTTTTAAATAATTTAATTAGTAATGCTGTTTTTGATGTGTATTCCCCTGATGAGACCCATTCTTCTCTTTTAACTCTGTTAGATGTGGGTAGCTTAGCAGCCAACTAATTAAGCTAAAAGAAAAATAATAGGAAAGACTTTAGATGCTTGGAGTATTAAAAAATATACAATCCCTTTTATTGATCTGCAAAAGAA
>JBAMIG010000010.1:22755882-22794593 GCA_037177335.1 Kiunga ballochi
TATATATATTAGTTTTTATTTTTAGCATTAATATGAAAACAAAACTAAAATAAAATTAAGCAAATACAACATGGCATTTCTTTAAGCATTGCTGTTTGTTGTGTTTGTTTCTGTAGTGTTGCTATGGAAACAGCAAACAGGAAATTATTACTATAGTCAGAGTAGGAGGTGTGAATGAGAAAGTCACAATTTCTCACAAATTCCGTTTGTCAGACATGCATGTAATTTAGACCCTCAGAAGAGGAATTAGAAAAGCTAAATTTAACTTTTTTTATTTAAATATTAATTCTGTAGCTACACTAATTTCCTCATTAAATTCTGTCCAAATTACAACCATTAGGTGCTATTCTGTTTTCAACATTCTTTGTGCATAGTAGAAATATTCTCATTCCAACCTTTTTTTATTTTCTTTATTTTTATTCTCCCTGATATAAATTGAATTTGTGTTTTAAGTGCATGCTAAATGCAGTTCTCTCTGAGAGAAACACTGCTTCTGGGAAAATATTGTTTATGTAGGCCACATTTGTTTTAGTTTCCCTACCAACATTCATATGTCACACATTTGGATTAAAACCTGCCTGGTGGCTACTTTTACATGCCTCAATCAAAGACTTGAACAGATGCCTTGTATTTATTATTATTATTGTTATTATTAATCAGCTGACGTTAGAGTATGGGAGCTACGCGAGAGCTAAAACTAAATGTTTCAGACCAAAGCTGTGTGTGGCATTTATTGTAGAGAAAAAATTAATTTGAATATTTACATCTATTCTGGAAAATTCTCAATAGACCTTCATTCACTTGAGATGGCAATAAATAAACCCTCACATACAAGCAAAGTCACACACTTATTGTTTTTGCCCACTTAAGAAGGAAGCAGTGTGCACACATTTACTGGGTTCTGAGTTTCAATCATTTCAACTGAAAATAAAGATGAAAAAGGCTCCTGCTGTCACAATTCTAACAGCTGAAAATACTTTGGATGAGCTGGCTGAATAAATTCTCTGCCAACAAAAAATCAGAATGCATGAGTAAGGTCAGGCTTATCTATCTATACACACACACACACACACACACATATTTATATATATATATATATGTATATATGGCCATGCTAAGCCACCAGACAGTCTTTAGAAGTCAGACATACAGACTACCAGTCATGCTTTCACATCCCAGCTACTTAATTGAGATATTGTTCAATCACATGCAAACAGCACAAGATCTGTTGTCACCAGGGAGTTTCCCGAAACCCAAGGCGCCTCTATCCATCACCTGATGAAGTGAAATGTTAAACCCGGAGTAAGAACAGAGGCAACTTTATCATAATAGAAGTGCAAGATCTCGCTGTTAAGACATTTGTGAGAACATAAAGCTTAATAATGTTGCTTAAAAAAGAACTAATAGATGCAATTAAAATATATTTTGTTTACTATTCATTGAGCTGATTTAGTATCTCAAGCCTGTTTGCTGTAAATAAAAGCCAGCGATAAGAAATATTCAAAGCTGCAAAAAAAAATAAAGAACCAGAAAAGCAAAGAAATGTGTGCAACCTTTTAGAGTACTTTTGTTTAGAAGCTGTCGGTGTGGGATCACTGACAAAGACTGACACAGACCTTGAAACGAGCAAAGACAGGAAGCTCGATAAACTGACACATACATAGAAAAGTGAACAAAAGACCAGGTGGACTTTATGAAACCATTGCTGGGCATGAATAAAGGAAGGGGTGGCAAAAGAGAGGGTGCAAATGAGATGAGAAAGAAGGAGGATGAGCAAAGAGAGGCAGCCTGAAGGACAGATCACTTTTTATCTCTTACAAACTGTCGAGGCAGGAAGAGAAGAGAGAAAGTGCATGAGAGGGGGGGGGAAAGAGAGTCTGTAGAGGTAGGGCGGGAGGGGAGGTGGGGCAAGTGTGGGAGAGGCAGAAGGGTGTGTGCGCGCATGAACCACTCTTCCCCTTCTACGTGGGTGCCACAAGCTTCTGTGTCTCTCCAGCAGAGAATAGAAAAGTTCAGGCTAAATCTGATACAGGACCATCAACTTCCAAACACCCAGAGCACACTCAGATTTCTTTTTTTCAACCCTGTTCATCTTTTACTTCTTCTCCACTTTCACACACATACACACACCAGCTACCACTCGTGGCACTTTAGAAGGAAGGCAGGACTGAAGGGGAAAGGTAATCCACCTTTACATCCAGCTACCTACTCAGCCATCACCAGACGCTTTGCCCAGGATGTGGACTTTTCTGTTGGGGGTCGTCTTTGGATTACTGGCCTCCTCCAGGTCTGATCAGCTTCAAGGTGAGGAGATTGTGTCTCTGACTGGAGGGTAGCTCTTTGTGCTGGGATTTTTTTTTTCTCTCTCTCTTGTGCATAAATTGTGCTGCTGTGAATGGCAACTCTTCTTTGTTATCAGTCCTAGGTCCAGCCTGGGATTTATTTGTTGTTGTTTTGTTTTCTCTTGAATCTTGTTGAGCACACGAGTGAGCACTCATGTAAAGAAAAAGCAGTGAAAGAAAGAAGGATGTGCTCTGCTGAGCCGGCTGCTTGTAGAATGGAGGAGTGGATGCCGGCAAGAGAGCATGTGCTACAGCAGCACAGACAAGCTTACTGTATGTCTGGCAGTCTGAGACGCCTGATAGACACAAAGAGGACAGGCGCTCATGCTCACTTTATGTCTCATACACAAGCTGGAAAATCAATGTTTGACAGGGTTTGAGTGTAGATTTTAGTGGGAATTTCTTTAAGAAAAGCTGAATATTTTTTCTTATCCTTTTTATTCCTGTTCTGACACATTAAATGATTTCATCTTACAAAAGATGTTACTCGAGCTGTCTTTCCTCATGTCTCCCTCTTACCCTTTGTCTTATTCTCTCTGGTGATTTCTGTCTGAAGGTTTTGATTGGATTTGTTGCTCGAAGCGATACATCTCCAGAGGTGTAGTTGGTTCTGAATCAGGAAAGTCTAGGGACTGTCTGGCTAGTTCCCTGGGGAGCCGCTTGTCGGGTTGTTCACAAAGACTCCCCCCTGGCACTGCGCCAAAGAATAATCCGCTATAAGCTATAAATTTGACCAGGATTTAAAGGCAAAAAAGGATGTGTTTAGGCATCTCAGGTGCAGCGCATAAAGGAAGAGCAAGGAGTGCTGCACCCCTCTTCAACCTTATTTTTTCTAAACCTGTGTTTGCCTATCAGCACTCCTTTTCTTTGTGAGGTGTGAGCTTTATGTGTGTGCATGTGTCTTAGGGCTGTGCACGAGTGTTTACAATACTTGGTGTCTAGCAGCTTAAGTGCTCCATGGTGGTTGCTGCTTATTTAGGGCCAGTTAAAGTCCTTCATCTGCACCTTTTGCCTTCATTAAAGGCTCAACTTGACACCGAGACTTCCACAACTGAAATGAAATTTATTTCGGACAGTCTGGGAGAGAATGAGTTGTGTCTGGCAGGAAAAGTGTCTTTATTTTAAATCTAAATGCATTTAAAATGTCATATTGTCTTTGTGAGTTTTTCAATTTGTTTTAGTTTTAAGTTAGATGTTGTTTCAGATCTGCTAAAAGGATCACATTAAACCTTTTTAGTGTGAAAAATATTTATCAGGATTCTTTTTTTGTTCTGAAAAAGGCAGCTGAACTTTGAGATTTAACCATTTGTAAATGTTTCCTGTTTATCACTGAATGGGAAGTTGACCAACTGATCAGATATGAAGAGCTATAAACTTGTCAGTAACTGATTTGATAACGCTTATTTTTATTTCCAGTTATGCAGAACGGGGATAAATAGTAATAACAGACCCAGTCATTCTTACCTTAATTAGTCCTTCTTATGCTCACATATTCTGCCCATTGCACTTTTTGCAAACATGGTCGTAGCGGCGCCCTTGGCTAAGCGACCCCTACTGCATGCTGCTGTGTCATGTTTCAAGGTGAGGGCTGGTAAGAGGCCCCACAGACTGGGTCCTTACAAAGAAGTCTTGTGCCTGCATTGGCTCTGAATGCTCCCAAACACGTGTTTGCCTTCTCTACCAATGTGCCCTTTGCAACAAACCACCCACCACGAAGCTATACCTGCACCAGTGTCTTACACACCTGTTCTTTTTATATCTTATTTTCTTATTTTTCAGTGTTATTCCTCTTTCGCTTCATTTTCTGTCATTTCTTTTACTGATATTATCAGCATCCCCAACTGTTATCCTCCTGCAGTTTCCAACACACCCCAGTCCAGAAAGAAAAATGTTCATCATGCATTGTGTTACTTTACAGGTGTACCCTACACAAACTGAAGATATTTCCCCTTTGTTGCATAAGTTACCAAAAACATTGATAGCATTTTCATAGAACTGGAAACAGGCCATGGAACTAAGACTCAAGCAGGATTTCAGTCATCGTTTTCATGCCTGTAATCTATTCTTGGTCATTTGGCATTTTGACAGTTAATTTACATAAACACAATGACACATTACAAGGACACGGGTCAGCATTAATAGCTAGGATGCTTCTTTGTTAGCATAAAAGAAAAAAAGACATAAAAGCATGGACTCAAATGCATTCATTTTACAATGTCTCTAAAGAATGACACCTTTTTTAAGCTCCACATGCAATTACCTTTACAACCACTAGAGGGTAAATATTTCCTAAATTTAATTATGGTAAATTTCAGCTTGTATATACAAAATACCAATGTTTACTGATGGTAAGCCAATAGATAAGTGCCTTCTAATAACCAAATTTTCCACTTCAAATTTGACCATGATTCCTCCCAAATCACTAATGGAAAACATTACAACCAACATGCCGTGGGGCAGAGATGAAAAGAAAAACTTGCACAATACGCTGGTTATGCTGACAAAACCATCAGCCTGCAGACCTTTGCACTGAGGGGAACTATTCTGAGAATCAGCTGCATTACACTGGCTTTCCCATTCAAACTGTTTGAAAGCATAGCTGGAGGTCACTTGTTGTATCAGAGATAATTAGCTTAAATTAACCAAAACTGTTGTGTAAATTTTGGAGAGAGAGAAAGAATGATAGCTTGGTCTATCTAAAAAAACAACAACAACAAAAATACATGCCTGCCATCAAATGTGGGAGGAGTGTAGAGACAAAGGTTAGACAAGAAAGTCCTTGTTGTGACCTCTAAGCAGTAGGCTCTGTTTTTTTTACATGTTTTTGTGTGGGCAAACAAATGTTCACATTTCTGATCTCATGTTTCACTAGTCCTACTGGCCCAGTGGAACTTTGTTGTGACTAGCAAGAGGAAAGATGTGTCTGCTGACAAAGCAGATTCCCTAAAGTGGGTTAATGCAGGACAGTGAAGCATTGCCACATTTATGGCAACAAGGTCTTCCTCCAAGCCTAGCTAGTGAACTATAGCTAACAGTGTGTTACAGTTGCTGTGGGACATAAACAGTAGATCTTCTGTTCAACCATGGCATTTCTAACCTAATGATATTATAAGGCTGAAGTGAGAACATTTTCAGAGAAGACATGTCTGGGAAAGACGAGAGTATGCTGATAAGAGGAAAGAGTACAAGCCAGAGCTGGGTGTGTTATTGATGTTGATATAAATGTGCCACATGCTGTGTATCGTAGCTCCATAAAGGCTTAAAAATGAATACGTTTAGTCTCTTTTCGTTTTTGATGCCGAGAAACAGACGTCTCTGATCTGCCTGCTTGTCTTCACACATCTTTGCAGGGGGTAAATTGGACTTTATTGCTGGCATAGAAAAGTCTCTCAGAGAGTATTAAAAAAAACAAGACAGAAAGAGAGAGTGGAGTTGAAAGAAAGTGATACAGCGTAGACTCATGCTTGCCTATTACTTGTAGTGCAGCTGGAGATTTTGGCAAGAACTCGTATTATCGGTCCCTTTCTTTCATATTCTGCTGTTTCCTTGGTTTCAACTCCATTAGGTGACAATGGGGCTTTGGGAGAGTCGGTACCTTGGCATAACAGGCTTCTGGACTTTTATAAAGACACTCATGGCAATTCTCTTTGCATACTAATGAATACTCTTCAGGTCCATGTCAGCCTTCTTTTCAGTGCACTGGTGAGCTGTGCATCCTTTGATCTCCCTGGGGCTGGTTTGCAAGGCTGTTGTCGCTTTTATTTGCCTGCTCTGTGAGGAACACAGTCTCTTGTGCTTTACAATACCCTTACTGGAAACAGAGCTCTTATTGCCTAACTACCACAAACTTAAGAAAGCTCAGCTTAGGGGTTGTTAAAGCTCTGTTTGTCCATTTTAACAGGGGTAAAATCTTAATCTTTACCTGAAACAAATCAAAAAATTCCTTGGTTATCCAAAAATTGCATTGTATTTGACTTCTGACAAAGAACTTGTACGGTGCCAGGATTTCAGTAAATGTCTTTACACCTTGTAAGCATGATAAATGATGGCCCTGGTTTTGTGTTTTTAGTTTGATTTGCATAGCATGAATAAAAAAATGCTCGTGTAACGATCCTTAACTTGTATGATCATCTTCGAAGCTTCGCTGGCAGAATTTCAGATTTCAGAGGATGTGTGCTCTTGTTTCCTGTGTGTGATGTTCTGAAGAATCTGTTACCATAGTAACGTAGCAAAACAGGGGAAGTGTGTAAATTTCAGTTATATAAACTCTGACAAAGGCACTCCACGACTTTCACCCAGATATTAACATAAACTCTACCTAATGTAGAGCATCCAGATTCATTATGCTAATAGCAAATGTGTGTGACACAAGCTCCAATTAAAACAATCTTTATTCAATAATTTGTTAAAGCTATGCTTTGTATTATATTGTTAAATATGTTGCCTGCTATTGCAATAAGGCTACTCATCTCATATTGCCACAGAAGACAAAAAAAAAAGTAAATATGCTAAATGCAATTTCTTTCAAATCTGACATCTCTGGTGAGATAAGAAACTTAAGAATATCTTTAAATGTAAAAAAGAGAGATAACATGTCAAATTAGGTTTTGCAGGATGTAGATAGAAAACATATTTGGGTTAGCATTATTATTTCCCTTAATACATACATTTAAAATGTTTGTTTCTAGTCTGCAACTAAATTTCCTTTAATGTCACAGAAGCTTTTTTTTCTGCATTCAAGACTTCACAAAATCCTCTGTGGAGTAAAGGTCGTGTGTAAATAACCAGCACAATGACTGCATGGTCAGGGTTTCAATGCAAGAGCTTTTCCTGCTGCTGGCTTTTATTTTCAATATAAATCTTCACATTTTTTACCAAAACTTGCTCATGGGTTTAAATTCTAATCTAGATTTCTTGCCTTTAGTATCAGCCATTGCACTCCTTTTCAGAGTCCATGTGTTTGCATCACAAGTAGGATTCAGTAAGACAATCCTTGTGTGTCCCATGCAAAGCGTTGGGCTCAACAGACTTTAAGACACACTGTACACACACTGATCAAAACTTTTTTTCCTATGTTTCTCATAGCTGAATTTTTTCATTTGCTTTTCACAACCTAAAAAAGAGGAATATTACTTTGCTTCTTCAGAACTGCAAGGATATTTATCCATCCAATTCCTGCTTCATCAAGCTTCCTCTGTTTGGTGGTTGCAATTAAATACATGAGCTAAGACAATAATAAACCCCTATATTACTTGTTTCCTATACATGATGAGGCATAAGAGGTGCAGTTCACTTTTCAAACATGACTAAAACAACATGGCTGCTTTATATGTTTACTCCAAATGCAGTGTGAACTAAAATAAAAGTCCATGTTTTATGTAATTTATCCATCATTTGATTGTTTTAACAGAAAGGATAGATCCTTTTTTAGGATGTTACTGTTAAACCAACTATTTGGCTGGTATCTAAATGACTGAAAGAGGATGCACCTGCATACATAGCCTACTTTGTGTTAATGTGAATGTTTCCATTAATGTTGTTTTGAAGTGAGAGTTAAGAAAATAGTTTCCCCAGTTATGTTTTCTCTGCATGGATCAAGACATGACCACATGACACACTGGAGTTTTCACTATCATGGAGAGAAGTAGCATTTGATAAACCCTTTAACAGGTGGTGAAGTGTTCCTTATCATGCAATTTCCCAGCATCTAAACTGATCATCTTCATGTCTGCAAATTTAACATCAATAACCAAAATGAGATTCATCACACTCTATTCTGAGGAGGATTTTTGAAGTGGGATTAACATCATGAGCTTATTGTGAGTTCGGTTTCTTGCGTCATTGACAAGCCACAGTGTTGAATGTGTCAGTGCAAAAATGCGAGATGAAACTTTTTTATATTGATATGACTGGCTCTGTGTGTGTGTGTGTGTGTGTGTGTGTGTGTGTGCATGTATCTTCTTACCATACTGGGTTTGTTGCATTAATGGTGGTAAATGTCTCAGTGTTCTCCGTATGTGCATATATTTGTGTGTGTTTCTGATTTTTGAGAAAATATTTTGTTGTATTTTGGGTGTTTTGTGTAATTTTTGGTTCTCTTGTCCTGTTTTGTAGTTATTCCTGTTTAGCTCCTTTGTGTGTTGCATCCTGTTTTGCTTCCAATCATTAGTTCACCTGGTTGCAATTAACTCATTTATTTCACCTGTCTTCTTGGGTTCCCTCAGTGTATTTATGCCCCTTGTTTGTTAGTTTCTGCTGTGCTGTGTTACTCTGTGCTGTATTCAGTTCAGTCATTCTACTTTGGATAGCTGCATCTGTTGTTTTAGCAGAAATATAACTTTCTGGAGAATTAATGGTTTGGAACAATTGTTCTGGAAAAAATAATCAGTCTTTTGGATTGTGTGGAGAATCACCACAAAAACATCTGATGTCTAAAATATTTATCAATATTATTCTAACCTTTATTTAACCAGATTAAAAGGTCAGGTTCAAAGGTCAGCCAAGTAAATAAGATGTAAATAATTATAACGTGCAGTTTCAAGTGCAATTTTGCTTTTGAATGCAGATGCTGGAGTACACCAACAAACACTAAGATTTAAAACACAGGCATTGTCCATTGCTCTCTTGCTATCTGTCCTTCAGGATCGATCAAAAGGCTCAGATTGGAATCGGTTTAGAAAGTTAAGTCACTAAAGTACTCCATGCAGTGGCGGCAGCAAAGCTGAAAGCTCTTTTTCTAAGCTCTGTCCTTACCCTAGGAACATGTAAAACTAGTGAAGTGCAAGAATGCAAGGCATAGCAACGGCTGGTTGTGTGCAATAAAGTGCACAAGTAAGGGGGAATTAAGCCTAAAAGACCCTTATAAATAAGGGTCAACCAGTGTGCTATAATGTGCAAATCAGCGAGCAGTCAGGAAAGACGAATTCGATTTAGAGTACTTTTCACTAGAGTGGGTGAGACGACTGCTGCCAGTGATAAATCTCAGTGCCGAATGATAAATGGTATCCAAAGACTGAAGACATTTAGACGATGCATTCAAATACAGTACATCTCCAAAGTCCAGAATAGGTAGAAAGGTTGCTGTCACTAATTTCTCTCTGACCTTAAGAGAGAAGCGGGTTCTGTTTCTAAAAAAGAATTTACACAAAGTAGTAACAAGATTATTTATATGTGTCTTGAACAAAATCTCCTGATCTGGAATAACTTGAAACCTGCTCTGTAGGTTTTTCTTTGGATGTCATTTCATGAGTGATATTCTGTACTTGCACCTTTTGAAAGAGAAAAAACCACGAGGTCAGTTTTTTAAACCAATTTAAGATCATATTATTAAAAGTTAATATCATTCAAAGCAACTAGCAAAAAACTAAAAAACCTGAGTGAGTGAGATTTTATTGTCATAAATAATGGTGTAATGTGCATAAAGATGACATTTTGCATTTGACAAATAAATATAAAAATGATTTATGTAGACTGAAAATAAAATGGGTCCCAAAACAGAACCTTGGGGCCTCACTTTGAGCATTGTTTGTCGCCCGGACACTCAATGCTCTATCAGTTAGGTAGTTTGCAAACTGGACAGCTGCATGTTTGGATAAGCCAATGGGATGTAGGGCTAGTCCCAGCAGGTTGTGGTCAACTGTATCAAAAGCATTTGATCAAATTTGATCAAATATCTTTCTTTCTTTTTTTTGCTGTTTAGAACTTCAATAATATCATTTAAGACCTTCATCCACCTTTGGATTGGATTGAGCACAACATCATCAAGTGTGCTGGGATTGCAATTCCCAAATGGTTACAGCTGGTAGTCAAGTAGAGAATGAGGGGCATATTTAGACCCAGGCTAAGTTCTTACATTTCTTTGGCCTCCTACATTTGGGTTCACATTCCGCTTCACGCTGACAAATCTAGAACAGTCTCAAAATGTATTACCTTAATATGGTTTTACTAATGCAAAGGGGGTGTTCTGTTAAATCTGATGTTGCACGGTTTGATGCAAAATAATGTAGTATTTAGTATTGTGAAATATAAATTACAGATCAGTAGTTTATACGTTTCTCTAAAACGTATTCACACAGAATCTCTAAAAGATCCCTGCATCCAGGCAGTGACCCAGGTCATCACCAAGATTCAGCAACTTGTTCTTTATGCCATTTTTGACACTTCCTGAACACTTTTTTTTTAAATATATCAATAACTTTTTGAGGTATTTGAGGCAAACAGACAGACAGACAAAGCAATGCCACCGGATACACGGCTTCTGCCTTGGTGTAGGTAATAAATGAACACTCCTTATCGTGTATTTCTCTTTCTGTGGCTTGTAGTGAACTCCCGTAGCTGCAGCCATGCTGGCGTATTTATTGTTGAAGGAGAGGGTCGTCACACACTGGACTTCAACATGGCGGAAAAGGTGTGTAAGCAACTGGAGAGCACCATGGCGAGTCCAGAGCAAATCCAGATGGCCTATAACAAGCAAATGGAGACCTGCAGGTGCAACTACAGTTCATTCTTATTTAATTGCTTTTCCCAAATGTTTGAGACATCTTTTATTTCATACTAAATGGATTTATTGTATTGTTCTTGCTTATTTTAAACTGCAATTCATAAGTTTTTAAAAGCAAGTCAGACTTTTGGGTTTACTGTATAAACACCAATTTCCAAACTAAGTTCCTAATTTTTAATTCTTTTTAACTTCTAAAATGATTCAGCACAGTTTATGATGAAATCCGGCAGTGAATCCGGCCACATCATTGTAGCTTCATTGAAGGAAAGTTTACTCCCTGTTCCTTAAACCTCGCTCTACTTCTCTATGCAGCGCATAACTTCCATCTTTTGTGTAATTTAGAGCAATAAAAGCAACAAAAATATAGACCTTATTTTTGTTTATCAACAAATGTTTTTAAAGCCTAAAACTAATATTATTATGTCCATTCAGGAAAGGTTGGATCAACAATAAGAGTGTTGCCATCCTCAGACAGACGGCTCATGAAAACTGTGCAAAGAACTTGACTGGGCTTCAAACTTTCAAAGTGAATCAAACAGAACTTTACGATGTCTACTGCTATAATGAAAAAGGTGATTTTATTACTTCATTATCAAGAAATAATCAATAACACGTTTACTATACAATCAGTGTCAGGTTCCCAAACTAACATATGAGTTTATGCATCTGCTTCTGGTTTATTTATTACTTTCTAATATATTTTCCTGTTTTCCCTCCTGCTAGATGGACCTGAAAGGAACTGTGAAAAGAAATTCCTCCTAAGTGAACAGCTTCAGGCAGATGCACCAGGTCAGAACAAAATCAAAATAAAAGTGTTAGCTGCATAGTTATTTTTAAATTGAGGGTAATCTCCTCCAGTAAAACAACATTTTCAGCCTCTGGCTACCTGAAGAGGACCCAAACTCTTTCCTGGTGAACAAGAATCTCGCTGTGAGGTGACATACTACAGCCATGATATCACTTTTGTTGCCACAACCAGCCAGCATGTCCATGTGGGTCTCATAAGTGTTAAATTTGGTCTGTGAATCAGAGTCCCATGTGGGTTTGTCTCCAGTTTCCACAACTACCTCACCTGTGTTTGTCCAAATGAGTTTGACAGGTTTAACATGTATATTGTGCACACCCACCATGCACATGCTGGCTGTGATGTGAGGCCAACAAGGGTCCTGTGAAACCCATCCAGTTGTCTCCCATCTGAAACCCAGTCAGAACTAAGCTGAAACCAATATGTGCTAACAAAAGTGAGGCCATCATGGAAACTGTGTACAAACCCAAATAGGACCCTTATCTGCAGTCTAAATGTATCCATCATGGTCCCCATATTTCCGTGTTTGCTTGGCAGGTCCTCACAGTGGCAGTAAAACTTATGTTGGCTTTTGGGACTATAGTTGAGCAGGTTGTCTGACAACTGTAAGATTAATGATGTGTGAATGTTTATATGAATGATGGTGTATGAAGGGTCTTTTATGTTGTGTGGCCGTTGCTGCGGCTTGACTATCATGTTTACATTTCTTTGAGCCTGGGCAGCAGTGGCTGCACATTTTCCTTACTATTAACAAACTATGTATGAGGTGTAAACAAATAATGGATTCACTGTAAAGTTCTTTTGGAACCCTAACAAGTGTTATTTACATCTAGTTCCTTAATATTATTTGATTGCATATGATCCCTCAAACACTGGAAGTAGGCTACTAAGTTACAATTTGTGAATGCATACAGATAACAGTAACTTTAAGACATGTTATGGATGATACATGAGTTTGTCACACTAATACCAAAACCAATAGTAGCAGCAAAGGATTTATTTTACCGTTAGCTAATAAGCCAGTCACAGTTTAGTAACTTAAAATGTGCTTCTGGTATAAATATTAGATCAAACTGTAATATTATCTACATATAATTTTATAATAGTTTCAACATATGTCATCCAGGATTATAGTGTGAGCATGTGTGGTTTTAATTTCCACAATTATTCTTCAAACAGCTGAGACTTCACCCCAGCCACTGACTCCGACTGCAGCAGAAACTCCACAGGCTGAGAATGCTTCTGATATCGACACTGGTAACTCTACTGCAATCCATCAGGAAGGTGAAGAAGAGGAGCAGGTGGAGGAAAAACACACAACTACACCACTATCTATCATCCCTACGGACAAAACAGAGGTCAGCACCCCTGTAGAAGGAAGCCACTTTAGAGTGACTGAAGACAGTACTGAGGATTCCCATTTCGCTGGTAAGGAGTTCAACCGGGATACTGGATCTGGGATGCAGGCTGCCTTTGAGGAGGAAGGAGACTCTTTACTGACCACTGAAAGAGTGACAGAAGCAACACAACATCCCACTGATGAGATACGGGCAGAGTACCCTTCAGAAGACAAAACAGACTGTAAGTAAACCTCACAAACTGCTATGAAAAAAAAGAAAGTTTGTTCATATTATTTATTCACAATGTATTAAATGCAAAGTGTGGTTTCTAGTGCATGATTTGATTTGTGCTTATAAATAAAGCACTAATAAACAGCACATCATGACTTCAGTTGCAACAGGTTTCAGGCGAGCAAGAGTATTTTTGAGAATGTGGGATGCCCCCTTGTGTTTCTTCAAGCATTTTTAATTCATATAGGTTCATCGATTTGCAGTACCACCCAGTCCATTTCAGGGTCACTGGGAAACCAGACCCTCACACTGCAATTAGCAGGCAGGAGGCAGGGAATTCTTTAGCATGCACAAGGATAAATCAGACAAAAGAAAAATTAAATATTTGCATTTAAAAAGGGAGAAGTATTGAGAGGAAAACATTTAAATAATATACTAAAACATGCAAAGTCATTGTGTTTATTTTCTGACTGACTTAACCTCCCTATGTGAGTAAACAGTTTGTGTTTAAGATAATTTAAGTGGGTATTTCTTTATGTTATTGCTATGCAGTTCCACAAAAAGAACATAATGACCATGTTCTGGGTTCCATGGATGACCAGCCTGAGAGCAACAGTTCATCAAGTGAGACCTGTCAGATAAAATACTATTCCATCATGTTTTCTTTGCCTTTTCTGAGTTTTAATGCAATCAAATCTTGTTTTATTTATCCTTTTAGATTGGTTGGTAATTATTGGAGTGATTGTGGCAGTTGGTGCCATCCTTCTTGTGTGTGCAGCTGTTGCAAAAAGAAAAAGGTATGTCCCTGCTGCATTTTAATTTAACTTACACTAACCCTTATCCCACATATTTCCACAGACTTAATTGAATCCATGATAAATAGATGTGTCTGTATGTTCTTTGTAGCTGGTGCGGCAGGCAACAAACCCTAATAATCACAGCCAAAGATGGCGGCGAAGGTAACGGGACGGCGGCAGCAGCTTCTAGTTCCCACAACCAGGACACAGAACAGGAAATGGTGACCCTCATGAACAAGGAGAATATCCAGGAGAATGGCAACACTGAGGAGTTCACTGTCATCACACTAGAGGAGTCACCAGATAAAGACCAGCAAGCATGAGAGGGTCCGGAGTGGACAGAGGAGGAAAGGAGCTGGAGAGAGTAGGGGAGACATAATGAGACAGGAGAATTGACAGGTTGAAGTTTGGGCTTAAAATAACTAGGTTTATAAACCGTTTTTAATGGCTGGCACTGAATGACATAGCGTGAAGGTGTTTTTAGAGACTTTGTCTTACAGAGGTCTACAGTATGATATTAAAACTGTGACCTCTCAGTGGGATCAGGTCCTTCTTATCAGCATGTGCAGCATCGTGCTGGTATGCTCAGTTGGGTCCTAATGGAGGGCATCCAGGTGTGGGATTTTTTTTTTTTTTGGTCAGCCTTATAAATTTGTATGCTGTGCAGTAGAATTACCGGTCTCACTCATATTAAAGGTTTTAAAGTCAAGTCTGGGAGGATTTGTGAAAAATTTCAGTAAGAATTCACAAATTTCCCTTCTTTTATAGATTAGGGCAATCCTTAAAGCTTGTGTTATTCAGCTTAGATTGCAAATAATAAAAAAAAAAAAACATCCTATATGAGAATTTCAAGAAAACAATTACCGGTATCAAGTATTTTTATGTTGTTTATGTTGTTGTTACCTGTGCATATATCAGATATTACCTGTGGACTGACTTATTTTCATTTTCCAAAAAGTTAACAAGGTTGCTATCTTAAACAATATCACTTTTAATTCCCTTTTCTCCATATCTGTATATAATGTATATCTTTAAAGCTGCCAGTGCTTTTTGTTATTTGATAGGAGGGGGCTTCATCCCCTTCAAGTGAAGGAATGTGTTTTTATTCAAGTCTAATTTAATAATAAATTTTACCACTAGAGGTAAAATGTTTCCGAATGGATTTTGTAATAGCTAAGGTGAAGTGTATATTTAATATGAATTAGCTTAAAGTATGAATTCCCACACCAATTTATACACCAGTGAAGAGGGCAAACAAATAAGTTTGGTTGGGAATATGATGTAATCTTCAGGTTAGAGAAGATGATGATTTACTGTATACATATTACATGTATATGCCGACAATGAAAAAAGAATTATTGAAAGAAAATTTTGGACAAAGATTCTGTTGTAGAAACTGGACTGAACAGCACATCCGATACTGGAGGGGGGGGGGTGCTATACACACACAGCAATGTCAAAGGCTTCTCATGAGACAAAAAGACTGAAAATAAGTGATGAAATAAGCTTGTTTGTTTGAAATCACATGTGGCATTGCTCTTAACATTCAAATTTGTAAACAAAACACTGGATTTTTTCTACTGATCTTCTCTTAGGCTGAATCTACCGTGTCATGTCAGTGTTATTCCTGTGTGACAGCTGATGTTTTCTCTCTTCTTTTATGTCTCATTATCCCTATGAGGCTCCACTATACACAGTTGTCAAGAAGAAAAACCTTTTTCATTCTCTCTTTCTCTCTGCTTTTAGAAAACATAGCAAAATGAAATAAATCTGTGGAGATAAAGATATGCTGGGACATGGTGTTCTCTCTCTGACTAGTCTGTATGTGTGAAGAGAAAAAGAAATCAGTGTATGAATGACATAATGAAGAAATGTGAGTTGTTACATTGCTCCCACATAGGAGGAAGCTAGGTTTCCATGGCATCGTGGTCGGGATGCAAGAGATATGGATAGCATTTTCCACTTTATTGATGCACGCAAATCTCATCTAATAAGAAGCAACTGTTTTTATATGCATGCATTTAAAAAAAATATATATATGCATGCATTTATTATAGAGCATTCTTAACCCACTGAACGCTTTCATGAAGCTGCACACATGTAACATTTCTATTAAAATTATCTGTGGATTGAAAAACATTTCTTGTATTTCCGATATTTCAAAAATGTTTCTTTATGCTTCACTTTTATATTTCACAGACCATTAACACATTAACTCTTTTTTTGAAGATTTTTTTCTATCAGATGGTTACATCTCACAATATCCCTGCTTGTCACACCATTAAAAAGAAGAAGGAAAAAGAAAGACAATTCTGTGGTGCTGTGGAGCTACAACCTACCTTTAGAATAGGAAAGAGTCAAATATAATTATTTGCCATTTGAATTTCTGTTCATGTCACTGAGTCAAGCAAACAGAAAACAGTGATTTCTACACATAATAAAGACAAATACAAAAAAAACAATTATAACAGTAAAAAAATAAAACAGCTACACTTAAAGAGCTGTTTCAATGTTGCACAGAGAAGTTCTTAATTGCAAAACTTATTGGCAACTAAAGTTTGCATTAATTGTGCTGGAACTGAGGGAATAAAGGTCTGGAGCCACCAGCTGTACAGCAGATAGAAGAAGAAGCTATGATGGAGGTGAAATCTGCGATGATACTTTCAGGCCTGCTGTGTCTCAGGTTGTAGCCCGAGTTTACCCACAGCAACAGGACTTGAGCTGGATGTCTCTGAGGATGTTTGTGTTTTTCTGCTGCTCTGCTTGAAGATGGCGTCCATGGAGGGAAAGTCAGAAGCTCTTTAGCATGTTTGACCCACAGCAGCTTCCTCTTTTCATCCTGGGTGGTATTCCCATACCACGCTGTGGTACCACTGGTAAGCCACTGGTAAGGATGCCTTCAACAAGTCCTCTGCTCTGGGTGATTAGCTGAGGTTTAAGCTCAGTCTGGGGAATTACAGCCTGTTCTTGAGTCCTTTCACGATTCACAAACATGCAACATGACTAGCTTTAAAGATTAAAAAAGAGTCCATGGTTTTCTTTGTTTTTGTACTGTGCTAACTAGAATTAGTCCCACCTCTCATCTCAGTCCTCTGAAAAAGTCAAATATAAGAAGGTGCTTTGATAAAAACTACATCTTTGTCTGGGTGCGCTCAAAAGAAGAATATTTTCTCCATCTGAAACGTCTTTAGATGACTGTTGAGGCTATTATATTTTGCGGCTAACAATGATTAATATAGAAGAATTGGCGAGAGGAATGTATGAGATCATTATAGCTGATGTCTGAAAGCCTTTAAATGGCTTGATGGAAAATCTCCACATCCCCCCAGCACCACCAGACACTCATTCACAAATCATCAACTATTTTGAAACAATATTGAATCATTTCAGGCCCACTACTGATGACACTACTGGCCTTTTTAATACTTTTTCTTTTCTTCATGACAACATATTAAAGTGATATTAGGTTATGGAGCAATGTGCATCTGTTCAGTCTATTTTCATTTTCTTGTCCCACGATGAGAATAGCATGTTCTTGTTACTGCAGATTTTACCACCTTTAGTCTAACGCATATGTTTGCATATTCTTATGCAGGTCATGTTAAAGAAAAGCTAACTGGAATTCCATGTTTTTCTTTCCATTACACATATCCCCCTTTTTTTTTAGATGTGTCAAATAATTAAATAATCCGGACAGAATAATATTCCCTAAAAACATCTTATAAAACAAAACAAACAAATATCAAGCAGGATTTAGTTATGAACATTTATTAGTTATATTTGTATATGTACATCAAAGGTACAACACTTATTGATATGTAGAAACAGTTTTTTTATATACCATGGACCAAGGGAAGGTTTTTCTTTTCCACCCCCCCGCCCCGTCCCGCCCCATTGTGTATTTCCCCATACATACTCTCTCCCTTTTACATCGAGATTACAACAGCTTTACAAACAGGGCAGGCCCAGAGAAGTAAGATAAGTAAAGCACACAGTCAGCGGGGGCTGGGGTGGGGATGGAAGGGGACTTACGGGTTATCTGCTCTTTTTAGGAGTTTACTCAGTAAGACACATTTCAGTAGAAAAGGACAAGCTCAAAGAAACGCGTCAATCCCATGTAATCAGTAGCATTTAGCTGAAGGAGCATCAGGTGTGTGTGTGCATATAATTTCTGAGTAAAAAGCAAAAAAGAAAGGCAAGTGGCGTAAAGGCAGCTTACCAAGTGGGATTTCTATAAACCTCTTTGACGTTGATGACACAACAGAGGTGGGGTGTGTGTTGATGGAGCATGTTGAAGGCTTACACAGATATAACATGTCTTGTAGCTTTAAATGCACATGTAGCAGGTAAACAAGACGCCTGCGGCTAAAGACAGTTTTGTCTCAGATTAGTCACCTGAGGATTGTTCACTACAGTGTAATAGGTATCAGGATACAACAGATGTTTGTTCGCTCACATTCCTCGCTCTATTCCAACCCACGGGGCAAATTTGACCATTTGCTTTGTTTCTTTTCATAAATCTCTATAATAATAATTTCAGCCCATAAGGTTTGCTCCCCCTTACAACCAAAAACTTCCCCATACGCTTTTTTTTTTATATATCTCATTCATGTTCACCATCTTTCCTTCTCTTTTTCATGCAAACTGTTTGTTTCAGGGTCACTTCAATTTCAGGAAAAGTCTGCACTGAACAGAACAATTATATATTTATGTATGTACAATGAAAATGAATTCACACTGCTTATATCTTTATGGAACAAACATTCAAAAATGCTTACATTAGATAAAAAAAAGATATTTATATATTTGTGTGCGACAGGTGAGTAAAACAACTAGTTAACAGCCATTAAAGAATTTAAAAAGAGCAATTTATTACATTTTCCTCTATACATTTTGTCTAATCTAATTTTATTCTGGACATATATGGTATATTTTTCCTCTAGAGAATTACATTTAAAATTTCACATCATGAAACTAAATTTCTACAAACCATTTCAATGCCCACCTCCCAAAAAAAAAGACAAAACAGAAAGAAATATCTGTTACCTACAATATATACACAAAGTGCAAAGAGGCACTTCGACATATCATGCTTTTGAAGATAGTGGTGCAAAAAAATAATAATTTTATTTAATTCATGCTTCTAAAAACTGTGAGATTGAACATAATAGTGGTCCAACACTCAATCCCCGTCGATGACGCTATGGTCTGCAATGTCTCCTCGTTTTCATCCATTTTTTATTTTTAAATTCTTTTTCCTGAAGATCACAAGGTCAACAGATGAGGCTCAAAGAACCTGGTGTGGTGCCGGTGCTCTTCAGCGCATCAAGTGCTTTTAAAACTGCAGTGACCCTTAAGATTACAGTGGTTTAATTAATATTTATTTGCTTGATTCATTGTGTTTAATATGTGTATGCATTTTAATCAGGTGTGTTTGCATGAGGAGAAAAGGATCACCCGGCTGATAGTAAATGTGTGTGTGCTTGTGAGTAACCGTCAGTGTGCACTGCATTGCACCAAAGCACACGTTCTGTTTGCTGAGCTTTTGAATGAGATTGAAGTTTTTTTTGTTGCTTTTTTAAACATTTTTTTGTGTGTGTTTCAGAAACTAAAGGACAGAGTGCGGCACTATGTGCTGTGTTAAGGTTCCTATTGTTACTTTTAATAGCATCTTTTTTTTAAAGAGAACACCTTCGAGGTAAGGTTTTCATACAGCACAAATGAATAGAAACAAGTGAACACAGAAGATACAATGCTGATAAAAAGAGATCAGATTCACATCCACATCAGAAGTGTCATCTTTCACTCACACAGGATTAAAAAGAAGATTAACAGCCATTAGTCCTGCTTTGTTTGTGTCTTTGCCATCTTCAGAAAGTCATGTGTTTAGGTCAAGAGGCAGATATTTTTATTACCTGATAGTTGGCCTCATCCTGGCGTAATACAAGTTACCATGTGCATCCTCAGATCTGTTTCGAGTCTTCTAAAATGCCCTGTCACAAATATGGACACACAGCTGCAGCATTTAGGGTCTGTGGAAACAGTCTTGAGCTCGTTTGGCTAAACGGATATAATTTACTGTGTAAAGTCTGGCTACATGAGAAGCCTTGTATTATAGTGACATCTAACAGTAATTGAACAAGCCAAGAATCCATCTGACAGGAAAATGCTGACTTTAAACCTTTCTTTTTTCTTTCTTTTGGAATGTTTCTGCTGCTGTAGCTTTTTGTGCTCTGCATGTGTTCAATCACATTTGTGCTTTTATGTGGCACGCATCATTTAAGAAATCTGTGTGTCTGTGTGTGCTTACTTCATGTGCGGGGAACCTTCCATTCAATAATATAATCAGAAAATTACTTTTTTTTTCTTTTTTCATCAAAAAACCTGTAAACTGCTTTATTTTATAGACAAAGCTTTTAAAACTTGTGCTGTTAAGAGGCCATTTTCTTAAAGTGAGCTGCTCTAGTGAGTAAGTAAACAGTGAATACAGCATTTCTCTGTGAAACAGTAAACATAAGAGCCTGAGTATCTACTGTCTCTGGCTGTTTGTAAAATTCCTTGAACTGTGATAAGTTGTCACATGAAATGATGATATGAAGAAATTTTATTATGAAGGACTGGCTGAAAAATGAACTCACTGGTATTTTGGCTTTATTCACACTCCTTATATGTGCTCTATATAATATCTACTTTAAAATGTCCATCTTTTCATAAATTTAATTAAGAATAAATTTGTTTTTATTTTCATTGGCATCAATATGCAACTTTGGGGGGTTAAATAAAAAGTGCTCTATAAAGTTTAATATTCAGGGCAGTTATTGTCTTTGCATAACCTTTCGAGCATCTGCTGCAGTGCCACTCAAATATAAATGGACGACTTGTGAAAGAATGTTTTGCAAGTGCAGGCAGTTCAGAGACGTTTGTGAGCTGAATGATTTTCTGCCTGTTTGGTCCGTGTTTTTAACTTGCTCATATTCAAAACCACTCTCTCTCTTTCTCTCTATCTATCTTTCTCTCTCTCTCTATACCCTTCTCTCTCTGGATCAAGGAAATAAATTACTTTAACATCTTTCTCAAGGGGTAAAAAGACAAAAAAAGCCCCTTTCATCATAAAAGACAAATAAAAATATAAAGTAGGGGAATAAAAAATTAACTACATTTTGTGCTTTAGAAATTCCACTTGTAGGTTGTGAGGCTCAGTGTGGTTTCCTGCCCTGACTTATACCCCTGGATACGTTTTTTGGACCTCTTTACAGACTGACAATATGACTTGAGATGAGAGACTAGCTGGAAAGCAAAGGCAGTGGTTCTGTACACACATTGTAACAGGAGTGACTGGGATGTAATACAAGGATAGTGATTGGCTGTCATGAATAATGGTCATCCTTGGAAACTTCCCATGGTATCAGTGTGTATTCCAGCCACTTAGTCTCTCTGTTTATGAAAATACAACCAGGATGTATTGCTAAGAATGGCTTGATCTGCCATTTTTTCTCTCTTCCTTCTCTCTCCATGCCATGAAGTATATTGTGCAAGTATCTGCTAAACAGGATAGAAATGCGCTATAACAGGTGAGGTATACCTCTGTTATCAGTTCACGGTTAAGTGAATTAGTATTACATATCAATCAGAAAGACAGTTACAAAAAACTTTTAAAGGTACTAATAAAAATTGAAATAAAAAAAAAGAAAACTACATAAAAAAAGAGAATTAGTAGTTCTGTTTGTGTGACTTTTCATTCGCTCTTTTTTTTTTATCACCAGAAAGGAAAGCTTGTGGAGCCCAGAAGCAGGGGATCTCTGTGCTGCCATTATTCATGTTTCCATGGTTCCTCCTCAACAAGCGTGCACTCCGCAGCAGAGCCGTTAGTGGCTGAGGTTACCTGCAAGCAGTTAGCAGTCAAATCTAAACAGTGGAGCAAAGATACAGATTTAAAAAATACAGGTCATTTCTAATTCATTTTAGGATCAATAACTTAGAATTACAGAGAAATCACTCATTTCTGACTGAAAATTGCATTTCTGCCACTCAATCTCGTGCTTGTGATTTATTAATAATAGTCATAAGAAAAGCATATTGAACTGTTTTTTTTGCATTACTATATGGTAATCGGAGAAGTTTCTTCTGCTCCTTAATTTATGCCAGAAAGAATCAGGCTACATTTTAAGTGTAACTATGATATTTCACAAGGTAATAAATGGTAAATACCCCAAAAGACATTTGTTAATTTAGTCTTATATTTTGTTAAAAGCCAAATAAAGATGTTACATAAAAAATGGACTTTTCTTACTAATTTTCATAGGTCAGGTTTTTAAAGGTAACGAGATTCTCCTGTCATACCATTTGTGTGTGTGTGTGTGTGTGTGTGTGTTTAAACTCTGGAAAGGTGGGCCTACCTTCCTCTCTACTATAAAGTTCTCCCTTTTTTTATTCTTTAATTTTTTTACTGCAGTATCTTATGATGTGATTAGCTTTCAGAAACACTTAATATTTAAGCTAAGATGTTTAAATACTGGTATTTGACATTAACTCCCCTCAGTTACAAAATGTACTAATATTTTACACTAAATCATTTTGTGTTTCTCTTCCACCAAATCCAACAAAAATTGAACCGTGTGATGTTGATGAGATTATTAACTAATGTAGGATTTAGCTATTTTTACAAATTACCCTGCATTGCAATTGGATGCACGAGAATGCATCATTTCTTTCAAATCAGGAAGTCTTTGTTGATGTTATGCTGTTTAGGCTGTAAGACAAAATCTCCTAGGCAGCACTGCTGCTTTGCATCATTCAGCAATTATAGAAGAATGCTGGAAAACCACTGCTGATCATGCTTATGGAGATCCTAATGGACGTGTTTCTGTTACGGACCTGTAAACAGACCAAACATTTAAGATAACCACTGATGCAATCAAAACAAATACAAATACACAAATTAAGGGAAAAATGTACATATGAAAGAAAACAAGAAACAAACACTAAAGAATGATTGCATTATGCCTTGCATTTTTTGCAAGTACTCTACTGCAGGTTGCAACTCTGACATGGGTTAAAATGCAACTCAAACTGTTGACAAGCTAAACAAAAAAGAAAGCAAACAAAAGAATGGCAGGAGAAGTTCCTTCAATAGCAAGCCTTTGTGTCACTTTAATATGCACTGTTCCTATTAATAACTAAGACAAAAAAAGATAACTTTTAATATTGGGCTGACTGCTTGTGTGACAGGTTGGCAGAGTTGCTAGGCAACACCCATCACTGTTTAATAAATGAATAGGCTCATCAGTAGATCTCTTCCGCCCTTATGAGTGTGTGTGTGTGTGAGAAGCAACACGTCTGAATCCTCTTAGAATATTAAAAACGCCTGAAACACATTTAATAATCGGATCCACACATTTTATGTCTTTACTTTGTAGGACTTAGTTTTGCGGCTCACTTCTCACAATAATAGATGGTGTGAGACTGGAGAAAAAAGAAAAAATGTATGGACTCTAACAATGAGGTAGAGAGGTGTATAAAATGATAATGAGCTGTAATGTCTCTCTTTCTTCTTTATAATCCTAGAATAAACAAAAAATTTACCCCAAAAAAATCATAATAAGCTCCTTAAATCAGACTGAATTCTATTTGTCGTTCAATTTTTCTTCCTTCAGAAGCAAAGCTAATGAACACAAAAGCTGCTATTCCAGAAAAATGAACACACATTGTGCAAACACGTGCATCTGTTATTTTCCTTTTTCACTTGTGAAAACAGGATGTGTTTACAGCCTCGTGTTAAAAATAAAGGTGCAATGTAAAGCAAACAGAATCCAGTAGAGTGTGGGTGAGCATGCAAAAACACAGAGTTAAATCGAAGTCTCTATGCCTGAAAGCATTAATTGTACCTTGCATTCATCTACTAAGGCAGAATTGTTAGTAGTGGTGGTAGCAGCAGTGGAAGGAATTTCAGTTAAGACGCACTGGTTGGAATTGTTTTCATGGTGGTTCTTCATGTCATCGTAATAAGACTGGGTCTTTGTCATCATTTCAATGTCGTCGGATTTAGCCATGTGCGAATCCAGCTCTTCCAACTCTGCCTTCGACAGGTGGTACACGATGCCTGCACCATAGGAGTCACCCACCACATTCACGGAGGTCCTGAACCGATCCCTGAAGACAAGGAAACCAAGTTAAAAAGCGATTGCTCTTCCTACCTCATTCACTCCGACAGGATGAAACAAAACCCTGCTGTAGCGGTGGTGGTAAGAGTCATTGTGTAACCACAATGTATTCACTCACAGCAGCCAGTCGACAGCAACCAAGAGACTGATATCTTGGGTTGGCAGGCCAACGGCAGTGAGAATCAACAGCATAGTCACCAGGCCGGCACTGGGAATACTGGCTGCCCCAACACTGGCTAAGGTTGCTGTCAGACTGGAAGACATATTGGAAAGAAACACTCGATCAGATTCTGCACACACCCCGCACTTAACCTCATCCTTCAAAATTCCACTCTACATTCGGCCACATCTCCTCAGACACCAATGAACATGACATAAATGCACCTCACAGCTAGAGATGAAGATATTCCCTCTCGGTGGTGCTTGTTTAAAGAGGAGGTACTGCAGAGCACCAGAGTGGGCCCTTAAATGTGAGCGATGGGATGTTTAATTTGAAGGGTTCATGGATTTTTGTGCCATAAAAATGTCACTGTGAAGGTCATCCATCCTCAACTTGCTCTATTATAAGAAAAACATTTGGCAGAGACTGATGAAAAAGAGCATGTGGTTGCTGTTTGTCTTCCTGCTTAGCATGAGGCATGGCACTGTTGCTGCTTCCTCACGCTGGTTTATTTGCTCCACTGTAAATTTCATCTTGAAATTGGCTTGTTTGAACCACACAGACTTCTCTGTTCATTTTTAAATGCCTTAACAACTGCTGCTGAGTTTGTCATCATTTATCAAGGGCAAAGTGTGTTAGATGAACCACATTTGAACCCAAGACTTCATAAAAGTATCACGTTTCTGCTGCAGACGAATTGTAAAAAAGACTTTTATTTCTTTTATTTCCCAGATGGCAGGAGTGTTTTAATTGTGCTAACAGTGAGGTTAAGTATTTTCTAGAACAAAGCACAACTATTTTTGCTGACCTGACTGTGACTATCTGACCAGGATCAAGGTGGACGCCGTTCATTTGGGCAATAAAGATGGCAGCCACTGCTTCATACAGAGCTGTTCCGTCCATGTTAATGGTGGCACCAACTGGGAGCACAAAACGAGTGACTCTTTTGTCAATTCCCAAATTCTCCTCCAGACAACGGAAGGTAACAGGCAGTGTACCAGCACTGGGAGACAAAACAGAAACAAGAACAGTTTGATAAACGTGTGAAGCACTTTATGCTGTGTTTTTAATATAAGAAAAATGTTTCATTTGATATGATGCAGAGAGTAGACACATTTATTGATCCATTCATCCATGCTGGTGCAGACCTGGAGGCTGTCCCGAGAGCAGTGATCCAGGCCTGGAAGATGCCCAAGAAGAAGGTGAAGGGGTTTTTCCTGGTGATTGCAAAGTAAATACTGGGCAGGAAGATTGCTCCATGGATGATGAGGCCAATAATCACAGTCACCATGTACATGCCAAGCTGCCTGGCCACCACCTCCAAGTCCTTGATGGAGATGATCTTTCCACAAATCAGACATGCAATACCAAAAGGAGAGTACCTGAAGAGGCGAAGAATGATGCATTATTACTTTAAACTGATAATGCTATAAAGCTGCTTAAAGTAATAAATGCTTAAATATTGTGATTTGAGAAAAGAAGTCAAGCAAATAAGTTATTTATGATTCAAATAACTTAAATGGATTTGTAACATGAAGCAACATGATGCATGAGTGATACTAACCACATGATCATGATGACAAGTTTCATCACAATCTCATTGAGGATGTTGAAAAATTCAATCATGAGCCTGGCCTTCTCTCCCATCTTGCCCATGCAGATGCCAAATGCAATAAAGAAACCAATCAGACCTGTAGCCATGAAAAAGGAATGGAGCCAAATGACTTATCTGATTGTCTAGATTGGTTTTTATTTCATGGAAAGGCCTTTGCAGCTTAAAATCTAGGATAGTTTCATCCAAAGCAGCTATCGTTGATTGTTCTGTGCTAGCAAGCCAAAAGACAATGAGCGTGCTAACTTGCTGTCGCAATAGCATGTTAGCCTGATGCGAGCATGTTGGTGAGCAGAGCTTAGCTTTAACTCAACGTAGCACATTAAAAAGTTGAGGATTCATACCCAAAACATTCATGCCACTTTTGAATTGGAGAGACTTTTTGATGATGTACTGAGGGTCCTTGGTGATGTTAGCCACTAGGCCCTCCGCACTGGTGGCATTGAGTTCCTCAACAATCTCCACCTTTTTTGTAACCGTTTGGATCTTAGAAAAGAATCAGAGCAGAGGATTAATAAGAGGATTATTACCAGATGCACAGGTTTGCTTTTTATTGAATGTATTTATTTTTTTGTCAAATAATGCTGAAAATCATGGCTTGGAATGACACTTTAATCTCACTAACAGGCTACAAGTGTGTAGAAAAGTCCCTCTGCATCTGTTACCTGTTGGAAACAAGCCTGAACCAAGTTTTCTGGGAACAGGTTTCTGATCAAATCAAAGAAAGCATCCAAGCTGGATACGTCATCATTTTTCTCGCCTTCACCCAGATTCTCCTTTAGCTTGGGGTTTCCAGGGTGGATGACTAATACAAGGATGACTCCCAGGACAGCAGCAATAACAGTGGTAGTCATGTAGTAGACCATAGCTCTGGTGCCCAGGCGACCACTAGATTTGGCGTCTAGACCAGCCAGACCTACACCCAAACAAACAAGAGCATGTTTATCTGATTATTTAGATTGGACATGTTGACTCAGTATTGTGAGGAATGAAAACTGATTGCTAAGACCATTAGGAGATTATATAAGTGTGTTTGATCATGTCTCCTTTTGTTTTATAAATGTTTATTTGCACATCAATCACTTTCATAAAAACTCATATTTGACATATTCATTATTTATTATGTGATCTTTGACATTGCACCTGTGATTAAACTGGAGATAATGAGAGGAAGGATCAACATCTTGAGCATCCTCATTAGGATATCTCCAGGAAAAGCGATCACCATGACAATATCTGGGTGGATCGGGGAAGCAACGCGAAGCAACATCCCTGCTACAGCTCCCAGGATCACACCTGAAACACAAGAAGAAGCAGGGTGATTATTATCAACGAAAGTACGTCTAGAATTAAGACAAGTCTGTAAAATATTCAGATATTTTATTTAATGTTCAGCTTGCGTTACTGTCAAAAGCTTATAAACTGTAAAAAACAAAGACTGCTTGAATGATCACTTTGTCCTTAAAGCTTCTACCTAACTGCTATTTATCATATCAGCTTTTTCTGCTTTCCGGCTGTCCGCTACATGATTAGAGAGGACACAGGGTTCTGAAGATGAAACCGAAACCTGAAAGAACAAAGCTCTTGCAGGATTAAGATAAGGATTCTGGAAGAGTTGGGGTGGTATATCAGATTTCCTGGTGAAGTATCTATGATCTCAAACCTAAACCTAAAATGTTTTTACTAAAAGGTTTTTGATGATTCATTCATTTAGTGTTTCCTTGATAGGAGGGAATAAATAAGAGGAAGAGATAAGTTCCTCCACAGTTACTGTCTTTCTATCATCTGCCTTCCATTCATGAGAAGCCCTGGCTTTATCTCACACAAAATCATTGTTATTCTTTAGATATGTGTCACTTCTAAAAAGCAGCTGGCTTCCTTTAACATACTGCTTTTGCTAGAAAATAAAGTTGACCTCTGTGCTCTGACCTCCTGCTGACCAGACTCGGTTGGCCTGTCTGAGGCCAGCAATTCCAACATCTCTCCTAGGACGATACTTCCTCTGCCAAAGATAATACAGCTCAATATGTTTTTTAATAACACAGGAACGAAAAGCCCTCACAGTCCCCATAACTTTTTTTTTCTTCTCCTTTTAATTCTCTCTTGACTTCATTGAATATTGAATATTTACTTTAATTCAGCATCACTGTAGATTCTGCTCACACATCATGTCCTCTGCCTCTTTTTATCTGTCAACTGTCAGATAATCAATGATCACACTGACTTGTTAGGTGTGATTGAAGCCAAGTGACATAAATCAATTACAGTGAGATACACAGGAAATACAAAAGCTAAACATAAATACAGATGCTACACACTTTTTATAGAACTGGATGGGACGTCTTTAACAAAGTATAGAGATACCTTTACAATCTGACCATGCTCTTAACATGTTTGATCACAAAACTTTTTATGCATCACCAGAGCTTTTAATGGCAACAGGAGGCGTAAAACTGGGGAAGGTCAGAACACCCAGTCATCTTACTGTCTGGTACACTGAGCACAGATGGCATCTCCTCCTCATATTACAAGCAAGCTGCTAGACTAAGGATCGTACTAAGTGGTCAGCAGTGTCCATCTTTACCATGTGCTTTCTCTGCTCTTTTTTGGCATCCATTTGGGAAAATAATGGTGTAATTACTTACCGAGAACGGTGAGCGTGAGCAGAAGATTCTTGAACATTTTGGAGCAGATTTTGGCACATTTTGACTGGGGCCTGGCCTCAATGGGCTCCAGGTGACTCTCGTGCATCCTCACCTCCACTTGTTTAGGCATACTGTTGGCACTGCAACACACAGACAGACAACAAACAGAGGAGCTACTTATTAAATGCAAAAACCATCAAACCCATCAGAAACGTGATCCTAGCGGTGTAGTATTATTCATCAGTAAATGTCCCATGCTTATTTTCTGTAGACACCATGAGAAAGAGCTGAGCTCTGTTAACGGGAGACCATAACATACTATAGAGCGCACATCACTTGTGTTTAATGTCTTTGAAAAGTGTTTGGATGTAAAAGAAAGAAGCGCATAATGTGAAATATGAGACATTCAAGCGCTGCCAAGCTGTCAATCCAACACGTTTCATGGTTACTATAGCATCCAACAGATGGAAGCTGACTAGCAGCCGCTGCCGTTTGGAAAATTGAAGCACTCTGGGGTATTTCTTCTGTTATTTAGCATCCCAAGGCTGCTTGTCAAAAACTCAATGTGCAAACAGAGTATTTAAACACATACAGTTGGTCTGCAATCATTTACACACAAAAAGGACAATCACACTGACATTCAACCCTCAATAAACACCTGGCATTGCAGTAGGATATTGTGTTATTACAATGTATGTAATTTATAGAGTGATAATTCCTATCTGAGTGGAGTCTCAGATATTAAAAGGGTAAAGATGTATTAAAATACCTGTCTGGGAATACCAATACAATCACTTTAAACCTTGTGTTCAGTTGTAGAAAAGGACCTCGGTGCATTTAATTGGATAAAAACTGATTAGCAATTACAGGCTATACACAGCAGCTTCCTGTAGACCCATTGAGGTGTGAATGAGCTTGTGAGAGTACAGCTGTGTCTTCTAGTTTGGCAGGTGTACGAATCAGTCACAGAAAAATGATACGCTTTGCATTATGCTGCTGTCTCTGTGACAAGCTGCTGGAACAAAAAATCCACGCAGCTTGCTGTCTTGACTCAATTTATTTTCTTATTTGTCTCTAAAACTGAGGAATTAATGAAAATGTCTGTTTCTTTGTATCCTAACTGAACTACTTATAATGTATTGGGAAGAATATCAGAGAACAAATGATGTAAAGTTGATCTTACACTTCACCCAATGGGTTTGTGGTCTAAAGCACAGAGTGAGAGCTCCGGTGCAGATGCTTTTTTTTTTCTTGTTTTTGTCCTGCAAAGCTCCTCCTACAGCCCAGTAGGAAATAAAATTCTTTAAAGATATTTATTCACATCAGTTTTGACATTTTTAAAAGCTTAATCAAAAGTGATACAGAGAGCTTAAATCAAGAGAATGCACTTTGAGATGTATTTCCAAACAAAAAGCTCTTTGTTGTGTTGTTGTGTAAGTGGTCACTGATAATTCCTCATGAACACACCACACACATGCTTGCACATGTACACAATCACATCCCTCAGTTTTGTGTATCTCAGCATCAAATGCTTGGCTATAAGAAGACCACCTGGTCAGCCTCCAAGCACACAGATGGACCAGTCCTATCTCTTCTTATTAATTTCAAAGCGGGGTGTGAAATACTGAAAATATAAGTAAAAATCAGGGGAATATCAATATTCAACCACAGTGTTGTTTCACACTAAACTAAAAATATGGTGGAAGTCCAGGAATAAAGACCTGAAAAATTGGCGTAATCTCAGACCATACAGTAAGAGTGATGAGCTCTGCTAATTGAACGTCCTTTTTTTTGCCCCATCTTCCACTATTTTTAGCTGTATGGAATACAAGTGGAGATATTCTGTCACAATCCTCTCATTAGCACCTCATCGAGTCAGAGACAGATGAGATAGCAGGTCTGAATAGATTACCATGAAAAAGAACAGAAGAGTCATCAGCTCCAGCATAGCTGCATTATTTAGCATCACCTCATAAATGAGACAAAAATCAGTGTGGGCTTTTCATGTTTCAGAGTAATTTTACATGTTGTAGATAATTTTAGCTTTTATTAACATTTCATGAGCATAGAATGAATCCCTTCCTTTTCCCGACAAATAACATATGAAGTTTTAAACATCTGTAGTATTGAGCAGGTCCGGCCTGCTTCCTTCTAGGAAATGTAACTGTAAATAATGATCTGCAGGGGTCCTACTAATAAAGTTTTATTTTTCTTTAAACTGGAATCATATATGCTAAATATGTTTATTTGAAAAAAAATTTTAGGCTACTTTAAAAATGTTTACACACTGTTTTTGTTCAGATTCTAATGAGATCCTCTCTATAAACCTATTAACCACAGCAGAGGTATAGTCAGATGAAATGTATTTGAAGAATTTACCGCCACACAGACAGAAAGCAGAGCTCAACAAAACTACACCAGCCAAAGTGACTAATCAAAAGATGCTTAAATTTTCTAGAGAAATCATGTTAAACTGACTCATCTTAATTAAATGAGATAAAATGAATAAAATATTATGACTAAAAAAAAGCTTCCACAAGTACTTACTTCATCTCTGAGGGACTTGAGGTATGTGCTATGTACATCAAGCAGGATTAAATCTCCACTTTGGTATCTAAGAGCGAATTAGCACAAGAAAGTGTCGGTGGGATCACAATTGATCCATCCAAAAATGTTGCCCGGTACCAGCAGATAAAGTCCCAGGCGCTGAAAATACACAGCTCTGCTGACAGCTCGCCGCTCTCAGCTGCCCACCAATGTGTCCAAAGCATCCAGAGAGGAGAGAGTCAACGAAGTCCAGAGTCCAGATCCAGTCACAGCAACCTGAATTGCCTCATCCTGATGCCTGCAAAGTCCCCCCCATCCCTTCCCTCCCTAGCCCCCACCCCCTGACTCCACCAGCACAAACATACATGCACAGCTAACAAACCTAAGGGTAAATAAATAAATAAAAAGGACAAGTGGAGGGAGGGGTTAATATATGAGATTAATTGTCAAATCCCTCAGAGACCCTCCATTCTCTGGACTCCGTAATCCCCCCAGAGAGCACACTTTTCCATACTTTTCCAGCTTCCATAGTTTGCATGAGAGAGGTCAGACTGCTGAAGATGAGCGCGGTGATGTCTGCTAATGGCAAAATGTGGACAATAGTGCTTTGTAAGGGATGATTTTGGTGAGAAGGGAATAAATGACAAAGGAATGCTACACAGAAGACTTATCATACACAATAACATACTTTTAGAGCTTTGAGGTTCTGATGGACAACATGAAGAATGTTCACATTTGCTGCTCTCAACTTAAAAGAAGAGATTTTTAGTAGATANNNNTATATATATATGTGTGCACCACATAAACTCCACATAAACTCTCAAAAAACACACCCTCCCGTACAGGTTAACATAATCGGACAGTTTGATAAAAAGAAAAAAAAACACCTTAAAGTGTACTGAACGCCAACAAACAAATGATCTGATGCATGTAGGGATGGTGCCACGCTGATTCCTCGCTAGCCTCCCAGCAGCATGGGACTTTACATCGTATTGAGCAGTATCACATTATTCTAATTAGGGAAATGTGTTGAAAAGCTATTTCCTCTTTAAACAAATGACCAATCGGACAACAAAAGCAAGTGGAATGCCTTCTCTGTTTGCAATGGTTGTGTCATGAGAAATCACTCATCCTAAATCCCTCGCTATGTCATGCTCATTGAAAGAGCTCCATGAGGAGACGGGGTGCACTTTGGAGATGAGAGCAAGGGGCTGGGATGGAGATGAAGGGGTTACAGGATGGGGTAAGAGGAGCATTAGAGGAGAAGGGGGGATCGGGGTCACACCAGCACCTCTCAGCCAAAAGAGGGGCCTATGAGGGGAAAGCTGAGGCAGCCATCCTCGCTCTTGGCCGGTACCATGTGAAGCTCTCTGCTTCCTCTCTCTTCCTTCTGAGAGGCTTTGTTTCACACGCAAACAGTGGCAGTGGCCCCAACTAGCTCAGCCAAGCACTGCATCCAAGCTGGCAGCAGCCAGAAAGGACAGGGGTGGGGGAGGGAGGGTTGGATGGCATGGGGAGCAAGGGTATAGTGGTGGAAGGGGTGGGCAGTGGGCATGTCCAGAATGCCAGTTCTTTCAGGCCACTGATGTCATGCCTATGCCCACCGTGGGAGAGCAGTGGAGGGACCAAGGCGCCCCTTTCTCTTTCCCCCCCACCCGCCCTCCACAGTCTCTTTTTTTACAGGATGAATGAATCTTTCAGAAGCGGCAGCCCATTGTGTCCCATAATCGACGGCGATTATCCCAATTTTATGCAGCCTTCCCAGTGCAAGGAGGTTCCCTGAGTGCTGGCATTGAGAGCCACTGCGATGCAGCAAGGACCACGAGAGGTTGTCCTAGCAACACTCTGTGGCTTCAAGAGAAGGGGATGAAGAGGGGAAAAAAAGGAAGGCACACATGCCCAGCACACAAACACAGTCTGCACAAACAACACATACACATGATATACGGCTAAACTGGCAAAGACATATTTCATCCTTAACTCATCATTGTCTTTTCATTGACAAATTAGTGACAAAGCATTGAAACATTTTCATTAACTTCTTAGTGGAAGTTCAAATCAAGCTCTTGTTGTGTTGTTACCACATAATTAATGAGCTACATGTTCAAGCTTTAGCATTCTGTGCAGCTCACCCTTTCACAACATACTGTATGACTACAAAAGTTTAAATTATGTGTAATTGTGTGGTAATATTTGTGTAATTCAGTTTTTTTTTTTTGTCCATGTCATAGCACACAGAGACATGTAAATGAGAAGGCAAGTTTCCCACTGGTCTCCTGAGGGGCCCGATGCCCGTTCTCATGATTGGTGCATCACAATATACTGTGAGGTAAAGACAACTGGATGTGGGCCAGGTTCCGGATATATCTGGCCCCTCTGGGCCTCACAGCCACTTGCATTACAGTGGGAAGAAATGGGCTCACACATTCTGGATACCCAGGAGTTGTGATCCCCACCACCAGCACCCCCACCTCCCTTTGAAAACAGGACACTCTCAGCAAACGCTTCAGGTTGTGTCGTGCATCAGAAGTGGGAGATAAATTCCAGCGTCTGAAGAAAGGGACTTTGTCACTCAACAGACCTCATGTATCTCTGGATGGTTGTTGGGATGGGTGCATTTATTATAAGGCAGGTCTCCCAGTAAAACACAAACCTTTATTTATTATCAAATACAAAAAAAAGAATAGTCAACACACATTCATATTATTTACTCTATTTTAAATAGCATATGCTTTTTTTTGCCCTGCTGTGTTTTCACAAAATCACTTGGTTCCTTTACTAACCATTGTGTTCAGCATTAGTGCAACTAAACCATTATTTTCTGCATTTGGTTCCTTCAGAAGAGTAGTTCCACAGAGCCACTCAGTGGTCCCCTTTAATGCTCTCTTGAACTGCTTCCAAATAGACTGTGGTGAGAGTAAAATCGGATCAAAGATTGGCAAAAAGCCACCGAAGCTGCATGCTAAATGAAGCTGATTTTCTTTTCTTTTTTTCCTGACATTTGCCCAGATAAGTTTCATAGCCACACTTTTCAGGCTGAATTAAAAAAAAACTTAAAATGAATGGAGACCAAGGGACACATTTGAATGGATGTGACACACATATAGGTCTGGTACTATTACTGTGGAACACTGTATGAGAAATATGCTGGTAATAATGAAGCATATCCTAAACTATCCGGTACAACATTTATATATGGCTTATGATTTTTACTACATATATAAATTTTACATATATTCCATTTAAGTGAAGTATATATCCATTCATATTTCTGCAACTAGTTTGAAGAATGTTTTCTGACCAAGAGCAACTCTTCCACATTGTACAACTAAATGACGCCACGTCTCAATCACTTAGAAGTTACAGCAATGATGTTTCCTTCCCAGGATCAGGGCAAATATCTGTAACCAGATATCATGGACCCTTCAATTTGAGGGTCTTAGGTATCTGAACAGACCCCTTCATTATTAGTTTATAAAGTGAGACAATGATGCAAAGTGTAAAGGCATCCTCCCACTAAACAAAAGAATACATTTACAATAGCTACGCAATCAACTAAAAAACTGACAAAGTATAAATACATTAAAATGTGTTCAATTATAATTTAGTAAAAAGAGCACTGTTTTTTAAATGTGATTAAAAAGAACAATTATAAAACGCCTGCAGAAAACACCTGATATATATATATATCAGTTTTGTTGTTGTTTTTTTTCTTAAACATTGGGAGGGTGTTGTATAGAAAGGGCTAAGGGAAGGAATTGAGCCTGAAGCATTCAATTGGCTAATTGTGTTTGTCCCATTTAACATGCAAGAGAGAGTAATGAAGTTATTGATCAAAATATACCCAGTGTCTCCATGCAGGGCTGCAATATGGCCGCTTTCGGCTTGTCAGTTTTGGGCTTCCTCCAGTTGACCTTTTACATCACAGACCAAAACAAATGACACACAATTCAACTGGCAGCCAATCAGCTCTGTACATTTCGGGAATGCTGTTCATTTCATTTGTTCCTACTAAAGCGTTCGTGTTGTTTCCTGTTTGCCAGCGAGCGTTCCTTTCTGTCTTTTTATCCATTTCCTGTTATTTGGGGTCAAAGCCCAGCATGTGAACTGTGAGGTGGATGCAAAACAAGAAAAGATGAGAGTGACTAAGATGGTGACTAAGATTACAGTCACTAATTATCTGGGAAATGGGGATGGGGGTTGGTGGGGTTGTCTGGCTTTGTTTTTTATTTTAATTGTCATGTCATGATGCTGAATGAGTCTCAAGCTTTATGTTGTATTTATCTTTTGGACAATGACTGCTGAACGCAGCATTAGCACAGACCGACTTGACTCTGTTGTCCATATGTTGACATTTGCTATAACTCTAAAATTAGCATCTTTCTTTAATAATCATTTACAGATTCAACATTAATAGACCCAGTTTCAGTGCTACTCTGCAAACTGTAAATGTCCTTATCTAACATCAGTGTGTTTTTGTGTCAATCCACTGAATAACTACAATCTTCCTAGTTACTGTCCTCCAGGAGTAGTAATTTTCCTCATGCCTTGTATGAAATTGACCCATTATAGTCATTTCAGCTTGCTTCCAGTAAATACATTTTCCATTTATACCATAATATTATAAAACCAGGCTGGCACTGAATAAATGAACTATACATGCCCATCTTTCAGCCTCCTCTAAGGTTTCCCTTTGTTTAGCACAAGTCTTTGTGTCCATAATGAGGCAGTCATTAGAGTCTCTGTGTATCCTGGGTCTAGTGTAGTCTACATAGTTCTCTCAGATGTGCCAAGTCAGTGTAATTATGGCACAACAGTCTGTTAGGGTATGGGTGCTGTCACGAGACTGAAGATTTCTGTCATTCTGAATAATATTCTGCATGAAGGATAAGTTGTTATTTATCTCCCAAACACCCGTATTTATTGTCCTGTGTCACAGCTTTAAAGACCTTAACGCCATGATATTTTCTAAATCATAACTTTTATTATTTTAGTGTCTTCCGCTGGGTCGTCCTGAGCTGAGGCCAAATGGATTTTATTACAGGTCATCCACTCCCCCATCCCCCTGCCCCCATCACTTCCCTACAAATGCCCAGATCAAAGGATGGAAGAGCATGAAAGATCATAAGGAGATGCTAAATTTACTCTCTGTGCCTCCACCGGGTCCTGTAAAGATCCACCATCAGATGAAGAGTTGCACGCCTTATGCAGGAAAACTCATCGCTCATTTCTCTACTCTCATTGCTGCTCATGTGTTCATGCTTGCTGCATTTGAAGCTACACTGCTATCATTAGCAGAGGCGCATCTGTTTAACACAACTTGCTTTATTGCAGCACACAGCTTTTGATGGCTTTGGACCGATCCCCACTGGAGCTCATTAAATCATCCAAGTAAGGAAGGCCCACCCCACTCCCTCCTACAGCAGCCACTACGGCACTGTATATCCACTACGTCGCTGAGAGGGGGATGATAAGGAGGGGTAAAAAGAGAGAAAGGACAAAACTGCAACAGAGAAGAGTGGATGGGGAAAGGAAAAATGGTGGAACAGAGGATGCCTGACTGATGCTGAAGAAGATTAGAAATGCAAACTGATGAGGAAATAATCAAAGGTGGACCCAGAAAATAAAAAAAAAAAGCTTAAGTGGAAGACCACTATGTTGTCAGGTTATTTGTGAAAAGTTGACATCTGTGTTGGGCAGCTGGCCCTGTAAAATGAGATTACTGCACAAATCATGTTTTATACATCACTGGGCTCACCTGACACACTCAAACGTAACTTTATATGTAGATGAAACAACAAACTAATTGCCACAGTGGATGCTCTCCCCTCATCACTCCTCCTCACATGTGTATGCACAAAAATGCACATGTAAAAACATCAAATGATGCATAATAAATCAAACACTTTCATCTGCGATCATAAATCTCAGTTTTATGGTACCCGAGGCCGGGTGGTGGGGTAGAAGTGTCATTCAGGATCTGTGTATAAGCTGACAGAAAATGGTGGATGTTCTCTCACTAATTAAACACTGGAGTCTGTAGGGACTAAGGACACCCAGGAGCAGTTGCTGTGCCCTGCTCTCCTCTCACCAACCCGCAGTGTTGACAGAAAAGGGCATTCCTGCACACACATCATTGCATGCACATGCTCATTACATCAGGCAGCTAAACCCAGCGACCAAACACACACACACACACACACACAGCGACAGTGACAGTGACCACAAAAATGTAACTACAAAATGTGTTTGACCAAAGTTAACACATGAATTATGTTTATGTTAAACTAACATATAATTTAATATCATACATGGAATGCTGAACTTTAATGTAATTATAAAAATTCATTAGAATAGATATATAGAAATAGTTATAATATAAATATATAGTATTGATCTGGGATTCCTGGGAGAGTCCTCCGGCATCCATCTGAGATCCACATGCAGTTTAAATTAAACAGAAATAAATATGATGCCATGATGCCAAACCTGCTGTTTTGACAGTCATTTTCATTACTCCAAACTGAGTAATTATTTAAACAGTTTAAATCTGTCTTTAAAAAATATTTTACAACCACAATGACTACATCATGTAACGTGTCCTGTTTCAAATGAATAAATTAAAAATATAGCTCAAAGTAAGTTTTATAACAGACATTTATTAATGTTCATTTTTCATTTTCTTCATTTATCTTTATGTCTCATACACGCTCTGTCTGGCATGCAACCTGTTGTGTCTAAAAGCTCATCTCTGTTAATCAAACGTGAATGACAGAACATTTATTTCCCACATTAGCATGTTTCTGAGTGTGTTTGGACCTGCTACCATGTCCTGGAGCATTTTGGATGCCAACAAAAGGGTGTGAACTGGGAATCATGTTATCAACTGACTCATGAATACAAGCAGAAGTGCAATGAACAAAGTCGATGATGCACAACATAGCATTATAAAAGAGCCTGATAATTGCAGTAATTAAACCTTGAAATAGCATTTTCCTAATCCTCTACAGCAAAACATCAGCAACAGAGTTTTTTTTTATTTATTTTTCTCATAAATGTGAAATACTGTGAGAATAAAACAGAACTTTACCTTTACAAACTGTTCTTGCATAGACTACCCAAAGGAGGGTCCTCCATCGCACCTCACGTCTTTGTTTTTCTTTCCACACCATTATTGGCTGCACACTTTGTATGTCCTACGCAAATATTTCCTCAGTCACAGGCAGCACAGGAATGTCATGGAGAGCAAACATGTTCATGAGGGCTTTTCCTACCGCCTAATTATGACAATCTGCATGTAATCACAAACCAGAAGGCAAAGTGTTTCCACTGTTTCATCCCATCCCCAGAGGATGCACATCATAGCCTGCTCACAGCACGGTAAACCGCTTTTGGTTGGGATTTAAGGCAAACAAAATCCCTGTTAATAGAAATCCTCAGAGCTTTGGATTCCCTGCAAGTCTGTTTATGCAAGCCGCATCATTCTGGATAGATCTGGATAGATGGATGGATGGATGGATGGATGGATGGATGGATGGATGGATGGATGGATGGATGGATGGATGGATGGAT
>JBAMIG010000010.1:22806812-22838929 GCA_037177335.1 Kiunga ballochi
CTCCTTTTGCATGAAGTACTGCATCAATGCGGCGTGGCTTTTTCATAATATTCTAATTTCCTGAGATGTACCTGTAAGGCCTGCTTTCCTTTATATTCGCTTTAACTGTGGTTTGCTCCCTGCCTTCATTGCTCATTATATTGTCTATGGCAAGCATCCCTGTGTATGTGTGTGGTATGTAAGGCATATTGCCCAATAAGGTGACCATTATCATAAATAAATGGATGATGTGGAGGCGTAAATAGTTCAAGTCAAAGCAGAGGTAGCTGCTTATATATAAGCAGCTACCTCTGCTTTGACTTTGAATGGTATCCCATGGTTTCCTATAAAAGAAATACATACATTAGCTCTACAGAAGAAATAGATATTAAATAATATCAACATAATATGTTATTATTGTTTAACTGTGGGGTTTAATTCAAGACTAAACCTGTAATAAAATTTTTCTCCTGATAAACAGGGAAGTTGATTTGAAAGAGGAATCTAATGCCAGTATTTTGCAGGATGGCATGGGTCCCAGTCCAAACCATATTCTATAAATATTTCCTGCTGGATCTTTCTCTATTTTCTTCTATATTTATCTGTCTCTTCTGTTCTTGCAGCTCATAAGCCATTTGAATATTTTGTGCAGGCATGTTGCCCTGGTCATCAGAAGCAAACAATCACACCGTGCTGTGCAATTCCGTGACAAGAGCTGCATATGGATGAAAACACAGCTGGAAAATTACATCAATGCAGTGAAATTGCTGTGCGCGTTAAATCATGAATGCCATGTGAAAGGCATGTGAATGCTAATCTCTTTAATAGTTTTATATGTATACATTTATGAATGTGTTATTAAATAATATGTTTTTTTTTACTTTTTACTGAAATAACATGACAATTGATTGGTCATAATGAGAAAAAGAATATTCCTAAAAGAGGATATTTGTAATAAAGATGTTCTATCAGTTAATCTGTATGGTGGTAGACCACATGTGGTTTTCCTGTGTTATGAAATATTTAAAAATATATAAAAAAGGAATTACAGTCCACAGAGGAGATGAGATATCTGAGGATTTCATCATCCTCAATGGTAGATCAAAAAAAATCCAGCCAATCAGACCAAACCTCCACAAGATGAGTCTGTTTGAATATTTTCAATGCCAAATTCTTTAGTCACAACTCTTTGAAACCAGAAAAAGATTTTGTAAAGGAAATCCTTGTATTGGTTTGTAAAAATACTTCCACATAAAAAGTCGAGATCTGAACATACAGCAAAGGGTTCAAAGAGATTCCAGCATGAAAAATGAGACATCAATGAGACACCTTGGAGACAATTTTAATACTGAACAACAAAATGGGTTTCGGAGTAACAAAGGCTACCGTTCATTGAAGCTCTTGCTTATTTCAGATAGACACATTATGTTTATTACAGGAAAATCCAATTAATGTATTCAAACTTATTTCAGCTTTATTTGTATAGTGCCACTTCGCAACAATTTCCTCTCAAGGAATTGTACAAACACAGCAGTATGCATTAATTCACAGTCTGGCTAAGGATAACCAAAAGATTGCATCAAATCTTGACTTCATCCACTCTCCCATCCTGACCTGCATGAGGCGACAGTGAGAAGGAAAACATCTGGATGAACCTGGCTCAGGGAGGGCAGCCATCTGCTTCGGCTGGGTGGAGAGGACAGGAAAGACACATGCACATGTACTGCACCTTTTATTCAGATAGACCTGCAAAACAATATGTTAATGATGCCATTAGTGTCATATAATATTCATGGAAGAGAAGGAGCAGAGGATGTAAAAAGAGGTGCTCAGTGCATTATGGGATGTCCCCATAACAGCATAACTAATAAATGGCTAGAATATCCCAAATTTTAGGATTTGTGAAAAAGGAAGGTCTTCAGCTTGATTTTAAGGTATGGAGAGTGTTGGCCTTCTATTGCCACACTAGGAGCTGGTTCCATTAGAGAGGAGCCTGAAAGCCAAAGACCCTCCCTCCTATCTGGGAACTCTCTCTTGGAACCACAAGTTCTGCTGTCTGAGAGCGAAGTGCTCTGTGTGGAACATATGAAACTAAGAGATCTTTGATACACCATGGAGCCTGGTCATGGAGAACTTCATGTGTCAGGAGAGGTTCTCCTAGTTCTCATCAGAGTCCCCGCGGCAGCATTTTGGCTCAGCTGGAAACTTTTTAGCTCATGTTTGGGACAGCTCATAAACAAAGGGTTGCAGTACTCCAATCTTGAAGCAACAAAGGCATGGACTAATTTTTCTGCTCACAGGATGTCCCAAATGTTTGCAATATAATGCAGGTGGGTGGAAGAAAATGGTTCTTAAAATGTGTTTTAAATGCGAGCCAAAGGACAAATCCTGGTCAAGATTAACTTCAAAGTTCCTTACTGTAAGTGTAGTAAACATGTGTTAAAAAAGAATACCTTTTCACTCTTTGACAAAATAATTTTATATCAATTTTTGCTTTCTCATTACATTTATTAGGTAAATATGAAGTTGTAATAAATAATGAGCATAAAAATATTGACCCACCTTTTTGTTTTTTGCCATTCCTGTTTTGTTAAGTTAAACTGGATTACTAATTGGATCCTGGAAGCCAAAGCATTTGAGCTGAAATGGTTCTCTTCTTCACACTCTGGTCCAGCAGCTTCACTGGGAAATTGGACATACTGTAAACCTAAACATTTTGTGTAAGTCTGTTATTAAGTAATGTGCTCCATTTCCCTTTCTGCTCTTAACTCCGTTCTCATGGTAGCATTTTCTCACCATTATCCTGGTGATGTACTCAGGGACACACCTTTGTACCCAGGCCAGTTAACCTATGGTTAAGTGTTACCAGTTCCTCTTTTGAGGATGCCCTGGGAGCTAAATAGGGCCTGTGAACAGACAGCCTCTCTCTCCAAGTGGATAATACTGTCCTCTGGGAAACATGGGGTTTTGGCAAAATGTTTCACATTCTGAAAAAAATGCTTCCTGGAAGATTCTGGTAGATAGAAGAGTAGAAAAACCATTCTCTATTCAAAAGTAAAAACTCTCCCATGTTATCGTCTTTACTCTTCCTTTTTCATTAGACTGAGAGGCACTGAAATGCAGCTCAACATAAAGAAAGAAACACTTTGTATTGCTCTCTTTTAGAGATCAGTTGTGTGGCTTCTGGTTGATGGAGAAATATCCTGATTAGTGTGTTTTTCTTCATATTATCCAGAGGTAATGATTTACATACAATCAACAGCATATTTCCGTCACATAATCACTATTTGGTTGTATACTGTGAAGAAGAACAAGTGTAGGGTGTACAACTTCAGTATATATATATATATACATATATATATTTTATTAAAAATGTAAGATTTTCCTTTTCAGGATACTATGTACATCTTTTGCATCATAAGAATTGATGGAATAATTCAACACATTGACACATATTTACAAAACAACGAGTACAATCCAAACCATCATCACCAAAGTGCTGAGATGAGGGTTTTCTGGTCATATTCAAGTCTTTAACCTCAGGTTGAGGGACCTAATCACTGAATTTTCCAGATAAGGTTGATCACTTAGCACATTTAATGTGTTAGCACCCCCTTCAGTTAAAGCACTGCGTTGTCCAGTGTTACTTCTGCGTTTAGTTAGAAAATGCCCTTGTGCGTCAGACATTTGACAGAATGAATAGCCTGTAAAATGTGATGACGAAACAGGAAAAGAGATTCATTTTATCATTTCATATTGTTCTCAATCCAGTCTCTGAAATTGGCTACACGTGTGTAAACTGTGTAGAGGTCAGGATCACATTCCCCTTGGTCATAGCCAAAGCTCACCAGTCCCAAGAGTCTCCACAGCTTATTGCTCCCCCATTGCATCTGAGAGGGATTTGGGTCATTGCTGGCCTGGTTTTCAGAGAGAGCAGGCAGGACAAGGATTCCCCCAGTGTCAGACGGACATATGTTGGACGGTCTGTAGTCGGGCTTTTGGCTGGCACATAGCATATTGTCTGTAACACTGACTGGCACACCATTGCGTGCATACTGCTGTTCACATGGAACTATATCAGTGAGGTGAACCACCCCAACCCTTGCCTTCTCACCAGAACCTAAACCGGGATCAGCCAGGGGAGACCATCCTGTCACAAGCCCTTGACCAGTGGTCACCTCTTTTTCCTGGCTCTCTGATAAGCAGATTGGAAGGACTTTTTCTCCAATCCTTGCTTTGTCTAGTAGCTTGATCACAGCAATGTCAGAGTCAAGAATGTTTGGATCGTAGTTTGGATGGACAACAATGGAAGCCACCTGAAAGAGAAAGACAGAGTGACCTGGAAGTTTCCTTACAGGGACAATTGAAAAGAAGATGTACATTAGCTTACCCTCAAATGTTGGGGATCTTTATTTACACTGTGGTCATGACGATAGTGTTTCCCCACCACTACCTTAATTGTGGCTGCATCCACAGGATACATCTTCCCCAGCTCTGTCACACAGTGAGCCGCAACCACCAGAGTTCTTTGATTAATCAGAGCTCCACTGCAGACCAGCTGCCAGTCAGAAGCCTGATGCGAGCTGTCAGCTCCAGCGCCACTGCTCTTCTTCAGGGACTTCATCTGCTTGTCTGCTTTGGACATTGTATTATCTGGACCCTTGCTAGAACGGCGATAAATGGCTGCTAGCCAGGGCCAATGAGCCTCCACCGGCCTCTCTGGGTCAAAGGTTTGATGCTTCCCACATACTGCCAAAAAGGAAGTGACAGGATGAGAGGTGAGATTATTAGGAAAGCATTACAGAAAAAATTTAATTTACACTGAAAAAAAAGAATCCCCCCAAAATGTTAAAATGCAAATTAGGGGAATAGATGGAACATCCTAGCATTTAAAAGTAAAAAAAGGGATGCTACATGTGTATACTTAAATACAGTTTGAATGCATTTTATATAAAAAAAATAAGGCCAATACTTGTTCAAGCAGTCTTTATCAAGTTAGGATTAAGAAAAAAAAATCTCTAATTTTTCAAACTTGTTTTGCGTCTTCGTCCCATGACACCAAGACCAAGATGCTATAAAAGCAAGTCTACCTCCACTGTTTGATGTTAGTGTGCAGAACTGTTGTAATAGTATTGAAGGAAACTCCCAGAACCCACACCTGTTTATAAAGAAGGGACTTTCATACATGGCTGCTCATAAATATCTGTTTGCACAGATCTGCCACCTGTCTTCCATCCCACAGAGAAATAACTAATATTAAGGATGCAATAAAGCTCACAGAAAGTATTTTTCTTTCAGTCATTAGTCTACAGACTTTCTCAAAATTATGTAAAATGTTTATCTGACTGTGAGCTGAAATTTAACATGATAAAATTGCAAGTTATAAAGTTAAATCATTCAAAATATATCATACTAAAACACGCCAGGTCTAGTTGTTGAGACAAGTGGTCCTCTGCTGCCCTCACCTGGTGAACAGGAGACATGGCGCCCGCTCCATTTCCCTGTCTTCAAGCAAGTGCGGCGAGGACTTCCAGAGTGGTGATAGAACTGAGAAGCACATTCATACTCTATATGTGTGTAGAGAGGGTGGAAACTCTGTGGCAGCTGGTAAGGCGATGAGGGGTCTGTGGTGGGGCTGGCAGACTGGAGCTGCACACCGAGTCCAGAGGAGAACAGCTTGTGCACAGGTGTCTTCCTGGGTGCAAAAAGAAGCATCCCTCAGGTTGAGATTTAATTGAATGTGAGTTCACACAGTTAATCCTTGATATAAAGTACCAAAAGTCATACCTTAATGGTGCCCGAGGTGGTAAAACTCTTTGTTTGACCAGTTCTGATACTTTGGGCTCTCGACATGCTGCAAATAAACAGATATGACTTGTGACCTGTTCAAAACATTTACAATTCACACAGCAAATTTCAGTGACTGCTTTCAAAGTAGTAACTAGAAGTGAAGAAGTAAACAGATCTTTAATTCTGTTGTTATATGAGACTAAATGTAAGCCTACTGGCTGTTGGTTAGAGTTTTATCTCATACAGAAACATATTGACTCTCTCAGCAAGAGATATGTGAGATTTTTTCCAAAATAAAATGCGTTAAAAAATATTTCAATTAACAAATTCGTACTAGAAAGATATTTAAAAAATGTATTTTTTTCCTGTCTAAATAATTAATTGACAGAAATGTCCAAAAAAAAAACTTCAATCTGTCTATAAGCATAACTCATTATTAATGTGTGCATTCTTCCAGTTGCTCCAATGGCGAGAACAAATGTGCCATTAATGTTTCACCATGAAACAAACAAACTCCAAGCTGTTTTCTTTTAAAAGTAGATAAGTAACCTTTATTTCTATTGGTAGTCATAGTAAGCTTTAGAAACACAAACAGGTTTCAGCCTTCTGGCTTTGGTCAGAGTCAAAACTTCAGATCTTCATCCCTAATTAAACTAAATGAAAATAAAAATGGCGGTACCTCTGATGCAGTGCGGTTGTTTTCCACTCCAGGTAGCATCTGGCTGGCAGGTTCGTCTCTTATCACCACTAAGAGCATATGAGTGGTTACACATGAACTCCACTGTTTCAGGCTCCATCCCTGGCACTACCCTGTGGTAACCGTTGTACAGGCGAGGAAGAGGAGGGCAGTTTTTATCTAGAGGAGCACAGTATGTTGTCAGAAAGATGAAGGTTGATAAGAAAAAGTATTTAAATGAGTTTATTTTCTCTTACCAATGATGCTCTGATTGACCTCTCTCTCCCTTTCTTTCTCTTCCCTCTCTCCTTCCAGCTCCTTCTCTGCTTCGTCCTTTTTAGTGACCACTTTGTCTTTTAATTTTCCACCTTCTTCTCCCGCTCTGTACAAGGTGTACTGTGTCACGTTGACTCGCAAGGGAATGGTTTTCTTCCCAGCTTTCGGAGATCCTATGGTTGTATTTTCCCTCTTCACACCCTCTGAAACTGTGTTGTTGCTTTTCATTTCCAGTTCAAAGATTTCCACTGTGTTTTGGCCCTCGGATATGACCGTTCTCAGCTTGGTGTCATTAGGCCCGACTATGTCTGGATTTCTTTTTCCATTCACTTGCTCCTCTTTTCTTTCCTTCTCATCTTGGCCTTTCTCTTTTCCTACAACTACTTCTGTGACGTTAGTCTTTTCCTTTTCTTGGCTCACATCTAAATTGCCCTCTTTTTTCTCAGGTGGCTTCGGTGCCTCTGGTTCTTTCTCTTCCACAGTGTTCAGTCTGTTATCTGGACCCTCACTATCCACTTTATTATTTCTGTCCTCAGTGGGCCTAGTATTTCTTTCCTCTACCTCTCCTTCCACAGTTTTTTTTGGAACGGTCTGAGGGTATTTATCTCCCCTGTCAGCTGCTGTTGTATTTTCCAGCCCAGTGTTTATATCTTTACCTCCAAAGCTTTCTTGGGTTGTGTTGTCTTGACTTTCCTCTTTTGTTTTGTTGATATCTTTGTCAGTATTTATATCAATTTCTTTTCCTACATCAGTCTTTCTTGCGTTTGCCTTTTCTTTGTTTGCTTCAGTAAGTGTGTTATTCACTGTAGAATAAAAGAAAAGCTACGTATTAATATCTGAAGTGATCTTTGATCCTCGTTATTTTAAACAAGTTGGCTGACCTGTAGTGCAAACAGGAGCAGTCCCACTCCATGTGTTGTTAGGTAAGCAGGTTCTCTGGGAAACCCCGCTCAGTTCAAAAGGATGATAACAGAAGTACTGCAGAGCAATGAGGACATCATTGGGCCCATAAACCAAAAAGTGGTTACCGTGTGATGGCTTGGGTGGTAGAGTGCAGACTCTTTCCACTGGCACTGGAGGCAGGAAAAGAAAATCAGCATGGGAAAGATCCACAAAAGAAAGAAACCCTTCTGATTGTTCCAGATGTCAAACTATAATTTTAATGGGAGAAATGCTTGATCCTACTTTCATCTTACCACATTCAGGAGCAGGCGCACTCCAGGTGCCATCATGCAGGCAGATGGCAGTACGAAACCCCCGCAGCTCGAACCCGGGGTCACAACGGTAAGTGATGCGTGCACCTGAGTGCTGAAACAGACCCTCTGTAGATCCATGGGTGGGCACTGGAGGCCTGCGGCATCCCACAACTGAGCAAAAGACAAAAAAAAAGCCCGCATAGTTTATTAATGGATACAGACTGTCTTCTCTACCTTTTATTTAACTCAATTCCACAAGTTTTATTTTTGATGCATAGAGAATAGGCAGAAATTTGTTTCATCGCACCTTCATGCTGTATATGATCAACAAATTGGCCTCCAAACCAGCTACCTCAGAGGCTCATTCACAAATAAATTCACTCATCATGGTAGTTTCAACAATTCACAGCAAGATTTTTACGAATGACTTGTAAATGAGGAAGAAATAGAAGCAATAAAACAGCTTTAGTCAAACTGTTTAATTTTCCACTGTTGTAAAAGAGGATTTTATGAAGTGGGGTACCACAGATCAGCAGCGTGTTCATGTTATATAACATCACAATGCAGAAATAACCATCCTTGTGATGAAATACAAATTTTTTTCTTAGAGTAAAACTAGAATCAAATGTTTTGTTAAAGTCCTGCACCACCCACTGTTGAGTTTGCAAAACATACACATCAACACTGCAGTTATACAATTACATTACTCTGTGTGAGATGATCCCTCAGGAAAGATTCTGTGTTGTTGGTTTGGGTGGGATCAGATCCATGAAATGCACTGTCTGTGGTTTTATAGCTTCAAACCAACAAACCCTCCTCGTAATTTGGGCGATGTTTTGGCTCACAGCGTTTCCAACTTTCCCTTAGGGGTGGAGAATGCATTTGGTCAACCAAAATGTGCAAACTGGCCCTGAGATGACCTGTTTTTACATAAGTGTTCAAAAAAGTTAAATCAGTTTGAGGTTCTGGGGACAGTGCTGTTATTTTGCTAAATGATCGATTTTGCATGTCAGCCTCTGTCCACAGTCATAATGGAAGGAATCTGGAGTAATTAGGGTGGAATGCATACTTTCACAATACTGTATGATGTGTGTTTTTGGCTCTTTGTTCCTTTTAAATATACTGGAAACTGTTGAATTCAGCATAGACAGAAAACAGAAAAAGAGGGGAAAAGATTCAGTTCCTCTTCCAAGGTGTCTGCAGTTATGCTTTATAATTTTGCTCATGTTGACAGCAAATAGCAGGATGATCAGATTTTGCATAAAATGTATAAAATGTTGCATAAAATGTGGCTGATATCAGATTCATCCTTAAAATAGTTTATCTGACCCCGGGGTATTAATGTAGACTTTGTTAGCTCTACTACTGTAAACGTGACGTGTTTACTTTTTACTTGTTTATTCCAGTATAAAAGGAGATATATGATGCTTTTAAATCCTTTTTTTAACAAGTAAATTATTAATTTATTGTGTGTATAAAGTAGAAGTGCAATGCTTTGGTCTGAATTCCTGCTTATTCTCGCTGCACACACACCTTATAACCCTGTTCTGAGGTGCGTCTACAGAGCGACTCGTTTTGGTGCCGTCTCTTTAAATGTGAATGAGGCCTTTTAAGCCCCGCCCCCCTCCAGCTCACAGGAAGTTCAACTCTATTCTGTTCCACCATGTTTGTAGCTTGACAGCAGTGATATGCTAATCTCCGGGCAGAGAAACATTTTATTGGTAAGTTTATTATAAGTGTTAACATTTCAGATTCACCACATTCATTACCTGGAAGTCCACAACCTTATTTGACAGACCCACAGCAAATACTGTGACATAATAGAATAGATAAAAAAAAATGTAATAGAGAATAGAAAAAATGAAACAGACTGAAAAATATGAACACAAAGAACCTATAGATAGGTGTACAGCATCAAGAGGGAATACATTTAAATTGTCTGCATTCCTAAAAAAAACATGGATTTAAGGGATAAAAAAAGTGGATTTAGCATGATATGTCCTCTTTAAAGCAGACGGTAGGATGGTCTTGCTGCTGTTATGTGCTGAACAAATGTACTTTATCAAGAAAAACTTAACATATTGAAAAAAGCTCCACCTAAAAGCCTGAATTCGTATTTTGTTTGTTTGCTTCTAATGAATGAATGTTTGTTTTACAGAACTTACCAAGTATTGCTACAACTGACCAGAGAGAACAGAAAAACAATCAAAAGAGAACAAAAAGGAAAAGTAAAGTAGAACAAGCTAACAAGAACACATGTTTCAGCTGAAATCAGAAAAACAAATAAATTGAATTAAAACTGCTGGTTAATGACTAAACTTACAGAACAGCACAGTTACTGTGTCACCATGCAGGATATATGGAGTGAAAAGCGATCATGCCAATGTAACCCCACCTAAACAAAGGTCAGAGGCAAGCCAGGGGGATCCTGAGACCTGGGCAATCGGCAGCCAGCCCCAAACATAGACCCCATCCACACAGGAAGTGGGTAGACCAAAGCCTCTAGAATGGGTTGGGGTTAGGAGTTAGCAACCTGGGGCAGACAGAGCGTGGTCCCAAGAGTTCAAAAGGAACCTCCCCCACAGGCAGAGGACCGTAAAATATGAGACATTACATCAAGGTCTTTTTTTTACTAAAATTTACTGCCCCTGATTCCTGATGGGAATACAGATGAATCCACACTGTGTGATGAAACTCTGCTGACTCTTTAATGGGTTTGTCCGAAAGTGGAAAAAGGTTGTAGAAGTGGAGTTGCTCACTCTTAGTTTTAATGGCTTCAATTTAACACTGAAAACAGCACAAAAAAACAAGTGGACATGAGGAAATTTGTTTTTGCAACATCTCAAGGGAGGTGTCTTGACATTTATGAAATACATACTTTACAGAGAGAGAGCCGTGCCACACATGGCCAAGCGGCCACACAGATTTAAGGCGGTAAAGAGTCAGAAACCACAGAACTCCAACTCACTTGTTGACATGAAAAAACTTCAGAACCTTTTACTCTTTTCTCAGCCAGTATCTTAACTTATCTGTCTACATATTCATACCATATTTGTCTCAATAAATGATGCCTTAGTTCACACAAACCTGTTTGTTATGTGGACATTTGGATTAGCTGCTCTTCCACTGTAACATATTCTATATTTCTTGAAAACCACAGATGGGGAAGGCAGCTGGCCTGTTCTAATTCCAGACCACAAACATTTCCCTTGTGACAATGAATCGCTGCTTGCCTCAGCAGCAACACCAGCAAGATGAAAAAGAGAAATGGATGCTAAAAAAAGCTGTAACTGGGTGTGCCTCTCAGTTCTGGTGTTAAGTGTTACCCCAGTCACCTGAAAGACTGTCAGAAAAGAAGGGAAAACACTGATTTACACTGTTTGGATAACTTACTTTTTCCAGAACTTAGATAAACCTTCATCCTTCGCCTACATACAGTACTTACATGCATTCAGTTTCTTTGCAAAGACACATCATGACACTTCACTTTCAATGCACACTCACCATTTTCACAGCGCTTGCCGGTGTAGCCAGCCAGACAGGCGCAGTGGTAAGTGTAAGAAGTGTCCAGGATGCAAGTCCCATCATGCAGGCAAGGGGAGGAGCTGCAAGCTGCAAACATGCAAATATGACAGCAGTACAAACAACAACACTGGTTTTATATGCCGTTCAAGTAGAAAGAAATGGCTGCCTACTTTGTGGGCTAAGTCATAAAAATCCTTCCAAAAACATTTTTTTCTAAATGTGAGTGGAAATTTTGACCGAAAAAGAACCCGTTTGCTTTATAGAGTTGCTTGGATGCTGGTAACTCATGCGTGAGTGTGCTTTTGAGTTTAGGGCTTAAGGATGAGGACATGTTTGGATTATCAGTGGACTTGTGACACATACATGCCAGGATACTCTTAAAGCTGTATTTTCCTATGCACTGGAAACTTTCTTTATGCTGTCTGAAATTCCAAAGAGCCTTTTGTTCATTAAACACAACATTACAAATGACCTTTAATTTATTGCTTATTAAAAATTACACAACAGTCCCTTCTTTGTGGAAATCAATATATTTTTACACAAGTAAATTATTGTTTGCATTGGTTGAGGTAAATGTTTTTGGGGGAGGAGGGGGCTCTTATATAGGTAAAGATGTAAATAAATTAGTCTCATTAGTATTTGTTTACCTACCTGAGCTTTCCTGGAAAGTAGCAAAGAATCCATCAAAGTTATTGTAACCATCAGACACAAAAAGAATGTGCAAATTGTTGCCAGAGCTCTGGATTGGGGCGGGCCTGCTGTTTCCGCAGAATCTAGCGATGACCCGAGAGTTGATGCTGTCTCCGTCTCGGACCTCAACAAAGTCATAACGACAAGAAGGATGAAACTCCAGACTCAGCATCATAAACCTGGAAATACAGTTACTAGTGTCAAATATTTTTTACTGACACAAAACAGTGAAACAGAAAACTAAGATCTTTTAAGTTGTTTCTTTCACCTCATCTCATTTTATTTATGTATTATGATGATGATGATGATGTGCAACTAAGCAGCTTTTTTGTGATGTGTTTTTGTTTGTTTTTAGTATTTTTTAGATAATTTTTAAAAACTATCGAGCAGATGTCTTATTTGTGATGATTAAATAATAATGTGGGTGTTTTGCTGAAACTTTGCAAAGCTTTCTGTTTTTAAAGCAGAACTCGGTAACCTTCAGGACAGCTTAGGTTTAATGTTTAACAGTTACTTATTGCAAGTCCCCTTGACTGAAATGAGTTTCTCATTAAAGCCACTTTTATTGTGTCCAATCCAAAGTGTGCAATTGGTTACGTTTAACCAGTCAGAGTGTTGAAACGCTATGAACAGCCATTCAACTGTTCCACTGTTAAAATATGAGCTAAACATGTCACTTTCTAATTTATGATGATGTTAAATTTTGGTAGACATATTAGTTACTGATTGTTTTACTGCATGAACAGAGAAAAAAACACTTCCGTACTGAGGCTACAAACTGTCTCAAGCTGATAATTACCTCTGCTTAGGAGGTCATGTTTTTAGCTGCATTTGTTTGTTTTTGTTTGTTACCAAATTCAGGCAAAAACTACTGAACAGATATTTTTTTCCTATAAGAGTAGGTCTTGATCTAACTTAGATTTCATAAAATGAAATAGGAGGTGATCTGAAAGGAATTTTTAAAAGGTTTTTTCACAATACTTGTGGAAATAAGCTGCCTGACAGAGGTCTATGCTCTGTGGCCTCAAATGAAGTGAAATTTCTCCCCACTTTTCTCTGCTGAGATCAGACAAAGATCTGACCTGCACAAGATGACTGTGATTAAAAGCAGGTGCTTTTGGTTTTAAAATGAAAGTTGTTTTCCTTTGCATTAAAATGCATATTTTTATTTTAAATTACTTTGAAATACCTCTAAATGTTAAATAGAGATGACAGTTAGACATATAAATCACACAACTGGTAATGGCTTGAACAAATCACCAAATTTCCAAAGCACGGCGCCTTTAGGAGAAGTTTTAGGGCCTGTAAGAGTGTGAATTAAAGTGGCTATAATAATGATGAGATGATTAAATGACTTTTCCTGATTCAGTCGCAGATCAAGTGTGATTTTTAAGATGCCTGCCAGCTGGATTAGTAAAAATATAAACGATTGATTCCTCTCTTCAGACCCTCGGGCCAGGGAAGCTTCGCCTAATGAGAGAAAGGTGATGCTAAATGTTAGACTGCAAAAGCCTCCCAAGAAATAATTCTGCTTGTTATGCTGAAAATGTATTGCATGTTGTTGCACACCCGTAAATATGGGAAGGAAAAATCCCCTCCAAAACGTTCGGCATAAATTCCCTGAAGCGCTTTTATATTTATAAGTTTTGTTGGATATGTTTTTTTCAAAAAAGGGTTTATTGTGCATGTATTGAGAATTGGCTGGAAAGGCTGATTTCGCCCTGGAATTTCTGTACGTAATGCACATGGTTGTAAAGTTTAATGAAGAACTTTATGTATCGTAGGAGAACATACTTATGGTCATTAAATATGTTTAAGCACACAACAAAACAGAACCGTGAGCGCTGAGGCTCAGTCTCATTGTATGGAGCTTTTGTTCATCTGAGACTCTGCAAACTGCCTGCTTATTGAATCTTGTATGTGTAATATGGAAAAAGATGGAAATAGAAAATCATCACAGCACAGAAAAGTATTAACTTTCTGTTATAGTTTCCAAACTCTGTTGTAAACTTTCCATCGGTCTACAAAATAACATGTTTTGCAGAAATATCTGAGCTGAGAGGAAATGCTGACAAAAAGCAGGTTAGCCGTTTATTGCTATTACAGACGGACAACCTGGACCCCAACAACGAGGCTTTGGTTCCATGAAAACTCCACAAAATGGGACTTTATGTGATTCCAGCTTTACCATATTGATCGAATTACACATTTTATCGTAAAGCAAAGGTTGTTGCGTCCACCTCAACTTTTATTTGTTCACTCATTGGCTGGTGTGCAACCTGACACATTTTTCCTGCAAGATTGTTCATTTGGAAAGTAAAATGAAAACAGCTGCTAACAAAGAAAGCATGACTATATACCTTACTAAAAGAATAAAAAAATGTTGAACGTGCAGCAGCAGGAGGTCAGGAGGAAAAACGGTGGAAACCAACAGGAACCAACATCTCTGGGTTTAATGTAAGGAATAAAAAATAAGAAAGAAGCTGAATATAAATCACTTCTTTGATCAGAATTAACAATATCACTAAGAGTGACCCCCACTTCGACAGGGTCCTTAAACACAACAGCAAAGCCAGAGAGCTGCAGGTGTCATCCACAGATGCTTTGTTGAAAGCACGCTGACATACCCAGTGTGGTTTGTGAGCTGCACTGCTCAGGATAAAAACATCCCTGCATAGGTTTATCAGTACAGATCCCGTCTACTTGGAGTAGCTGTACAGGTCATGCTGTCACAGAAAAGCATCCTGAAGGAGACTCCCCACCTTGCACATCACCTGTTCCAACAGCAGTCCTCATTGAGATTACAGTTTAATCAAAGCCACAAGAAAGATACTGAAAAACAGCACACACAGGGTATGCCATTCAGCTAACCTGTGCAATACTCCAGCTTCTGCCATCTATATTTTTCCATGATAAAGAACTTTGCAAATGGATATTTTTCAACTGTGGTGCAATGAAAAACGACCATAATGCCAGTATGTTTGTATCATTTTAGGTGCTTCTTTCTAACTGTCTGAGATCAAATACAGGGGTGTCAAATTCCAGTCCTCGAGGTCCGGTATCTAGCAGGTGTTTGTTGCCTCCATGCTCAAACACAACTGATTGAAATGACTTAAAAGCTTGAGAACAACCTGTCGGATCTATTTGATTTGCAACAGGTGTGTTAGTGTAGGGAAACAGCAAACCCTGCTGGATACCGGCCCTCGTGGACTGGAGTTTGACACACATGACATGGTAGATGATGAAAACAACAGGGAGGAAACTTACCTGAGTTCGATATTGAAGGGCCTGTCCACCTGTATGGTCCACTCACACCGTGCATTGTTGGGGTAGCTTTCCAACACTAAGTGTCCCTGCCGTTTACGGATTACTCCCCCACACTCTGAAAGATACACCATCTTGTAAAACCGTTGCTCTTTCAATTACAGTAAAAACAGATATGTTCCTCTTCTTTTTTTCTCCCCACACTTCTTTTTAAGAAGCAGGGTGGAGGCCTGAGATGAGCCAAACCTAACAGTGACCCAGAAGAACACACATTTGCCATTTTAAACAACATCAACCTCAAAAATGTCATCGTGGTTTTAGCAATCTCCGTGTTATGCATATTTACACCACTCAGCCTGTTTTATTTTCACTTTTTCACAACACTTACAACCATACTGCTGCATATAATTTGACAGTGACTGCTAATTCTATCAAGCCACTGATTGGTTAGTTTGCCAGGAGTGTCGGACCAAGTTGAACCATTTACAGCTGGGTAATATCAAAAGGCAGAAGTTCACATGACACCAATGACTAAATATCTAATTAAATCATTTTAACATCATATTTAAAAGGAAAAATAATACACGTAGTGCATAACCTGACTGAATAAAAACACACATCTTATCATTCATTACAGGAATATCCTTTCCCAAGCAAACGAAAGGAGGCATTCAAGTTACTGAATGAAGTGTGCCCAGTGCCGCAACACAGTGTAAAATCACCCCACACACATTGTGTTTCCGTTACTTGACTTGACAGATAATGATGTAGGTTTTCGTTGGAAGGAAGCAGCTATATTTAAATGTTGTGACGTGAGCAACCACAACCTGACAAGTAGTCTTAATGGGATGAACAGTGGGAGGGAGGCAGCTTAATTTATTCAGAAGCTCTTTGCTCCACTTCATACTTAAAATAAACAATATAATCTTAAACATCTTGCTCTGAGCTCGCCAGCCAGTACTTAACTAAATATCATGGAGACACAAAGGCAAATTCAGATTTTCATTATATTAATTTTTCAAAACTTCAAATATGGAGTTCTACAAATATAAATATAAACATGAACCTCATAACTTTACATACCCCTACCCTCGCTTTTTGGTAGAATAAAAAAAAATAAAATATCTCTTTAATGATTCCTCCAGTAATTACATTCAGGCTGGTTTTCATTTGCACCATGAATACATTGTATTTAGGCTTTTGAAGTTATTGTGGTGGCAACAAAATAAAGACGAATCAACACAGAACATAACAGAGATGTTTGGCAGCCTTAACAGACTTCTGCTTTTAATTAAAGTGCACAAAGTGTATTTTGCGGCTTGCTGTAAGATATTTGCATCCAGTCAGTGTTTAGATGCTCCATGTTAACTTGTTTTATGGGCTCTTCAATTGTCAACTCTGTCCTGTCATTTAGCCCCTCGTGAAAACCCTCCTGGACTTCTGGCAAAGTTCCAAGCAGGCACACCAGATAGAAATAAATCAGTGGGGAAGGAAAAGGCATATAATACACTGTACTTGTTTCACTTAAAGAAAAACACACATCCATCATTTACAGCAAACTGGGATGATGAAAAGACTTACTCATGCAGTCTCCACCAGACCAGCCTGGACGACACTCGGCGCAGTATTTCCCATTAATAAAAAAGTCATCCTTGGGGCCCCATGTCCCATTGTTGCAACGTTTACAGTTGTCAAAAATGCTGCACCCTGGAAGAAAGAGCAAGACAAAAATAAGGATTCCACCGGGAAGGTGTCCATTAGGGTGTATAGTCCATCCACCCATCCATTATCTGTACCACCTATTCCAGTGAAGGAGCTGGTGCCTAATCCAGTAATTATTGGGTGAGAGGTAGGGATAGGTCACCAATCCATCCCAGGGCACCACAGAGAGATAAACAACCAGTCTACAATGTGAAATGTTCTGTCAATATCAACAAGGTGTGTGTAAACGACACTATAGAGCTGTGCTTCTGCTCTTTAACAGTTCCCTGAACTGTTTCCTTTGCATCAACGCTGTTAAACTCATTAAGCTCTTCTTTCCCTGCATCAGAACACTAAAACACAGTTGCTTCCTGAAATAGAAATGTGGAGAAAAGGGTCTGAAATACTTTCCTTGGAAGATGGCTTTTCACTTAAGAGGCTGTCCGGTCCATCAGGCAGGGAAGAACAACATGTGACCTGAGTCCCGGTTTGAAACAAAATGACTGGCAATGTACACATGGAGATTTATGGTTGCATTTAGAGGCGGGAATGCACTTTTACAGGGTTTAACAGTATAAAAAAGTGATGTGTAGGTATCCATTTAATTCTGAACAGCTGTTTTTCTTTCCCCATAAAGTAGAACATGAGAAGATTCATGCAGTGAGGAAAACATCACTTCATGGTATGTAAAACGCATGTACAAGCTTTGTGTTTTAGGGTTCTCATTACAACGCGCTCATCTCTCCCACTGCATTCTAGTTCAAATGTGATTATTAATTCCTGCAGCCTGCAAAGACCAAATGAGAAGAAAAAATTGATGAAAAATGGCCTGAAAACGAATCAGATCAGACATATAAAAATATCTTCCGTGTTTCTGTTTTGCTGTTCGATGTTCTCTTAATGCACAAATGCATCTGTACCTTATAAATGCAGTATTATATCAAATCATTTGTGAGTTTAGAGTGATAGTTTACCAATGCTTGGGTTATTGTTTGATAGCAGCATGATGAGACTGATATTTCTCTTGCAGGGTGGGTGAAAAGCCATAGACTGGGAATATGAGTCAACCAATAATAGGTTTTGCTTTTGTTTGATAACTGGTTTTGACAAAAGGAAAACAGAGTTACTCTATTATTATAAACATTGACAGCCAAAGATGTCAAACTATGTTTTTGCGGTTTTGAAATGTTTGTTAATGGAGAATCAGTTTGAACAGATGCCCCGCCTCCCACCAAGCCAAGCTGGTACTCTATATCTGAAGTCCCAGAAAGATCTGGAAAGATGAGGCAAATTGCTGCAAAACATTACAAGCCTCTCTAAAAAAAAACAATGGCTTGCTGATAAGTAAAAGAAAGAAATTATTCAACAATTGTGAGACATCAAGCAAAAACACTTGGTCTCAGTATTGGTTTTGATGATGGTATCGGTATCGGTACCTTTTTGGTATTAGCAGTTCTAGCCACTTTGTTTATTAATACCAATAAATACCAATAATTGCAGTAGCTCAATTACAAGCTCTTCCTAAATTTAATGAATAAATGCAACATCGACAGCGGCTTTACCTGGGTGGATAATGCAGGGGTCACACTCGTTGATGGCATTGCGGCAGCATGGCACCGCATAGCCCACCTGGGTCCCCTGCAGGGGGCACTTACAGCGGATCACATCATACTCGCAGCAGCCTCTGCACATTACGTTCCACTCTGGACCTGGACACTGGCTGTACAAATACCTGTAATCTAAAGAAGAAAACGTGTCATGATCAGCGCCTTCAAAACAAATCTTTGATGATTAAGACAGAAGGAGGGGGGAGGGGTACATATCATTACTCATGCAAGCAAATAGAGGTGAAAAGTTAAATATGTGGAAATAAGATTGAAGGAGTTTTTGGTGAGTTTGGTGTTTATTCTAAGCTGCTGCTCTGCACTGCCTCTGGATATTTCCACTCCCTTATGATTGCGATCCATTGCAAAACTCTCAGTAGTTTGTCTCCTCTGTGTGCCGGGACATCAGCAAATGTACTAAAACAATAAAGTTATTGTTATTCAAGTTATTAAAGAGAAAAGGCTTAACAAACACAGGTGTAAACACTGACGTTTTCCCTAATAAATGTGATGTTTAGTGGGAAAGGAAGTGAGTATGAGTGGTTGCATTATGTAACAGTGGATTTAAAAGCTAAAACAGACAAGTGAAATTCTCTTGTGGCAGACGTGGATGGAGAACTAACAGAGATTGCACTTCAAACTTGGCATCATGTCTGCGCAGTAATTTATACGTCCTCCCAGCCCTCCTATCGTAATAACTCCCTTTTCCCTCAGCCATGGACTCCTTTATTTGTAAAGCCACAGTTGCACGTGCATATTATTTGCTCTTACTGTGACTTTTATGAAACCAGAAATACAAGCAAAAGAATCGACTTGCAGGCAACAACTACAGGTGATAAATCTCTCCTGGAGAGAGAAGTGCAGATGTTTTGGTATGTTGTGAGTCTTCCCTACTGCCCTTCCACATTAATGATGTCATAAATTGTATCTCAGTTCAACTAGTCTGGACTTCTTCTCTTCCTCTTTAAAAACATATACTGGCATTAATCAGTCAGAAATGTTGTGTAATGGTAGTGGATTGCTGTTAGAGGTTTTCTGAGGACAGCTATTGTGCTTCATTTAGCACTTGCAGTACTCAAAAGTGGTATTATTCCTGTTTACTTCAGGGACATGTTATGCTTTTTACATGGACTCAGTGGGGTGTTTGTGTAAACCCTGAAAGCACATTCTGCAAGCTGAGGAGGTCTCTGTTGCATAAGTGTGTGGACATCGGTCCCTTCTCCAAAGCTCAGTTTCATCTGTTGTGGTAAGTTATTGTAAACTTAATTCTGAAGTCTTTGTCTTCTCTGTTTTTTGTTTTTTATTCAAGCTCTCTTAAAAAAGTGGTTTACAGTTTCTATTCAGATCTTTGTGAGGATATTTTATTTTGTTGCATCTAAATGTGAGAACCGCAAACATCCATGGCATGGGCATGTCCTGAGTGTTCAGGGGTGTGTGTGCAGAGACATAAAGACAAAGACAGGGATTATATAAGAACTGTTCTAAGCTCAACTCATTACATCCTTATTTAGTACCTTTTGGCAACACATTGGAATGCAGTGTGTATTCTTCACTCCTTGTTTCCACACAACTAGTGTGTGTAAATTATGGGTCTAGCGTTGACGCTTACAAGTTAAAATAGTTCTTTTCTAATGTGCCAATGTAGTAACTTTTAACTTATCTTCTTTTAATAATTTTGATATTTTATCATAACTTTTCATGTCATTTTGTTATATTTTCTGCAGCGTTTTATTACTTTTTAACTTTTTAAAAGCATCTCTATTTGTAGATAAAAACTTGTCTCAACACTGGGGGCTCATTTTATCAGTTTTTTTTAAACATTTAATTGATTGTGTTAATAATTAAACAGTAATAATGATAAAAATATATATATATATATAGCAAATGAAAAATGAGGTGAGGATGTTAGCCCGACATATAGAAAGCTAGTTTTGTAAACAGTTACACAAATATTGCATAAACAGCTCAGTCTTACGGTAAAGCATGACATAGCCATGTCACAGAATTTGAGTTTGTCCTGAAGATGCAAATCATAATTATGTTTTTTATTCCCCGTTTTAGTATGACTTTTTTGTTCTGCACATTTTGTCATTTTAGGGATGTGTTTTTGCAAAGTGCATGATATTTTACCTTAACTATCTTTAATACCCTAAACCGAGTATGAAGAAGCAGTGTCTGGAAGCACAAACAGCATTCTACATTAAATATAGGAACATAAAAACACTAGTGATCAGGATAGATAATTAGACTCGGTTCTTTCACATGGTGTTTTCAAAAGTGTTCTTTAACAATAGGTGTGATACAACAGTTGATGTTGCTTTTTGAAAAAAGGTTCTGTGACACTTTTTTTTTTGCTCTTTCTGAATGAATAAATGCCAGATATGCTACATGTATTAAAAAATTACCTTACCATTATTTCTTGCTTTTATGTGGCACCATTCAGTCATTTCAGTTCAGTTATAGTAAATGTTAGCTAAATATAGCCTACTTTAAAACTGTATAATGTAGCTAATGCTGGACTCCATTCTCAGTCAGTCAGGTCACAGTAAATGTAAGAGACTAAATGAAGCCAAGTAAACCTTTACTTGCTTTTTGGAGCTGTTTCCCCTCTAACCTCCATCGACTGTACAAATTAGCATGCTGGCTAATCAGGTTTTAGCTTTCTGTCACATTGAGACTTTTATTTTGCTTTATCACCAACATAATTAAGAAAAATGCTTTATTAGAAAATAAAGGAAGAGTTTTAAACACAAATACAAAAAATCTACAAATGAATGATATGCCATATGAGCAAAGAACTATATGAAAAATAGACACTTAGTGCAACTTTCATTGTCCATCCATCCATCTTCTACCGCTTATACTTGTACCATCCCTAACAGGGTTGCGAAGGGGCCGGAACCAATCCCAGCTGTCCATCTTTCCTTGTGTTTTATTTATTTATTTACCTTGATTTAACCAGATCAAAAATCTCTTTTACAAGGGGTTTCTGTAGAGGATGTCTTTTTAATACATATGGAGTTAAACTAGTTACAGTATAATGCCTGAACATGTTGCTTAATAAAGGTAATGGCAGCAATAGCTTGACCACTGACTGTGGCGTAGCTGGTAGTAGCAGATAATGCAGCCTAGATTTGCAGAAATGAGGATTGAAATGTCTGCAAACCACATGCTTCCTTAGTCTTTAAATCCAAGTCCCTCACTGATTAAAAAAATATTGTGGCTTCCCTTGTGTGAAAAACACCTTAACAAATCTCCCCTTCATTCTGGTACAAAAACAAAGATTAAATTAAACACTAAACACAAAAAAACCCCACAAAACCAGGAGTTTTGGCTGAACCTACGGCATTTGTTTAATAAATACAGTTTAAACCAGATTGTTGCATTTACCGTACTTTAACTCAAACTGCAAGCTCAGAATTTCTTTGTGGAATAAAGCTTTTATCCAGCACATCTCTCTGGTGCAGGTTGTCTGCTTTATGGCTGAGGATACAGCCCAGAGAGACCGTGAAACCTGATTTGCAGGACATCAACATGTAAAACGTTATGTGCTCACCTGGTAATGTCATTATATGGATCACTGCTGTATGTTTGGTCCCTTGATGTAGAAATAAGATCCTGTGGTAGTTTGTCTCTCCTTTAGGAAAACCCTCATTTAAAGTGGAAGATAAATACATTTACATTTACTTTTACTAGAAATATTTTACTCTTCAGTTATGTGAGCAAAGAAACGCCTTCATATTCATATTGAGCTTGCATTAAAATATACTTGTGTTAAATAAACTCAGCAGTTTTCTGTGTTTCTGTTTGCTGAGCTTTTGTTCTGTTGATAAGCTGCTGAGTGTCTCTCTGGAGCATGACTCTGAGGTTCCCCCTAGAGTTGGACACATACTGGAATACATCCTACTTTTTCTAGGCAGCTCCTTTCTTAAGCATTTACTGATTGTCATTTGCAAACAGCATTTTTTTTTATTTGTTTCTTGAAAATCTGAAACAGCTCAATAAGATTGCCACCTTGTAAAACTACATCTGCGATGCCGCTCAACACCTGCAGGTAACTACAAGCTGAACTGTTATAATTTCATGTGGGGTTTTTACAGCCGTTTGGCAAGAACAGGTGTGAAAGCACATGTGTCGCCCTACAAATAGGTATTTTCCATGTTTCAGTGATATTTCAGTTTTGCTCATTCTAATCTGTTGCTGTTTTTGCACAGTGTATCTAAGTGTCTAGAGTGAACACATTACAGCATGCAAAGACCCCTATAATTTCACCCAACACTGTGATTTAACTATGTGCCTCTGGCTAATGGGTATTTAATCACATACTGGAGGAGTCGACAGTTGTTTGGGAGGCTGTGTCGGTGAAGAAATCTGACAACAAAGTATTTTCATTATTGAGCATCTTGTGTGTCTTATATGCAAAGTGAATGATTCTCCACTTCTACACCTGTTCCAGCAGAAACACATTTCCTTACAACGGGTCTACATTCTCACGATGAGCCACTAAAGGAGCTTCTTATCAGTTTTGTCATCCCAAGATCTTCACATAAACAATCCCAGGGTTATAAACCGCAGACCTTTTCAATTCTACACCGATTATTTAACTTATCTATGAATGCTAGCATGTTCCATTTAAACAAATGTTTTATCATCAATGTTTTTTTGTTTTGTTTTGTTTTTTAGGGCTGCAAGGTGGAGTAGTGGTAAGCACTGTGGCCTCACAGCAAGAAGGTAAGCTGGTCTAAGCCTCAGCTGGGGAGGTTCAAACTGGCCTTTCTGTGCAGATTTTGTATGCTGTACCTGTGTATTCATGAGTTCTTTCAGGGTACACCAACTTCCTCCCACTGTCCAAAGACATGCACGCCAGCTTAATCACCCTGAATTGTCCTTAGTAATGAATGTGACTGGTGGTCTCTTAATGTATTGGTCCTACAATGGACTGACGACCTGTTCAGGATGCCTAAAAATAAAATCACTGCGTTGCATCAACATGTATTTCAGGGTTGATTTTAAAGGTCTTTTAGTCATAAATGTCTAAATGATCATAGGCCTTCTTATTTATTTGACATGCTGACCCTCAAGAACCCTGAAATTTTCTGGAATCTGCCTCCTAAATGTTCTTCCAGTCAGGACTATCATTTTATGTGATGCCTCGTTCCCCACGACCCTTGTCCGTAGAACCTGCAGAGACTGTTAAGGCTACACTGCAACCTGGTGGCATTGGGGTAGACCCTGCCCAGCACTGATCAGGGTGGTTCCTTTGTTGATGCCTGCTGTTGCTTTACAAATAAAATTTAAATGTATTTATTTTGCTTTATTGGTGCATTGACTGTTTTTAAGTAGTACCAAATTACAGAAACACAAATAAACAACTAGTTAGAAATGTATTTTGCTCCGATTGTTGTCATTTAGCGAGGACATTTTCATGTGAGCTGTTTGGTTCGTGTTAGCTTTACCATTCCAGCTGCTGAGCCGTAAATGACAAGAAGACACTGATGAAAATGCCATTCATAGGAAATGCTGCTTTTGATGGCCTTTCTCCATTGCACACCTGTAACGTGGTTTCAAAGGTCTCCATACCTACTGGTAAATTCACAAGACTCTTGTGACCCTAGGTTTGGCCTCACTGCCCTGCTGGTTCCCTAAATCATTAAACATAGCAAACGCTTTGATGCTGTTGCTTGGGTTTTTTTACACTCTGTGTAAATGCAAAGCTCAACACATTTAAAATGTGATGCAGGTGCTGAAACTGACCTTACAAGGGTCTCAAGGGACCACTTCTGTTCTGAAAGTCATCATCACCCTCTGGAGTCAACCTTCTCTAAAACTGAGCCAATAAAATTCAGTGTCAGCATCTGTCTTTCTTATCTGTTCAGCGCTTCATCAGCACATTTGCTCGTTTCTTTTTTTCCTGCAGCTGACATTTTCATTCAAATTATGTTAAACTTCACATAACTTGTGCAGTAAAGCTCAAATCTTATATCCAAATGTTCTCAAAAATGTAGCCAAGGACATTTCCAGTTATTAAACAGTTTGCAGCTTTTGTCTTGCTCACTATTAAATAACTGCTTTGTCAGCTTCAGTCTAATACTGCTTCACTTTGCTATTGTAGATATTTCTAACTCAAACAAAGCTCTGGAGCTTCGTGCTGTCAGCAGCCTGTAGCTTTGCTCAAAGCAAAGACATTTGCCTTTTAGAATACAATTAAACAGCCATGCTAGTCAAATAAAAGCTCTCTGCATTCTTTAAATGTATTTAAAAAGATATTCAGTACTTCTTTCTTATCTTATTTTGCAGTGAAGACACTGGACCATTTCTTACAAAAGTAGGGGACATAACAAATTTGCACAGTTTCTCACAGCTGCAACATTTAAAGCAACCTACAACCTGGATCTGTGAGACATTTTGCATCACTGGATGATAAAAATGTTACCAAAAATCTAGTTGAAACTACTGCTTGTTTCAATAGCTACCAGGAAGCAGAAGGCTACATAATAATAATCTGGACATATCACATGGTAATAAATAGTAAATATTCTTTAAAAAATGTTTCTGCTACATTTTGTTAAAGGGACAGATAAAGATTTCATGTTAAAAATGTAAACTTTTTTTCCCATTTGTCTATGGGTTGGGTGTTAAAGAGTTAATATTTATACTGATGATGAAAAGGATGGAGTGCAAAGTAAAAGCGATCCTCTGTGACATTTCAATTCAGTTTTTTATATTGGTTCCTTTTCCTCTTGTATTCTTTTTGTGACGTCTCAGACACCAAAAGGCTATTTTCAAGATGTTTTACTAAATGTTTATTAAGCTGTTTTGCAGGAGATTGTGCTGCAGAATCTAATTTTGTTATAGTCGACCTTTGGAAAATTGTTGTTCGTCCAGAGCTGACCCATAATAACATTCAAGTAATCTTTTTCAATGTCCGTCTTTATTTTCCTTCTATCCCTAACATAAAGACATTTACCAAAATAGGTCAAGCCATAAGATTAAAATGTTGTGATTAAAATGGTGTTGATTATCTTAACAGGTGCTGGTAGTGAGATTTTATTATGTTCAGATAAATCTGTTGTATCCACGTCCCTGTTTTTCCTATCAGGCTCAGTGCTCAGCAGTTGCTGTGGGCAGTTTCTCATTTCAAAGCACATCTAAATTTATTCAAGGCAGCCAATTATCAGATTTCCTAAAATGTCAAACGACTACTTTATCCAACATCCGATGTAAAAAAAAGCAACATCAACCGTTTAAATACAATATCCTTTTTTATTGGTAGTTTGTTTGCTGTTGTCAAAAGACAAGTTACATTATTTAAATGCAACTAAATAAATAGTTCCCTCCAAAGAAAATGGAACTTATTTCACACCCATGTATCCTGTAAAAACTATTGATTTTACAGCAGCTGTAAGTGCGGACACTGGGAATGTACTGTATGAGTGTTCTCACTCCTTTTGCGTTCTGCCCATAACAGCTGTCTGGTATTATGAGGTAAGTGATTTAGCTATCATGGAAAAAGGAAACTCCCGGGGGAAACTCTGTGGTCATTGTGTGTCTGAATATATCCAGATCCCCAAGGTCATTTTGTAGATTGCTTTAAATAAGCTACCTCAAACTGGAATTTGCAAACCAAATGAAATACTTTATCGCTCTATTATCAACCATGGTTTAATGCTGCAAGGGTATGGTTATGTGGGATTTAGAAAGTCTGATATTTGATGCCAGGATTTAGTTTTTGAACATGTTTTCTTTAAAAACAGTCTAACTAAATATTAACAAGTGATGTCTTCATATATGCTAACCTGAATCTTGGACTTTCAATGTCAACTACAGAAATTCGGAAACTCCCCTTGGTGGGGGGATTTAAATAAACCCACCATGAGGAGAGTAAATAACAGAAGCCACCAAACAGGAGAACCTATATTAGGAAACTTTACACGGATTAAAACACAGCTGTGTTTTAGAAACACATGGAGGAGTGGAGATAAACACATGTGCGTGCATGTAAGCAAAAAATGAGAAGAAACAAGAAATCTCCCTTCAGCTGATTGTGAAACAAGTCATTGTGACTCAGCCACATAAGGTTTGTTTTCAAAAGGAAAGTCTCCTTTTTTGCTGTGGCTAAAGATAGCCGTGCTCTGCCCAGCACTCCACCACATTCACCAACATTACAAATTGATGGTAAAGCATCGGAAGAGGGACGTGACACTCGGAAGAGCTTTGGTTGGATGCGTTGGATGCAACGTATGGAAGAGACGTTTCCACAGCCAGCAGGATTGACTCTGACGTGACTCATGTCTTCCAGCAGAGCAAGTGGTCACGGTAAACAGGCAGAGTTAATCTGACAGAAAGCTCATGTGCAACACGCTGAGACGTTTAAAGAGAAGTTGGTAGACAATGGGAAGCATGTGCCAGGATTCAGCCGCCTCATTAGGATCCCAAATGCCTTGCTTTACCTCACGGAATGTGAGGCAACATCAAGCTTTTCTTTTGTCTGTGATTCTTCATGAACAACAAAAAAAAGTTGTTTTTTTTTTATTTTTCCAAAAATGCAGAAAGCATTCAAATGTTTGAAGTTACAGTCGTCTTTAACAAAGGAGAAACAGTCAGTTTCAATTTGATCAAAATAAAAGAGAAAACAAAGAAAAGCCAAACTGATGACTGCCTTTACATCTCAATGTCTCTGAGCTGTTAGGCTCTGGAAGGATAAAACGAAAAGAGGAGAGGGAGAATGTTGATGCCGGCTTATTGAGAACAAAGAGAAAGTATGTCAGACACAGTGATAGGAAGAGGGAGACAAACAAGTGCAGTCAAAGGGAAGTCTGAGTGTGTGTAATGCTCTTACCGTAGGGCCATGCAGTCCCTAAGGGCAAGGAGATGAAAAGAAAGAGGGAGACCAAAAGGAGCCTGCCCTCCTCCCCTGAGAATAAAGTGCTGGTCCATGGATCTCTGCTGGTTTCCGCATGGGTTTGCCCCAGCTGTAGTCCTCGTCCTGCAGACAGCATGCTGCAGTCTGGACCTCTGTTTACTTTGTGAACTCAGCTGACATCACCCTCTCTCTGCCCTTCATTCCTTCCCTTCCCCTCCCACTATTTTTTCTTTTCTCCCTTAACTCCCCCTCTCTCTCTCCTTCTCTCTCTCTCTTTCACTGCTCAATGGCTTCAGGTTACAGCTCAGCCTTGCAAGGAGTTCCACTCAGAGTGGTCTCCCAAAAACTTCCCTCACTCCACTCAAGCAACGACGTCATTCCTGGTGAATGAAGAAGGAGCGTCAGTGGTTAAAGTATGAGGTGTGTAACAACCAGTCTGGATCTATGCTCTGTAGCCTACCTGCCACAACGACCATCTATTATGTGGTAATAGAATTTACGTCAGCTTATCGCTTATACCTTCACATCTGAAACCTTCTGAGGACAGAAACGTTCAGGTTCACACAAGTGTAAAAACAGCAGCTGTGTTTAGTCTCACACGGCAATATGTGTTTAACAAAAAAGATGGAAACAAATGTTAAGTTTGATTTTTCCTAACTGTATCAGTGTTATTGATATTCTTACCATGCATTTGATGTTTGCTTCTTAAAAAAGGAGCTCTAGGAATCTGTAATAAACTGGAAAAACAAAAAATTTTAGTCATGGGGGAAAGAGCTGCTGGTAATGCTGCAAGCTAACTGGCTACAGTCATTTACAGGTAGGTCAGGGTGTAGCATGTGAATCATTTAAACAAATATTTTTACCCAATACAAATACATTATAATAGGCATGTCAGCATGTCATTTAGGGGGCTGCATACTCAGTACTGTTTTGTTTACGTTTTTGGAATATCCAGACATCCAGATAGTATGGCTACAGGCTAACAGCTAGCAGATAGTATGGCTGCAGGCTAACTGCTAGCAAATAGTATGACTGCAGGCCAACAGCTAGCAGATAGTTTGGGTCCACGCTAACAGTTAGCAGATAGTATGGCTGCAGGATAACAGCTAGCATATAGTATGGCTACAGGCTAACAGCTAGCAGATTGTATGGCTGCAGGCTAACTGCTAGCAAATAGTAAGAATGCAGGCTAACAGCTAGCAGATAGTTTGGGTCCACGCTAACAGTTAGCAGATAGTATGGCTGCAGGCTAACAGCTAGCATATAGTATGGCTACAGGCTAACAGCTAGCATATAGTATGGCTGCAGGCTAACTGCTAGCAAATAGTAAGACTGCAGGCTAACAGCTAGCAGATAGTTTGGGTCCACGCTAACAGTTAGCAGATAGTATGGCTGCAGGCTAACAGCTAGCATATAGTATGGCTGCAGGCTAACAGCTAGCAGATAGTATGGCTGCAGGCTAACAGCTAGCATGTATGTATCATGTATGTCCTGGATTACACCAGCGATTGTTTACATACGTGATGAGTCTCCTACCTTTACTTTTTCCACTTTCTTTGGTGTGTCTGTCGGCTTTCATGGCAGTGAATCCCTGCAGGTCCACATTAGCATTCAGTACAAGTGATTTAGCCATGTCTTTGTAAATTGCAAGTTCACTGGTTGTTCAGTGCAGATAGATCATCAATCTTCTTTAGTGGTGACTTCATAATCCTCATGACAACAGGGGGAATCTACAAGCTTAGCCTTTAGCTTGGCCGCGGCTTTGCTGAATCTCCTCCTTGGCTCCGTCGGGATGTCACAACATATCCCCGGGTCGGCCCTTTTTGCACAGAGCTGGCAAATCAGAAAGCTAAAAACAGAATATGTGAAGTATTTTATTTAGTCACAGGTTTCAGTCTTAGGGCATGTTACTGAAGTACTACTCCAAACTTAGGCCTACTCCAAATTCTCATCTCAAACAAATATAAGTTAAAAGATCAATTGACTAAAACTGGATGCATTTTAACTTTCTAAAGCCTGGTCCAAGAATAAATGGAAATAAGAGTCTATTGTTCTATCCAAAGTCATGGTTGGCTCATTAACAAAATATACACAAAAAGTTGTTTATCACTGTGCAATGTGTCCAAATAAATGTTTTATGTTGTTGTAATGTTTTGTATTCACTAGTGGGACACAATATAAGTAAGAGATCCTGACCAACTGAGGTTTTTAGGACAAGTTTTCACCACTAAATTATTCAAAATGTCTCTGAAACACTGTGTATTAAATATGATACATTTTAAAGGCTGAAGGAGACACTGAAGATACTGGTGCGGATGGAGTGATTCTGGCATATATGCATAATGTATTCTCCATGTGTAAAAGGGTATTTTTACTTTTTTATCTGATGTAATCTATTTTTTCTTTAACTATGCAACTGCTATGTTAGTTTTTAAATACTTATCAAACAGACAGCATGTTGTGTAGGAAGTTGTCTATCTGCAAAATGGTCAGCACCACAGGATGTTGTACACTCATCATTTCTTTGCAACTTGCAGACAAATAATCAGCACAACTGTGAGTCCTATCATCTGTAAAAGTAACTACATGATGATTCAGTTGTGTAGGCTTTCAGTGATGGAAAAATACATTCTTGTGGTATTTTGAGGCAACAATTGTCTCATCATAAACACAAACTTAAGGAGATGGTTCGGAAGAACTCAAGATACCTGGTAAATCAACTTGACAGTAAGCTGGAAAATCAACAGCAAGGCTGTCTACAAGAAGGGGAAGAGGAGAGTACCACTTAAAGAGGCTTAGATCCATCAATGTCTGCATCAAGGTGTTGTGCAACTTCTGTAAGTCTGTTGTGAAATGTGCAATCTGCTTTGCAGCCATCTGTTGGGGCAGCAGCATCAGAGTGACTAACGTAAAGAAACTTAAGAAAAAAAATGGATGAAGAAGTCTGGCTTTATGCTGGGAAAAACAACCCCTGGAGCTGAATGTGCAAAGCAGAATGCCACACAAGTTGATGAATATAATGTACAATTCTGCACTCCCTCTGCAGAACACGGTTCTGTTTTTGGTTTAGTTCTTTCTGTTTTTTTTCTGCTTAATGTCCTTTGTTTTGTTGTTCTGTGTTATAGATTGCTTTCCTAACAGTTGCATTTTGTTGATCGCCTTGCGTGAGCCCTGCAAGGATCAGGATCTCTAATTTTTACACAAATAAACAAGAATAAGAAAGTATAATTGGGTATTTTCACTTTATTTTCTATCAGTTAAACAGTGACGGCTGATGACTTATAAAAATACCCAACATGACCACTACGACTACGCGCCGGCTGTTATTACACACAGTTTCTAAGATGTCTCGAAAGATGTTCAAGCAACTAACTTCCTGTGCGCTAATGCACCTCTATAGGAGCCTGAAATGATCTTTTTATTTCTCATCTCCAGAACAAACTCCAGCTGCATGTTTGTTCTGGAATAATCCATCAGCGACACATGTTTTTGTTGTTTGCTAATTTGTCACTACAAATCAAACAAATGAGTAAGCCAGCATTGCTGGCTGTATTTTTTCTTTTTTTACTGTTTTCCCCTTCAATCAAGTTCAGATGGCCTGAAAAATCATGCAGCTCGAGAGTGTCGATCCCTGCACTATACCATGGATACTGATCGTCGAGCTGTGCACATAATAGTGCTAATTTTATGTTTTGAACACGGAAAAAAATGGCTAAATATGTTGGCACTTTTGTCAATTCATAAAAAAACACAAAAACATTTCAAATCCTATTGGATTTAATAGTAACACTTTAAAGTTAGAGCCACATAAATTACTGGTGTTTTAGTATTTTTATTACTAATAACATAATAATGACCAACTGACTATGACTGATATAATCATTCACTAATCTAGTACTCAATCTGATGTGATGGGAATAAAGCTTATAGGTAATCATTAATAAATCATTAGTACCTTATTCGTTCCTCAGTATTTTCTGAGTAGCAAGGCACATTTTGTGGCCTCTATTATAAAGTGTTACCGATTTAACTAAGTTGTTAGGATAGGATGGGTTGGTAATTGTGCCAAAAGCCATGATTGTGTTCACTGACCTGCTGCCAATCAACCCAACATGTACAGAACCAGCCAAAAGTATAGACCTGTCTGTTTATTCTAATGGTTATGTTTGTCAGGCTGCACGGTCGCGCAGTTGGCTAGCACAGTGGCCTCACAGCAGGAAGGTTGCCGATTTGAGCCTTGGTGTGAGCAGGGATCCAACTGAGAACCGTACAGTTTGTATGTTTTCCCCGTGTTGGTGTGGGTTCTCTCTGTGTTAGCGTGGGTTCTCTCCGTGTTAGCGTGGGTTCTCTCCGTGTTAACGTGGGTTCTCCCTGTGTCAGCGTGGGTTGTTCTCTCCATGTTAGCGTGGGTTCTCTCCGTGTTAGCGTGGGTTCTCTCTGTGTTAGTGTGTGTTCTTCCCGTGTTAACGTGGGTTCTCCCTGTGTCAACGTGGGTTCTCTCCGTGTTAGTGTGGGTTCTCTCCATGTTAGTGTGGGTTCTCTCCGTGTTAGCG
>JBAMIG010000010.1:22850421-22875101 GCA_037177335.1 Kiunga ballochi
ATATATTCTTCACATCAAATGCATCTGTTCAAAATGTGTATGAATTCTCCGTTTTCTCTGCATAAACTCAAGCTGAAAAGGCTCCATGCTTTTCATTAGCGGTTACTTAAACTGGTTAGAAATGTGGAGAGGGTGGAGAGAAGCTGAGCAAGAAGATGCATTTAAACCGCAGAGCTCTGCTTGCACATAGCCTACAGTATGCTCATTCCGACGTGATATGAGCGAGCGCTATGTGCTGTTCACCTATTAAACTTGAAACCGCTAAATTTTTTCACTGAAATATTAGACAGACATTCAGCCTCCATTTCTAATCTTAACTGACCGCGTGATCCCCGCAACAGCTGAGCCGAAACTTTTTCTGAATTTTATGTGATTTGATGTTCATAAATTGTTTTGGTTTTTTTTTTTCCCCTATCTGGAGGATGCTATCACAGAGTATGAGCACTCTCCTGTCCATGAGCCAGTTAGGAAAAGGAGAAAAAACTAGAATTCCTGACTTATTTATTAGGGGATTTGACATGACAGGTCAGCAGGTGTAATCCAGGAGATTGGACACTGATTCTTTAATCGAGTGGCTCCACAGTACGTCTCCTTCTTCCCCTCCTGATTTCACTCTTGCAGGAGAATCCCCCTTGTGTAGCACTGAATTTCAATGGCCCGCCACTCTCCTGATTCAACCTCCCCCTCCCCGCACACACTCCCCCTCTGCTGCATTGAAACCAGATGGAGACGGGGAGCACAAGATTCTGATTTTCTGCCATAGCTGGTAGAGAAATTAAGCATTTATTAACAATAACTCATTCATTAGTAAACAGCAACTGGACGTTCTTCTTAAAACCTTGAGTCTGTGAAATTGGCAAAGGCACTCGAGTAAAGCCGCAGAGAGAATAGTGGGGAGAAAGGCAGCAGTTTGGTGGCTGTGTGCCACGCTCAGGTCTCAGCACTGCAGTGTATCTCATGTAGAAGCAACAGATTTGGTGTGATTTGCACTGCTTTTGTCTGCTCTGCTCACTACCTATCTCTGCTATAATAAGGTCAGGACAGATGCTACATCATTCTGTGAACACTATGACCAAGTGCATGACCTCTCCAGTTTACATCAGCACCATTTAATTGATCCTAAGAAAGCCATGTCCTAGCTAACAATCAATATAATTGTCAATTTTTCATTAATTATTTGTCTCGGAAGCCTTTATTACAAAAACACATTTCCTGTTTTCATTTCCTATTAAAGTCTTATCACCCTAAGAAAAGAGAGAGACATGTTGGATGTCTTGAAGAGATGAAAAATTCAATATAGACACAGTTCATTGGACATATTTATGTCCATACACATTTGATGCTTTGGGAATATTCAATCAAACAGATGTATCTCCTTCTTACTGTTAAATCATCTCACATTTTTTTTAGAAAAAACACATAAAAGCATACACACGTCCAAAAATACACATTCACATATAGATACTTTGATGGCTAACATAAACCAGGAGACAGAAATTCATCCCCATGGATCCCTCCCCACCCCTCTCTGAATCCCAGAGCATGAGTAATCATCATGCCCTGTGAAATGATCGTAGCTTTCAACGCTAATGGAAGCCCTGCACATTCATTATTCAGACCAGAAAACAGAGTGTAGCTAAGTGTCGAGGGACCTTTGAGTTATTACCCAGCATGAGCCAACCATAGACTACGAGGTGACATAAGCCCACTGCACTTTCTCCTCTTCTGTCCCCATCCCTTTATGTGTGCGGCCCCGCCCTGTGTCCATCTGTGCAGGCAGACAGGAACCACACAGAGAAGGCGAGATTGTATCACAGCTGTGGCGTTGTCAGACAGCCAGTGATGGGGGGGGGGGGACACTGTGTCGCTGCAGATAGAATGACAGACAAGCTGAGCTGAGTGTGCTACTATGGTGCTTGACCACTGTAGGCCATGGTTGGAGTAGAGAAACTTTCCCTGTGTTATGGCTCTCTTGGGGCTGCTATAGGAGGAATGCGACAGGAGGGGCTGCTGCAATGAGGGGCCGCCCAGAGGTTGGATGACCTGCCGATAACATAGGTCGGGAAACAGATAGGTTTGATATGTGAACATGCCCACACTTGTGCTTAAGGAAAGGAACACCAAACACCATGGTGCCAGACTAAACCAGTCAGTTACCCCACCCGCCTAAAAAGCAACACACATGGGACAGAATTCCAAAAATGCACTTAAGACGTCTTTAGTATCCATGTCTAGACTCCAATGGCCAGAAGAGCTGGTTTTTATTTTGTCTTGAACTGAGTAGTGAGGGGAAATCCCTTATTCAGTACTAGTATAAGCATAGGCCTACTCGGCTTGGATTTCTGATAACCAGATGCTAAATGAAATTAGAAAGAGCTCATTTATGTTAAACAGTTTTGAAAACCTCCACTTCCACAGAGAGCAACTCTTTCTGTTTGCATAATTTAAAAAAAAAAACATGCACATGCACCAGTTCATGAAGTACTTCTTAGGATTGTAGCACTTTTACATGCTTCTCTTCTCACACACAACCCGAGGATTTTTTATTCCCTCTGCACAGCCTCTGCTGTCAATCTGTAATGCAGACGTAAGCTTTAACACAGCAAATCATTCTTCAGATACAAACTCAAAACATCTAATCTGGCAAAGGTATGAATATTAATATTAATTAATAATATCATTATGAATATGACCACAGTAGAATTACTGCCTATTTATTTGTGCCCTCCCCCTCCATCATACTCAACTGGATTATAAGCAACAAAAATGCATGGTTGCTTGTTATAGTTGAGAGTGTCTGTCTTCAAGCTGAAATAACACAAAATACTAGGAAAGAGATAAGATTTATGGAGCTTGAAGCACTTAGAGCATGCATTAGTGGACCTGTTAGTACGTCAGCTTGTATTCTTGTCTGCTGCTATCTGTTTGACTCAGGTCATTTAGTATGCCAACATGTTGCTATAAAATGACCATGTTAATTTGATTAGGAAACTAGGTTTGAAGATAGTGAAAACAATTGTGAAGCATGTTAATGAGGAATCATTGAAAAGAGCTATTAAGTTGGCCTAATCTTATGGCGACTTTGGAATAAAAATGAGTCCACTTACTGTAAAATAGGATAAAAAACACTTTTCACATCCGTGTGTGAAATAAAAGAGACTAAATGGAAGATCACGCGTTTGGGGAAACATCCGCTATTTGTTTTAATTCCATTTAGAGCAAGTCTGCACGTGACAGATGCATAGGCTATTTATGGTTGCTTTCCCATTGTCTGATAAGTTGTTTTCAAAGTGACACATTATAATATTGGACCACTAGACTTTCCCTTGCTCTTGACCCAAAGCTCTTGAGCTCTTGTGCCAAAGTTCTGCTGGAGGAGGCTGAAGACAGCAAAGAAAAAAAACAGATAGGGTTTTTACTTTCAGTGAAGCACAACGACCTACAGCTAAGCAGAATGTGGCCTTTAAATACTGCAGAAAGATCAAATTAATTGGGACAAAGTGGGTTTGGGTCGGATTCTCCTCCCCTCGCTCAGCTTATTTCACGCGGATGCGCCTTGTACATTGCCAAATATAATTTACTCAAAATGGTGAGATTAATTCCAAAGTAGGCTGACTCTGCTCTGGGTATTAATTATCATAATGGTTGCGTGGTCCAGCACCACAAAGTCCTCTCGCATTTCTCTCTCTCTCTCACACACACACACATACAAAACGCGGTGCGGTGCACTTGCTCCGCTCCTCTCTGAACCCTCCTTCCCACGATCCGCCCACCACCCCGGGACTGAAGTCACGTGTCCCACCGCTTAGTGTCTCTGCGCGAGTCTACATCTCCACAATTCACACTCAGTCAGCGCCCGGGCAAAGAGAGAGAGAGAGAGGGTGGGAGAGCGAGAGAGAAGATGAGAGTCAGAGAGGGGCGTACGAGCAGAAAGCCCCCACCACGCCACTTGGTTCTAACGGACAGCGTAAAATAGATTCCATCCACAGTGATTATACCATTTTCCCCAGGTGGATGCGAGAGATACAAGAGATGAGATCCACGCAGAATCGAAGACTCTCTCCTTACTGTGATCTCCAGCAGTCCGTTTGTGTGCCGTGGTGCGTCAGGGGTGTGCGGGACACGGCGCGCACAGCTCAACAGTGGACTGGGAATAAGTGCTTCTCTCTGTAACCATCATTCAATTCTGTTGGCTTAAATGAAAAGGTGATTCCCACAATGAGGCTTGTTTCAGCAAACTTGTTCGCCGTGCTCCTGATGTGTGCCCTCGCAAGTGTTTTCTACGTGTGGAGCGCGTTGGAGGACCGCTTGGAGCGACACAAACGGGCTTTCTCCGTACCGGGTGGAGGCTCGTTTTACCAAGCCCTCTCTGAGGACCTCACAGCTAAAACTTTCCGAGCACTGCTCGCTGTTCCAGCGCCACAAAGGCCGCATGCGGGGGACAGACTTAAGGCTCACAACCTCACCAATCATCCTGTCTCTGTGGGAAGTCGACCTTACCATGTGAATGGGGATAACAAGAGGTCAGCGCCGCGGGCGGGTCCGGTCAAATCAGGCTTCCCTCTGGACAATGGGATCTTTTGGAGTGATTGGCTGGAGGATCTCATCCCTGTGGGTTTCACGGAGGAATACGCCCATGATTGGATGAAGAAGACGAGGGCATCCCGTGTAGTGAATCTGGAGCCAGGATGCGGCAGGGTATCCAATCAGCTCGCCACTTTTGCAGATGGGACAAAAGCGTGCGTGCGTTATGGGATTAACGCAGACCAAGTCCAAGGAGAAACTTTGACTTATTACCTTGCTCATTTGCTGGGCATCACAAATCTGCCTCCTCTTGTCCTGTCCCAGCTTAACGGTGACAGGGAACAATGGGCGGCCGTGAAGACGCGGATAGATAGTTTACAGTGGAGCGATGAAGCCGTGGTTTCTCTCACAGAGTGGATCTCAAACCTCACCGGGGTTGTCACACCTGCGCCGCTCAGACAGGAGAGCAGCGTGCTGCATCCTTGGCTCGAGGGGCTCAGGAACAAGACCACGGCCGAGCTGCTGGAGCTGATGCAGTGGACCGATTTGATCATCTTTGACTACCTGACTGCAAACTTCGACAGACTGGTCAGCAACGTGTTCAGTCTGCAGTGGGACTCGCGTGTAATGGAAAGGGACACCAACAACCTTCTCAGAACACCACGTGGTGACCTTGTATTCATTGACAATGAAGCAGGGCTCGTGCACGGCTTTCGGGTGCTAAATATGTGGGAGAAATATCACAACTCAGTCCTGGGCTCCGTGTGCGTGTTCAGAAAAAGGACCACGCAGCGCGTGGCGGAGCTGCATAACCGCAGAGACTCCAGGCAAAGATTGCTGGAGCTCTACAGAGACAGCGAGCCATTGTCCCATGAATTGGGGTTTCTCTCAGATGAGCACGCGGGGGTTCTCCAGGACAGGATAGAAAGATTATACAGACACATTTTGCACTGCAAAGGAAAATACAGACAGCATTGAACATTACGCACGCAGCAGTGATGGAATTTATTGTCTGCGTAACACAAGGAGCTTTGCAAATGAGTTTTGCGCATCTGTGCAAAACTACTGCGCCTCACATAAAACTGTCTTTAATATCCAGCTGAACTACCTCTTGTGAATAGAATGTGCTGCCTACTTAAGAATAAGTCAAATCGACACGTTTTTTAAGCTTTCCACTGGGATTTTTACACCACGCCTCGCTGTGAGGAGAATTGTGGCCAGTTTCTTTCTTAACTTTAGTGTTCACCCTGATAAAAATAAATGGTAAGAGTATAGGCTGATTTGTGACTCTGGCACCAACATGTAACCTTTAATGTTTTCTTGCCTTATGTTCTCCCATGCACTCTTAAGCCTTAATCTAAGTTGACTCTTTTTTTTAGCACCATATTTCTTTTGAGCGCTTTTTCTAGACAGTAATTTGCACACATTGTAAGAAATAGCACCATGCAGTCTTGTAAAATGTGTTGAGATTGCATAATCAGCCTTAAAGTCACAGATGTGTCATATCTATTGTGCATTTGGATGTTGTACATATTCTCTGACAAACAGTTTTGATGCTAAAATAATTTAATGTACACTGTAACATTCCAAGATCTTGTCTTTTTGATATAAATACATAATAATTGAACTCAGCTGTTGTTTAGACTGCTTTTTATAGCCTAAAAGGAACTGCCTTAACACAAGGCATGAAATCATGATATGTCCTGTTTGCATTTGTTACGTGAATTTGTGGGGCTGAAGCCCCCATAGCCTCTGTATTTGCCCATACAGTGCTTGCATTGTGTTGTTGGAATATCATGTGCAGACACTGTTCTCTAAAAGCCTCTCTGTTGGCCACAGGCATGCTACAGCATGAATCTCTAATCCCTTTTAAATTCTCAGCCAGCTTGATCAACCAAAGAAGACAAGTTAGTTTATTTGACATGATTTGAGAAGGGTTTTACTGTTCCCTAACTACTTTTCTAATAACCCATCCACTTTCCACATTACATATCTGTCACACATTTAAAAGGTTATCGTGAGGTCAATTAAAGAATTGCTTTTTGGGCTCAATTTGTTAAGCTACGATCATACGATGTAAGAACACTCCCTGTAGATGCAGGTAATATTAGGAGCTTGGCTATTAAAGTATTCTATGAGGAAATTTCTAACCATGAGAATCTTTTAAAGAAAGACAAAAACACAAGAAGTGTAATTCGTGTGCACATTTCATCACCACACTAAAACCAGAGTCTTATGGACACATCCTTTCTTTATTCGTTCCACATCAGGTTCAGTTCCTTTTGATTTTTAGAATTACAAGCACATCAGAGGAGATCAAACTTTTAAAGGCCAAATTATTTCCAGCCTTTTGCTTTGTTACACCTCATATGGTTTCCTTTACTGTTTAATACATGAAGCCAGAAAACAAACCGCTAACTATTCCATCGAACGAGTGCATCTTCTGTAAATAGCATCCTGATTTTTGTCCTTGTGGTATATTCCCTATAGCTAACAGAACATGTGTCAGTGATTTGTGCAGCTCCCACAACAGAGGTGTAAGTAGATGTAACTGGAGGGACTTTTTCCAGCCTCAGTGTTAAAGGGACTTAGGGATCAATATGCTCACTGGCTGTTGTAGGCGAAAGGGGGTCATGGTAATGATTTGGGTGTAGGATTTGGGTTGTATGGGAACATTTGGGTCTTAGAGGGGGTGCAAAAGCTGCACCTGCAGCTGGTCATGGCTCTAAGCATGTCTGTTTATTGCACTGCAGAGAGATTTACAACAAGCTGCAGACACCAGGGATTTAAAACAATATCAAAATGATTTCTGCATTTTTAAACCAGGCCCACAGCCCTTCTTCTTTCCAATCCTTTGCAATTATGTGTATTTCATCTGCATGTTACCCTTCCTGGTGCAAATCTGTCTTTGTGGTTAACATCACTGTCAGCTTCCCTTTATTACTTAAATAGAGAATGAAAGTTTCATTTTACTAATTAGCTTTTTGGTGAATTTTCTCTGCACCAGAAAGTCTTTCAACTGGGGACCATGCCAGCAGTAATCACACTAATGGGGAAGGGGGGGGGGGGGGGATCAAAGAGGTGGTTCAAGCACCGTTTAACTGTTCACATGTGTTCTTCCCTCGCTTTTCCTTTTTTTAAGCGCACCCTTGTTCCCACCCAACAACAAGAAAAGCCTCATTATACTTTGTAAGTTGTGTTGCAACGTCATGTGGCACCGGTGCCAGTGGGCTGTTAAGCAGAATAAAGCAAATTATCTATGCTATTCCTTTTAAATGTCAATGTTCTGCCATTCTTCCCAGAAATGCTTATTTTCAGAAAAGTGTGAGGCTCAGACAGTCAGACAGCTCGGGGCCAAAGGCAAGCTGGAGCACAGACCCCAGGTATCCGAGCTGATCTTCCTCTTCTTTGTGCACATTACAAACATTCCAGAGGAGCTGAGGGAGGATCATCTCCATGGCCACGCCGGCACACACAGACACTGCCAGGCATGCAAGGGAAAGAGTCCCAGCTGTGTACATAATCTATTGTAACCCCCCCACCCCTCATCCCTTCATTTTCTTAGAGAATAAAATAGTCAAACTCTTCAGTTGGTTATGTTAAAACAATTGTTGTAAAATCAATGCAATATTTCAGCTCTTAGCAAAAATCTATCATTGCACAGTCAAAACAAGCACCTTAGATTATTCTAAATTAAATTAGCTGTGAAATACTGTAAACATGTAGCCATAAAACCCTCATTTCAGCACATCTACAGCTCACTAATAAACCCATTCTGCTTCATTTTGTTTGATAAACCTTCCATGAGAGTACAAACACTTGCAGCCGACTGTGGCTGAAAGTTTTACAGCTGAACTTCTCACAATATCTTTCTACTATATCAACTCTCATCCTTTCTTAGTTTATAAAACAACATACACAGCTGCCTACTTTATTTAGTGTGAATGTATGCCTTGATAGCCTCATAAGCCAGCCCACAAAGGTCCTGCAGATCCATGTTTGACCCGTTTGGAGTAGTTTGTAACCTGTTAATGACTGAATTTTGTAGGTGCTGTTAGAAGTATATTGTCTAATCATTGCATGAGCTGTTTTTTGTATAGCCTCCTGGCTATTGTCTTCTATTCATTACAGAGATCATTTTACTCTCTTCAGTGGAGCCAGTAAACACTTGAATTGGAACACAAATTTATTGCCTCATTTTCAATGTTTTGAGTGCTTTTAGTCAGACATCAGGTGACAAAGTATCTAATAGTATCTCTGTCCCAAAGGGCATGCCGCATGCAAGTGACTGGACATAACTAGCATTCTTTCACAGGCTAAAGAACTTCCTGCGCATGACTGAATGATTTAATTATGAAACATGGGGAGAGTCACTCAGTCCCAGTTGAATAGATGAAGGCAATGATGGGTAAACTGGAGGCTTTGACAGGCTAAAAGCTGGACATCCAGGCTTTAGTGTGCCTGACAGGGTGGTACAAAGCCCACCTTTGTCCAAACCTGATGGACGTGTTCAGTAAAGCCTTTGTATTTTCCTTCTGAAGATATGAAGTTCAGAAATGTTGGAGGCTAAATGACAGTGGTATATGTTCATATTATATTGTAGTCTGATTTAACGCTAGCTGTGAATGTAATTACTGAAGACACCATAGGAAACATTGAACTTTATTGGTCTGACTTTAGATTTCAGTTTTGACGCCAGCTTGCCTTTTATAATTTTGCAATATTTATATCCTAAAGCTGAGTAGAATCAATTCAGTCATATTTGCTTTTCATTGTTTATGGCACCTCAGACTTGAGACCGATGGTTCATTTGACCTAATTCAAGCCAGACATGTTTCAATCAGGATGAGTATTCAGGTGACTTTGTTGAAGCAGATAAAAACACCACAAGTGAGAATATAAACTTTCCTTACATTTTAGAAAAAGTGTTCTCAATCGCTCTTATTTATATTCAGCTTATATTCAGAGAGATTTGGTGTCAGGGTGATGAGTCAGTGAAGATGTCTCTGCTGACAGTCATGTAAAAGCTTTCGATTTGGAGTTTCTGCTCTTAAAGAGATATTTTCCTTTATTTCCAGTGTCTTCAGCCAAAAACCTTAAAACCTTAAGTATGGACTTGGTTTATGCAAATAAACTATGTCATATTTATGTTGTTATAAAGTGTTGTGCTTGGAAAGATGAGATTACAACATGTTATATAAGTATTTTTACTGCTGTCACATCACTTTATTTATTCTAATGTGAATAAATTTATTGATGTTGCAAGAAATGTATGATAACTTTCTGTTCTTTTATGGTATGAAGCAGCAAGCAGTGTATATACACAGAAAAGTGTCCTGCATTTAATCTATTAAATGGTTTAAACTCATTTTTGATTCTCTGCATTTTCCCTTAATATGATTTGTGTCATGCTAGTCACAGGATGCATGAAATAAATCCTGATTAATTTCACTACTTAATGCCATCCTGTTCTTCATGCTTCATCTCCCAAATGCTGAGTTTAACATCTCGCAACCAAAACCTGTATATAGTAATAACCTTTACGTGATTTTATTTTCTTAGTTAGGATTTGCCTTTCACACAGCAGAAACAGATTCCTTGCTTTTCGTAAAAAAAACAAAGGCATTTATTCATTTAAGTACACTTCCACCATGCAAAGCAGCGAGTAAGAATGTAATGGGTGAAATGATGGTTATCTGCATACCCACAGCACATTGAGATTGATTTTGCCCCAGCATATTTAGTATACGTGTGGCTTATTTAACAAATGTGTAGCTTAAATTTCTTTTTTTAGTCCCACAGTCTATAATTCGGCTCCAACATCAGTTCATGGAAAAACTTCCATTTGAAATAGTTAGTTATTTCCTCCTATTGTATAACTAAATGTTGCAATTGCGTGATTGACAAGCTTTATGGATAACGTTTTCTTTTCTTTTTTTTATCTTAGGGCTTCAATAAAACCAGGAAACCTGCTTCAAGTGTGCACTGTTTTGCATTTGGATTCATTTCTATGTAAATGTACTCAGTGTGCTTATGGAAATTCATTTTTTTAAAAGGGGGAGAGGGGGTCTTTCTCTAGAAAAAATAACTGATCGCATTCATGAGGAGATAATCTGTCATTTTACTCCTGAACACATCTTTGTCGTGGCCATCTGCACCTAACTCAGACTGTGGTTGTAATTAAGATATTTCTATGCAAATGAAAGACGCTGGGATGACGAGGTGGGTGGTTGTGAAACAACTCCAGGAGCAGGCAGAGAGCTGATTGGTCCAAATGAGTTAGCTAGATATACAGCTATGACTGAGAAGATGTAGGTGTATGGTAATGCAGCACCACTCTGCAGACCCTGTGATACGCTGTGAGATTCAAAAATTGTCAGAGTAAAACTTTTTTCTATTCATTACAAAATATTTTCACACTTTATGTCTGTTGTTTTAATGTCATTTCTTTATCTGTGCTTTGAATGTCAAAGGTTTTATCCTCTCTTTGCCAGAAATGCAGAGAATCGATACACAGAAGGGCAAGAGGACGTGTGATACTTGATGACAAAATACCCACAACCTGCTGAAACAGCACATTCCTTCCTGCAAGCTGACTGCTTGCTCTCTGAATGTTATTGTTGGCTGGAGGCTGCACCCTGTCAGAGACTTGTGTGTGGTTTCACAATAGTCACTTTGAATTATAGCACCCAATGGCTTGGCCGTAGCTCAGTAATTTGGTCATTTCTATGTTAATTGTGCTTTGTGCCGCTGTAGTGTGCTGTTAATACAGCACAAGTACACCGTCTTTCATAATGCTGTTATGCTGCATTGTTACACTGAAATGATTCAAGCTAACTGTGGGGAAATGTCCGGACAGTCAACCAGTTAAGCAGAAATGTTGTCAGACAGTAGTTAGGCCTGAAAGGAGGTTAGTCAAGCATGTGGTGATAAAGACAGGTATCAAGCCAGGCAGTCGTCCAGAAGCAGGAGCTCACTGCAAACAAACGGAGGGATTATTGCTGACTCTGCAGTACAACAGCAATTTGCACAAGATTGGACATGTCTTCCTGAAGGTGGGATGAATTTACTTACAGTAGGACACAGAAGCACAGTTGGATACAATAACAGATACAGTTGCATATCCATTTATATAACTTAATGAAGTTTATGTGATTTCATGGGTCTACTCTGATGTTTATAAACTCAGGCTTGGTTTGTTGGCAGTACTGCAATGCAGGCAACCTCAGTTCTCATAAGACACGTTTATGTCCATTCTGTGTCCTTGATGGAAAAGTTACTTGAAGAAGGCACTTTCTGAGATAATATTCTGAGAAAATCTGAGAAAAATCTGAGAAAACTAAAGCAGGTACCTTTTGTTTTGATATTTAAAAGTGCCTCTAGACCTGAGAGCTTCCTGTTAAAGAGGGTGCATAAGCACATCTGGGTAGAAGAGATTTGCTACCAGTTGAGCCCTTGAGGCAAATATCAGGTAAGGACTCCTGACCATAGCAGAGTTCACATTTTGGTGAACATTCAGGTACTTTTCAGTAACATTTTGTCAGGATCTGTTTTCCTACACGAGCGTAGCAAGACTCACATATCAGTTTTAACACTAAGCAGTGGACGTTACATCACATTAATGAGGCTTGTGCACACATAGCAATAAGAGTTTAATTTCTCATTACTGGTGAGTAACAGTGCTTTCCAAACTTTTCTACAGCTAATCATTAGCTGCAGAATGTAAATGAGAATAAGAAAAAGTTGTTGTTAGCAGTGTGAGCTGCAGCTTTGGCTCTTTGTCTGATTACAGCTTGATTAAAATATCAACTTTTCAAAACCACTGCAGTTTCACTTAACATTTTCTGAAGCAAGGCATAATATTTATGGGAAAATGACTGGATGTTTTGAAAGAAAATGTAGCCAATGTCTACATGAGCTTGTAGCGTTTGGGGCTGAGGTGCAGTGATCTCACTCACGTTGGAGATGGAGGAGACTGTGTTCTTATGGGAAATAAGGATCAGATGTCTTGAGCTGATAACATCTATGCTGTTATTAAATTCTATTTTTAAAGGAAGTACAGTACAGATTCTTGTAACACCAGTGTTCAATGACTTTAGGAAAGTGATATCTGCTGCAGTTTACATGTTTCAAACTAGTACGATGATGTTAGAAGTTAATTGTTGAATTGTGATACATCACGATATTGTAAGAAAACATTGACTGTATTATAAAATATATTATTCATTGTCTGGTTTTGGATCAGATGCAAAATACTTGCACCATGGCTCTCTCCTTCAGTCTCAAGGGCAAACATGAAACCATGAGGAGAGCCACCTTGTTACTTTTATACACTAAAGGAATTTTCTGCTGTGTTACTGCGATTTTGCCTGTACTCGTTTTCATTTGCACATTTGTTACATAATCAACTTTTCTTAAAAAAAACAAACATATAGAGTTCTGTGTTCTGCGGCCTGTAGTACAAAGCGATTCTAGCTGGATATCTCCATTAACTCGGTTGATTCCGCAGGCATTCCTGATAAGCAGCATGACGAGCTGGGTTTATTAAGGCTCCGATGTTAATCTGTGCACGCTCTTGTAAAAAGCTTCCAATCACAAATATGGAGCACCCCTGAAGCGGGTCTTATACCTTTTAGGAGCAGGCAATCATTCCTAAAAAATAAGAAAAAAATCAAAGACATCATGCAGGTCAAAAGCAACACTGTGACAGCGAAAACCAGGATGGTTCGTACATTTGTGAGATTATATTAAGTCATCAGGGAATAAAAAGAATTTGTGCTTACATTAAACAGCTATTGGGGTGTTTTGCTCTATTTGAATGTTAAATTTGGCACAAAAAATGTAAGTGGACAGAAGATGGAAAGATACCCACACCGACAACCTTGGTCTGTGTTTCACTGGGTGTAGGAATGTTTTGTAGCCAACACCTCACCATTTCCTGATCCTGGATAGTCGTTCATCACAATTTTTAACTAACTGAGGCAAATTAATTAATCAGTTTCATATTTCTTCTTTGTTTTAGTGTCACGTCACTGTGACAGGGCATCCAGTACATGGTGGTTTAGCTATGTCTCTGTAAAGCTGCTCTTACGGTATCTGCTGGTTGTTCAGTGCAGATAACTCGTCGATCTTGTTCAACAAGTTCACACTCCCAGATAATGGAGGGAATTGATGGATTTGTGGGGGAATTCTCTACTAGCTGAGCTTTTAGCTTGGCCATCGTCTTGCAGCCCCTCAATTTCCCTCTCAGTTCAGTCAGGATGTCATGTCGACTCGTATCCTGGGTCAGCCTTTTGTGCACAGAGCATTATATAAAACTTTAATTAACAAAAAATGAGTGGCAAACCATATGTAGATGGGACCAGTTATTGCCTCATATTTGTCTGTCTTTATCACTTTAGTTGACCACAACACATATGCATAACTCATAACAACTGAATGAAAAATGAAACCACCATAGATGTTATATTGCATAGATTTTTACACTATTTGATTAAAAATGTCCTGTCTTGTGCTGTTGCTTAGCAGCATGAGCTGTTTAGCACAATTCACTTAACCTTTAACATTACACTGCCTGCATTTTGATGAGCCCATATTGACAATGAAATTGATTACCAGCACACCCCTCAGCATTACGATGTTCACATCTTGATTGCTATCCATTTGGAAAAAAAGGAGCACGCAGTAACTTGCTCAAGACACGTTTTGGTACCAGAGATAAAACGGCGATCGCCAGAAGGAAAATTTAAAAGGATATCTTTAATTACAAAATTTTTTTTTACATCCCTACAGCCAGTTTGACTTTTTTCTCCTCTGAGTGATAACAGGCACATACAGCATAGCAAAGTAACAAAAGACAGAACATATCTGCAAGCTATACAACATATTTATCCACCATATTAGTGAGTTCTAACTTTTCAGCAACTGTAAATACAAATGAATGCGTTAAGTGGGAAAAATAAACTTTTGCAATGAATTTATAATCTTTCTTATGTACATCATCATCTTTTATTTGTCCCAGGTCAATAAAACGTTTGATCATATGGATCCAGAGTTGTAAACAGAATATTTCAGGCAGACACACCCTACCTTTAAGATTAAGCTTAAAACCTTCCTTTTTGACTAATCTTACAGTTAGAGAAAGTTTAGCCATCCATTAGTTATGCAGTCATGGAGACATCCCATAATGCATCTCTCCTTCTTATCTTCCTTGCATTAATATATGACATCATTAACCTATTTCTCCTTTTCTGCAGATTGTCCTGCATAAAAGCTGCAGTGTAAATGTTGCAATGTTAATCTGTCTTTCCTCTCCACTCCAGCCAGTCGAGGCAGATGGCTGCCTTTCCTGAACCGACTTCCTATCAAAAGTGAGTTTTCCATCCAACTGTCATGTCATGCAGCTCAGACCGAAGATTGAATCGAGGTCAAGATTCGATGCAATCTTTTGGTTTCCCTTAGCTAAGTTATTTTTGATGAACTGGCTCAATATGATGTTTGTGAAGCGCCCTGAGATTAGCCTGTCATGAAGTGGTGCAACACAAATAAAGTTGAATTGAATGAAAATATTTCACTTCAGCTTTAAACAGATTTTAGGCTTTATTTCAAATGCTGGAAAACAGCATGCACACTCTCACAAAGGTAACCTGATTCATCTCACCTCACCATCTGACCTCTCACGCTAACAACACCAATTATACTCTGACACAACTGCAGGGTGAGGCTTTGTGTGCCGCACTTCATGGCATTCTCAAATTACCCTAACCAAGGTTGAGACAACACACAAGGTATGGTGGTTCCCTTCCTTCTACACTGAGAAGCAATCCAAGCTGCAAATCTTTACATTTATCCTCTCACTCTGTACTACATGCAGCACTAGAGAAATTATCAGGAGAGGTCTCAATATCCGCTCAGTGAAAGACAGCACTTGACAAACAAGGCAGATGTTAGACGAAACGCAGACTGCTTTGGCATTTTGTTGATCAGCGAGGCTTTAAAAAGTGCCTTGACATTGAGATGTGGCTGCTGTCCTTGTCTCTGTTCAATACATTCACTTTTTTTCCTTTCTGACACTTTTTTTCATTAGTTTAATTCCCCTTTCGCCTCAGTGTATTTCTTCACATCCATTTGTTCTGTGCAAATGTTGTAATTTTCAGATCCTGTGGGGATTGATTGACTGCATAGTGAGGGCTAATGATCTGGGCTACTTACAAAGACATCTTCCAGACACTCAATGCAGCTGCAACAGAAACCAAATCTTTGTTGGGATCCCTGAATCGTATAGCGCTGTCTACCTCATGGGGATATCTATTTTTTCTCATTTTGACTCTATTCATTTTTCCAAGAGACCTTCAAGTTTTGAACCACCTCATTTATTCTATACCATTGATCTTTTCTTTGATAAAAAAAAAGGGAGGGGTGTATCAGGAACCAGGGGGTTTCAAATATATCATTGAGATGGGCTGCTGCATACGAGCCCATTTTAAAGGCAAAAATTATCACCACCTATCAGGAAATTGAAAAGAATGGAGACAATAGATAGACGGGGAAAAGGTGCCTGTGCAGGAAGGGTAAGGGAAGTGCGGCAGTGATTTATTCATGCGTTTGGACTTTTATGTTCACCTTGTTTTTACTGCTGTGACTGTAACAGCAAACAATATGGCAATTCTATCAACACACACAGAAGTTGACATGCAGTGAAACGATGATGCATAATCTGACTTACTCATCAACTAAAAAATAAATCTGCAACTATTTTTTTTCTTCAATGAATCCAGCAATCAATAATCAGTCTTTTATCAAGCCCATAATTAGATTTAGGGAAGTTTGCATTCAATCAGAAGATGGCATTATAAACATCAAATCAAAACATCACTCCGTCTTTTTGCCAAATAGCATTTTCAAATGTGATCTGCACTGTAATAAAAGAACTATGTGGTTTTATTTACTTGTTCTCTGTGGGGATCATCAGCTGCTGAGTGGCAAGTGGCTTTTGCTTCAATACTTTTTAGGCTGGCAAATTAATAATCAATAGTCCTTTTCAAAGCTTCGCAGCATTCTTGTTTGAAAGTGAGTATTTTCAATGAATGAATACTCTCTTAGCTTACTCAGATCTTACAAAAAGAGCAATTGTTGGATATTAAAGACGACAGTGGGAAAAGATTTAAGATGCTTTTTTATCTGACTGAAGTCAAGTGCTCTGTGTTTAAAAATGAATTCAAAGAGGCAAGTTGCCACCACCAGATGACTGGCTGTCTCTGACTGTAATTTCTCACCATTTAAAAATCTGTAACCTTATAATATAACACTTGCCTAAAAATACATGTGTGCACAATGCACATCCAGCAAGACAGTGAAATATAGCTCGAGATAGCACACCTGGTAAATGCATTCAAACAGAGTGACACAAATAAAGGACACACCAATGAGTGACTCTCTGCATGAAAATGCAAGGAATGTAAACATGCTGCACAAGATCGACAATCCAGCCAGGTCCAGTGACCCCTGCCGTGTTTGCTTTTATAACCTTCTGCCTTTAAAATAAACCTTCCTCTCTCTGTCATCCCCCTTTTTTTTCCGCTGCTTTTTTCAGTCTGAAGTTGCCGGCAAACATCCAAGTCCGTTTTGCAAATTCCACAACAATAGGTGCATGCAGGTATGTGTATCCCGTGCATATTTAATCATTCAAAGGCATATTATCCACACCTATAGTTGTCCACCAGATCTAATCCATCAACCTTGTTGGCTGTCAACATGTTGCCCTTCATAGGTAAAGGCATGCTTGCACACCCTCCCTCCCTCTGTCTCCCATCCCCTTCACCCCTTCCAGGTGTTCCCATAATTCACTCGGTTTCAAATTCCTGAACTTCAGAGACACATCGGCAGATGAGAGCCGAGATTTATGGCTTGCTGATGGACAGTGGAAGGGTTGCGGAGTGGGGATGGGAGGAATCCACTTCAAAGAGGAGGAAGCTTTTGTTGTTTTCTCCTGCACATGTGTGGTGCACACATAACCACGATTCTGACGTTCCCTTAACAGCTGGAAAAGTCAGTCACTGGCATTCACACAATCTATGCATGCATGCATTTAATTGACCTTTAATATGGGTTGTGGTTTGCTCCTTTAAAAAATGTCTCCATCTCCTTTATGCTGGCAGCCACATAAACATAATTTAGCCTTCTATCTTTTGTAATATAAAAGGTGACCCTTCAAAGATTGCTTTTATACTACACTCGCATAAAATATTCCTCTGTTTAAAAGCCACCGCACTCCACCCTTTCAGAATTTGTCTGTGTGACTTTCATATAAGTTAATAGGTCACAAACTGATGTGTGAGCGTGTTTGTGTTTGTGTGTGAGCGGCCCTGCCGCTCCCACCCAGCTAACATTACATTGCATGAAGCCGTGGTGTGTGGCGTTGATGGATGTGTGGCGTAGAGCTGCTTCTCTGAGCGGAAGTGTAATGAACCCTGCTTTGCTCCTGTAGCATTTGGGCTGATTGATGACAAACAAAGGCCATTTAACATGCAGGGGTTCTGTCTCTAAACAATGTAACATAGCTTCATCAATAAGATTACGCATTTAGCCTGAGTAAAAACACCCTTTTTTGTCCACATTTTGCTTCTATTTAAATGAAGACTCTGCTATTGTCAAGCTTTCTTTCCACCCAAATGAAAGGAATCAACTAAGATAAGGAGGAAATCATGTGAAGACTTATGCATGAATGATTATACTTATATTCCAGTTCTTAAAAATCAACCATTTGATGGAAATAGAAACGACTATCTGCAGCTTTCAAAGTTCAAATTATTTCTTTTAGTGTGAACCCTCACAAAGATTCCCCTGAGTTTCCCCAACACTACCCATTGCAAGCTGATGTAATTTGTGGCTGCTAATCCCAGTAACCGTGGTGATTCAAAAGACTCCGTTTTCCCATTGGGAGTTCCTGTTTCTCATGGTCTGCCTTGCCAACAGAAAGAACACATTGGTATTGCTTGGAAAATCAGAATCTGCATTTTATACTAACATATCTACTGATAAGTGACTCCTAACAGGAAAAAAGTCAGGACACTGAGGAAATTACCCAAATAAAGAGAAGTCATTCCGACTGGTATTTGATTACAGACAGTGTAGTGACTTTCCTTTGTCGCTACTATGGCGACATGGCTGGGTTCAGTCTATTTGTATGACGCGCTGTCAGTTTCCATTTATTGCACATAAGTGGCTATACACTCCTTTATTCTTTATTATGCTTATGCACAGCTTAACCTATATATACAATTCTCTGTGTTCTAGCGGACTAGATATAACATCCATGCACAAACCGGCATGTGGTCAACAAAACTACAACTACCCAGTCCTCTTCTCTAGCCAAAAAACCAGTGACTGGCTGAGGGCGCCTTCTAACCATTCTTAGTGATGTTAACATGCACGTGACCCACATACACCTGCCAAATCTTCCGCCCAGTGATAATTATTCCGAAACCCTTTTATGGCTCCTACAGACATTACAGTCATGATTGTTCATGTCTTGCATTTTTCAACATCATCATTTAATTTATTTCCATCAATGTTGGCATTTAAGACCTGGTTCCCAAAAACTGTAAAATGTTCTCCCTCAAAAGCTCCACCAAAGATCATCTTTAAAAAGTAATGATAGTCAGAGGAAATAGCCTATTTGTCAGCGATTAGAAAGAATGCCTAATATTATGAAACAATCCAAGGAATCTGGAGAAACTTTAACGAGTGAATGGCTTAAATTGAACATCCCTGATCTCTGACCCCTCAGATGACCTCGTGTGAAGACTGTCTTTCATCAATATCTGATAAAAGAACAAGGGCAAAGGGGCTACTGTGTCAAGCACTACAACATTGACCCATCAGGGCTTGGGGCATCCTATCACGTTGTGGAAATAATTTGGATGGATGTCTTTAAATGTGTTTGAGGGGAAAATGTGACAAAAAAAATTCAACAGCAACATTTGATTTCTCTGTATCTTTAATGCAACATCACCAGAGATCCATCCATCCATCTTCTGCCGCTTATCCGAGGTCGGGTCACGGGGGCAGCAGCTCAAGGAGGGAAGCCCAGACTTCCCTCTCCCCAGCCATATTATCATCACCAGAGATTTACATGCTATTTTCATGTTTTATAAAACATCCTAAATATCTTTTTATTTGGAGTTTGTGTGCTGGGTGTCTTCTCACCAGTGTCTGCCTTCATACACTTTTCAAACTCTACCCCATGCAGAGAGCTTCTCCAACATACTTTATTCAGGCATGGAAGCTGCAAAAGTCTGAAGCTTGATGTGAGCATGTTGTCAGTGTTGTGCTGGCCCTGAAGTGACACAGCGAGAGTATAAATAGAGCAGGCCCACAGATCACTGTGCCAGACAGAATGTGGCATCTGCTGTGCTGGGAGTGCAAAGTGTTTGAGAGCCTTTAAACTCCTCTCAATTTCTCTTCCTTCTCATCTCTCTTCTTCTTCTGTGCTCCTGTCAGCCAATAACCATCCTTTCCTTTGCTTTTAACTTTTAACTTTTGTAATCTTCCTTTTCCTGCTAACACTCCCCTCTTTGTGTTTTTCCCTCAGTCTTATTTTTCCTACCCCCACCTCCTCTCTCCTCCCCCTACCACCCTTCCCTCACATATTCCTATGCATCTGCTGCCATGTGTTGAGCGTTGCAAAGCAGCACCATTTTCAATTTGGCCTTTAAGATCCTATTTCTAAACACAGGAAAAAATAAAGAGAGAGAGAGAGGTGGTATGTAGAGAAAGCATAATAGTGAGTAGAAAGAAAGCATAAGCCCTGCAGTGCTTTAACATCAAAGCCTTGATTTGATACTCTGTGTTTTAGGATTCGTGTGCTGCAAAGCAACACGTTTTGTGTAAAAATATTTAATCCCACAGGATTATGAGATGCACTTGCAGGGCAATTTGGAGTAACTTTATCAGCACAGGAGATTAAAAAAAAGCACAAGAGACAAAGTTATTGTGATTCTCTGCAAATTACTTCTTTGCAGAGCCGATTATGAGTCCTACTTATTTAGCAATTCTTGTCCCTGCTACAGTGAGGCGATGGCAAAGCCAAAGTAACTTCTCTGGCCTGATAATCATCACATGACGTTACATACTGTTGGATATTCTGCAGGAATACATGTTTCATTTATTGCTTAACTCACATACTCCATACTAATACAAATAACTCAATAAATTCAGTGACTTATGATCTCCTTGTTGTGCCGTTGTGTTTCCTGTATTCAATTATTAATCAGATTTTTTTTCCAGAAGCACACCACTTAATCTCATAATCTTCTTTTACTGTGACTAGTGTTGTACAGTATTCCGACTGAAAATAGGGGATAAACAGTCTGCACAACCGTGTGCACAACTGCACGCACATGTGCACACACAGTTTTGCAGCATCAGCCAAATTATTAAGCAGCTTAAATGTCTTTAGATTTTCATTTTAACAGTGAATTATTAATCCTCTCTACATCTATTTCTTCTCTTTTGTTCATAATTTTTTCCTTAACTGTCCCTGTGTTCGTACAATGAGTCAACTCCATTTGCATGGAGTTGACATTGGGAAGTGGGAGTAAGAGATTTAGATCGAGGAAAGGAGTAATAGGGAGGTGTTGCAATGGAGGAGACGAGTTACTGTCTGATTATCAGAGAGAGAGAACAACGGCAGGTCATTATTTTATTTTTTGTTTGGTCACAAACAAAAAAATTCAATCTCCATCATTTCATTGCTGTTTTTTCTACCCTGCCCACCTGGCGCAAAGTTTTTTTTTTTATTTCTATCCTCCTACTTTCCCACTCTGCTCTTTTTTTGTTATTCTATGAGTCATGAAAGCATCTCACACAGAGAAAAGGCTCTATTTCATTTTCTTGGCCTTGTGCATAGACATTTCAATGAACCGTGTATGAACCTCTTGAATATGTAATTACATTAGTAACTGAATACACAGAGCCTGCATCATCCTCCCATAGTTTTCTCCCTTTGTTGGGAGAACTAGAGTGTTTACGTAGCAATCTTTTGACTGGCAGGTGTGGTGTACTCTGCAATCAATGAAGCCGATTAGAGGACACTGCATATGACTGAAGAAGCTGGTGTTAATGTTATGGAGTAATTAGAGGGTCTTTGATGTGAAAGGCTCTGAGTGGTTGTAAAATTATTAAAATCAATCTGTTTTTCATTTCTCCACTGAAATAGAATCATGTAGAAATCTTTATGGGATTGTTGCAACTGGTTTTAGCTGCTTAAGAAGTATGTAATTAACACATTTTTAATAAATAAATGACATTTTCTTAACATATTCAGTTCAACACAAATGCATTAGAGGTTTCAGTGCCTTAAGTTACCACAAAAACACACACAAAAAGAATAAGTGTCAGTACTTTGGCACCTCGGTCACATGAAATGGAGCATGAGGTCCTGTGGGTGCCATGCAGGGATTGGAACATTTTGGAAGCTTTGGCATGAGCATGCACATTGAAAACCTTCCAGGGCCACATCAGTGCCAGGACGCCATACGTCTGAGGGCACAGTGGAGCATTGTGACCCGGCGCCCACGTTTAGCAGCTTGCTGACAGCAAAACACTGAATGTCATTGTTATACTATACAGTGTCAGCGATCTGCTCTGCATGCCATGATGTCATGGAAGACAAGTGATCCAGCTGTGGTTAAGCATGCAAGACTGCTGACGAAAATCTTTAATCTCAGCCTATGTTCAGATTTCCTAACATGCTAGCTATCTGACGTTTATTTTTCATTTTTCTTGTTTTTGCAGCCATATTTTATATACACAAACGTTTCTTCAGTCTCAAAGAAAATTGACGGCAGGCATCTAAAAATACACCTGATGTGCTCTCTGCATGGCTTTCTGACTCACAGGCAAGTACGAACTCGTTTCCCACTGATGAAGCACAGATGTAGCACAGAAAGGTTGTGTGAGTAAAGTGAAGACAGAACAACCTTGGACAAAGTGCCCATTGTGTTTCACTCAATGTTTTCTTCCTTCTGGATTTCAGGGATGATACACAGAGAATGATTGTGTAGATAAAGTAACCAGATTAGGATGTAGCTCGCTTAATGAACAGAAAATAGTTTAGAGGCAAAAAATAGTCCTGAACATAGGATCTAATTAAAATACACCCATGTGATAAAAACACAAGCCGCCATTTAACCATGCACTAAAGAAACAGAAATTAAAATAGTACCGGCAAAATATCATTTATATTTTAAAGGACTTCTTATGGTTGTTAAGAGCTTCTTCTGCTTTACTCGTTACTTAGATATGAAGCTCTTATTTTTTTTGGGGTATTTTAGTGATGCTTTGTGCAACATATGATAAAAGCACTGTGGTGCAGCGAATTAACTGTTTTTCTACCTATTGAAAAAGGTTACATCACATATTATTATGCACGGAAAACACCAGAACAATCCACCAATCATTATACGGAGAGCTGTTCCCTATAGGAAAAATAAGCACAGAGAACTACATTTTTTATTTCTTTACTGTATATTGAGAAAGTTTTTTTTCCCACAGTAAGTGTTATTCTTAAACCGCATAGCCAAAATACTTCATGAAACCTAGTTGTTAAAGTCTTGTCCAGAGATAATGTAGCCAATGAAGGAACGTTTCAGCTTCATAAATTTAATTTCTTAGTTATCTAATTAAGTCCTACAAGAGCCCAATTCTAATGTCTCTCATCAAATACTTCAAGCATTGATTGCTTTAGGAGAGAAAATGGAGGGAAAAAAGAACAAGGTGCAAATTAAAAGTAGAAAAATCCAGATATGCGTTCATTAAATGGCAGTTCTAGTGATGAGTTCTAAAAGTGCTTTAGGGAAGGAATTCTGTCAAAAGAAATCATGAACAAAAGCTGCAAACAGCTTTTGCAAAAGGGTCGGTGTGCTCTTTGGTTGCTTTTGTAACTGCCATGTAATTTTGCTTTTTTTTTTTTTAGCATTTTATCATTGCGCTCTTACTGGTTTGTATGCAGTATGCACAAAACAACAAAACTGTGTTGGGTCAAGACACACTTGTGATTGAACTTGACACAATATATACTGGTATACGTACTGGTTTCCCTTGCAAAGTAAATTACATAATCTCAGAGAGCTTTTCTGTGACTCCTGAAAACTCTTGATGAAAGTGAAAATACAGACGAAGGCTGTGCAGGTGTATCTTGTTGCCTGGCTTTAATGACATCCAGCTGCAGTCTAAACTCAGCTAATGATAAAATGAAAAAAGAAAATCAAATCCATGTTTATTACCTGAATTATTCCTCCGTGTGTGATTACCGAAGACACACTGATGAATGATGCATTTTTACATATTTTAGTAGCCTAAATGCAGCTTATATTCTTCAGAAAAGATGAATAGATGTTTGATTTCAAACAAAGTGATCACCGTCGAGCATACATCATCAGAGCCAAAAGAGAAATACTGTCTGAACGTCACAGCTTTATATCTAGTCATCTATGAAAGCTACCAGGGGTCACATGATAAGAGCAACGTATGACTTAAACTGGGGAAGACGGTTTATGAACATAATAAAAGTTCAATGCCAGTTCATCTCCTTTGTGTATTTGGTCCTAATAGAAATTTATTGTATGTGCTCACGAGATGCACTTATAAAATAGTGGTAATGAAAAAGAAATGGACAAATCTGCCTAATCCATTTCTTTAAGTTGATGTTTTATCAGATCACATTCATTATTGAAAAAACACATCTTCCTTTCTCCAATTTTAGATCATCTTACTCACATACAGTACCTGCATGTGGTACTAACATGGAATCATGACCTAGGATCTCAAGTCAGTCTACTAAAGTCTACTTGTTTGTTGGTTTCGGGTGGCCAGTGTGTAACTCTCTGTCGTTAGCGGCTCTCTAATCGATCAAACAACAACAGTTGAAGTCCGTGACGCGGGTCGCACTCACTGTTAACTGCTCGGGGGCAAGCAGAAAGGGGCGGTTTCAGTCTGGTGCAATCACGCAGAGTGGCACCAGCTTTGTCATCCTTGGTTACTTAGGCATTGTAGGTACGCTGCAGCGTCAGCGAAGCGTCAGCCATTGTGTCGGCCCGCACCGGGCTAAGACCACACAGGGTCAAGACCTGTGAGTCTACCTGCGCGAGTCCACC
>JBAMIG010000010.1:22892375-22909974 GCA_037177335.1 Kiunga ballochi
TTTTCCCTTTATTTACTGGTGTGAATCAGTTCTTGTAAATATTGTTTATTGTTGGTTATACATTAATCACAATGATGTTACTATATTATGGTAAGTTATGAGAAATGCTTTGATGGAAGTGAACATGTCAGTAAAGCATCACAGTTTGCTGGAAAGATGAGTCTGTATTTTATAGTTCACTTTAAGTCAGTTCAGTTTAGTGACATAAAAACTTGCAGCTAAATTAATGTGCAATTAAAAATCTGCTGCGAATGATGTGCATAGTAGTATTATAAGCTCTAAATGAAATTGTGAATACTGAAATATAAGACATTTAGATTTCCTCAGACTTTAATATAAATGTAAATTAAGGCGTTGCACATTTAAGTAAACATAGTCTGTAATAACAGCATGACTTGCTGCACATAAACAAATACTTCAATATTTTCTGTTAGTCTTTGACACATTAACAACAGCTATATTCAATTTCTTTAGCCTTGTGTGCTAAGCTGCTTAAGTTCCACAAAGGCAAAGCCTCCTCTGCCGTATTGATCAAACTCCCGTCCTTAACTGCCAAATTCACCAATATTAGCTCAGCAACATATATCAGTGGTTTGAAGCCATGAGCAGTAACTAAAACATCAAATTCTAGCATCAATCTGAAATTATTATTATTGAAATATGCTTTTTTTATTTAAACCTTTTTATAAAGTATGTTTGGTCCTTATGTTGAAAACCATGTGGCTCTTAAAAGATTTCACCTGCTTACATTGTCATTTCAGAGAAATAATTGGAAAAACTTCATTTCAGGGGAAAATAGATTTAGTAAAAGTTTCCTTCCTGCCAAAACATCCTCTCACAGTTGCCTTTAACATCTGGAGAAGAAGCCGAGCACATCACTTGTCTGTCACTGTAGGAGATGATCTAGTGGACACATTTTTAGGGTGTTAATTTAATTGGAGCAAGAAAAGAAAGCAATTCATTTCTTTCCAGTTAGATGTTAACAAACTCCTTCTGTCTCACCCCAAATTACTGATGTGCATCTTTTTCTGTCCTTGTACAAGGAAAATAAATTAAAAGTGTAACTTCTTGCACTTGATTTAATGAGCAATTTACAGAATCTGATTGGGAGTGCAGGAATGGCATATACATGATAAAACTGTGCCCTAAGGGGCAGTTGCTCTGCCAGCCTTTGTAAAGACAGATGATTCCTTTGCTTCACTGGCAAGAGGGAAGCTGAGAGGACTGGATGAAATAGATGGAGAGGAAGAAAGTGAAGCTCTGCTCCAGGGAAGAGTGAAGACAAAGCGCTCATGTTCACAGATTGAAGCAATTATAACTATTCAGGAGCAGAGATCCTGACAAGCTGCTTTGGGTTGTTTTACGTCATGGCAGCATCTTCATTTAAGGTGGAGTCATTTCAAGTGGGAAGGACTGCAGGGAGGAGTCTGTTTATTGAGGTGTTTCAACGTAATGAGTCATAGCTAAAGAGGGCCTGGTTGGGGAAGGGAAAAAGGAATTAAAAAAGGAATCTCCGCGAGCAGTTCAGCCGACTTGAAAGCCAAACAGATGGCTTTCTGCAGACAAGGGAGCCTGGAGTTCTTTATCTACAGAAGGGGTGCAGGGAGTTTGCCTTCAGGGAGTCTCCTATATGCTATCAATTAGTTACTGCATGACAGAGACTGGTGGGCTTACTGCAGTAATATTCATGTCAAAGTAAAATACAGAAGTTTTATTATAACTCTCTTTGATCTCTTACTTTGGATCTGTTTTGTCTATGTTCATCTCCATGATTCATACCGATACCACCGTAGTACATCTTCAGCCATGTATAGCTATCTATCTGTGCAAATCAGGAAGCTTTTTTTTTTTTTACTGAAATGGTTCATCTAAGTCTCTTTCCCTCTTCCCCTCTTGTGTTGAATCTACATCTTGTAGATGTCTACAGAGGAGCTGGAAGAATACGTGAACGGCCAGTTTGATGAGCTGCGCAAATTGGTGCGTCTGGAGGAAAGGAGGACTCTTCACCTCGTAGACCTCAAGGAAGCGTTCCTCACGGCGTCTGCTGCTGAGAAAATAGCAGAGATCACTTTAGAGACGGAAAAGCTGCAGGAGGAGATGGACAACATCTCACACCAGCTTTGCCTTTTGGAACAGGCCGAAGCCAACGCAGTAGCTCCTTCGGTAGCAGCTCGGATCCTTGCTGCAGATCCCGGACCAGTCCACAGAGCCCTGGTGAGAACACCTCCCCTTCTTTTCAACTGCATATTTTAAGAACGTATATCTGTCGACTTATAGACACAGATAAAGCATAAAGAAAAGCTGGATGCAAAAACCTTTAAGCATGAAAAAAAAGTCATTTCTTCATGTTCTGCTTAAGCTGCAGTAAAAGGAATGTGAAAGTTAAAAACCATATTGTATCCAAGGTGAGCTGACTTTATTTAGCTTTTGGTCTGGTTATGTTTGCCACCTTCCATAGCTGGTGTTTATGATCCACTTTCACAAAGTGTGATGAAGATTGCCTTGAGAAGCTGTGTAGGGACAGACAAGTCCATATATCTAATGTGCCTGATCAAGAACCCATGCTGCATGTAGAATATTCCACTGCCTGCCATGATCTCTACTTTAATCCATTTTATTACCCTCATGTGCATCGTTTATATCCTGCATATCTGAACAATAGATCCAGTTTGCTGTGTTTGGGTTCAGCTTGTTTTCCTGACAGATCCCACCTGTGATATTTAGCCTGGCCTACAATTGTGCTCCAGAAAACTTCACTAAGATCACAGCTTACCTTGTTAAGAACCATGTTGTTTTTCCGGATAGGGGTTGAAAGTACTCACTAACATAAAAAAAAAACACACCAGTGCTTACATTGCATATAATAACTGATCATTTAACATAATAAGTAAATGGTTTTTAAAGAAGAGAAGATTGCATAGCACACATGTAATGTTCTGTAAAGCAGCCATGGTTAACAGATGGTGTTAATTTCACCTATGAACAATTACATGCAGTTCTCCAGCCAGCACAAAGATGGTTTGTTTCTGACCATGAACTGGTTTCATAACACGGCATTGCTTGGAATTAAGCTTTTATATTTGCCTGTGATTTGGCCTGAAACTATTTCACTTGTAGGTTAGGAATTTTTTCCTTCCTGTGTGATAATTAAACAGTAGTATTGTTTGCAATTGCAAAGGTTTGATGCCTAAAATAGCTTTAGGCAGGTTTAATAAGCTAAGAACAAAATAAATATAAAGATCGGCTGCAGCTCCACTCAGTTTGCTTGAAATAAAATAGACTGCCTGTAATATTCATGCATGCAAACAGTATCCATGTGTATGATGTTAGACATTTGTCAGTGTAGAGGAGATTAAGTTTATTCAGTAGATGGAATATATTTAGACAGCTGACCAAAAAGATGCTTTCAGAGGTTTTGTTTTCCCATAGTAAAGCAGATAAAGTTAATTTCCTTTCTGTCATCTCAGTGTGGAAACTGTTGCTGTGAGCCAATAGCAGGCAGTCAAAGGAGTCCTCAATGTAAATGAAATGAGCTATTTTTAGGCTGGAAACCAGAACAAATCCATCAGCTAGATAGCTGGAACTTTAGAAGTAGCTCAATCAATAGTTTGGGGCATTTTGATGAGGAAAAAAAGGGAACAATGGTGAGCATGGCAACCTAGAAATCCTCTGTCGGATCACGATCACCTGCTTTTTTTAAAGAAAGAAAAGAGTTAGCATCAAGAATTATAGAAGGTTGTAAGTAAGGAGCAAAATTGTCATTAGCCTAGAAGATGAAAGGTCAGATTTGTGGGTAAGCCGGAGCACTTATAATGCTGCATTCTTTTAAAAATACAAAAGAAAAGAAGAAAAGAGAGAATTTGAAGGATTAAAAGCTGAAAAATGAGCTTTATAGTTGCAGAGTAAAGCCCACTTAATCTAATGCCAAACTGATTAAGCACATTTTAACTGAACTAATGCTAGAAAGAGCAACCGAACGTGATGCCAAAGAGCCATTCCAACATGTGCAGCTGTTGTGCAGCTTGAGGCAGAGGTCTGTGTGGATGTTTACACTGACAGAAGCACAAGTCACATCCCCTCACTCCTCAAATTCTGCAGTGCATCACTCCCGTATTCCTTCGTTTAAAAACGGCAAAGAAGGCTTGAACTACTGATGGGCCCCGAGCTAAAGCATCCCATTGGCCCACTTGTCATTTGCCTTATTTTAGTCACCACGGCCAAAAGAGGAAGCTGGAGTGTTCCCTGGAGAGGTTGTGTGCGATTCGAGAGCTTGTTGCAGTGTGCAGATTGCTTTTTTACTGAGAAATTAATCCATGGAGGGCCGGGTTCATTAAGGCTCTAATTGAATGCCAATGGTTACCCTGTTTGCTCTTATGTATCTGTTATTGCTGCAGTAAGCAATGAACGGTGTTGTTTGGAAATTGACAGTCATTGAAGAAGTGCTGTGTAGGAGTGGAGAGGCTGCTTATGCTGCAATTGACTCGAATGTGTCTCATTCTGCCTATATGGGTCCTCAATAATTCCCAGCTGCGTTTCTAAACTGAGAATGCAACAAAGTATGAGAGTTTGGATTAAACTATCACAAAGACAGTTGATCAGAAGAAGTTATCCACACGGCATACACAAATACTTTTTTTTCTTATTCAGATGGATGGGGCATTAGGCGATGGATGGTTTGGGGGAAAAGGACATAAATGTTCTTTCTACCTCACTGATTCTGTTGGTTTATGTTACATTGTGTTCAGTGCACTGAAAAACCATTTTCTAGTAACGGATTCTGGAAAAAAATCTTGTGCACAAGGATGAATAAATCCTGTTTGGTTTAGGATATATGAAAAAAAGCATACCATGAATATACTTATAACTAATAACAATTAAGTTTATGTGCTGACAAGACAGGCCACCAGCGATCCTTCAGCACAAGCACACAGCATGCTTTCAAGTAAATAAATAATTAGATGAAAAACACAGCAAAGGCAGAAATGATACCTGTATCAATTTCCTCACAGAAGGGGGGTTAGTAGTAATACATGTTAGTTGAATATTTAGCTGAAAGGTACATTTAATATAAATGAGCAGTAAATTTCAAGAGATTTTTTTGGATTCATTTTTGCCAGGAGTCAGAAAAAGCTTATTTCAGCTTCTGTCTGGCTTTCCCAAAAATACAAAACAAGTTCTCTTAAATATACAATGAAATTCCTAAACAATCAAATTTAACTTATTTTACAGTTTTGGTAAGACTTCATCAGCCTAAATGCAAAATCAGAAGCTGGAAATCCTTTTTTTTTCAATAAAAGCATTGATTTGGATGTTTATGTGTAGATGAAGACATCATATAATTGTTTTAAGAGAGAGTAGATAGTGTATTTAAAACTCTTTTTTTTTTTTGCTTTGTTTGCCTGAAAATAGATATAAACATTTCAAAGTTTATTTCAGCTTTTTTCGCTGTAAAGCACATCATAATCCTATTTACAGCCTGAACTACAGCTTCAAAAAGACCTATTACAAGCTATTACAAGTGTTTTATTTAAACGCTTTACAAAAAAGAAAAACATGGATTTTCAGCTGCAAACAGTTGCTGTGTAACCATATCCAGTTTGAATACTGCAAGAATATATCTATGATTTAAAACATTTATTAACTAACAAAACATCCCAGAGAATAAATAGCATAAATGAGATGAGCTTTCCCGCTTTAATTGAAACAGATTCATCATTATAAGTAAATAATGCTTCTGCAGAGGTGCACAGGTGTTCATAAATGGACAATAAATGGGTCAGGAATGGAAATGGCTTTCTGAAAATGAACCAATCAGTCAGAGCTGTGTGGAGAATACAAGATTGCTTTGTCTCAGTCTGTGTCCAGTCACGATTAAAACTCTGCCACGTTGTTTTCAGTGTGTGCCTCTCACCCCTGCTGGTTCAAGATGAGAGTAATGTTTCACTTGCATGTTCCTGTAAGTTAGTAATATTATGCATATTCCAGCCCGCCTGATTCGGTCTCATCCTCCTCTATTATTCCCCTTTTCCATGCTGCTTTTGCAGCATGTATTACCAAGAAGGCTTTGTTTTGTTCATTATATCTGCGATTATGTTTTGTGAAATATTTAGGGGTGCTCATTTCTTCTAAGCTTGAAAGAATTTCAAGCATAAAAACAGAGTCTAAATGCCCCAGATGTGCAGTTTCACTTAAGTTTGACTCAACATCTGCTTTATTTATGCGTGTTGGCTAAGAAATGTTGGGGAGCAGTTTTCTTTTTTGGTAAATGCAAATAGGCTATCAGTTGCTATGATGTCTCTCGATACCTTAAAGAATCAATTTGTTAGTTCACTTATTCTAAAACCCTAAAAATCTAAAATGGTAGCATCCGCATTAATGTATCTAATATACTGAATTGTAGTTTATTTAGTACTTAATGCTTAGACCAGAGTTTCATACTGAGTTCTTTCCTTACCTGACTGAACTGTGACTGTTGCAAGCCTTATTTTCTGCAGTAGTTGCAAAGATATCACTGGTTATAAAATGTATTTATTGCTAAACATTACCTCTTTCATGCTCTTATAGATTGTAAATATTTAAATTCTGGTGTTCATAAAAACATGCACGAGCAAGTTTGATGTGGAAGAACTTGACTGGTCCTGACTTTACCTCTACAGAACATCTTTTAGATGAATTAGTGAATTAGAGAGATTGGGGTGTGCCACTTATCAGTACTTTGCCCCAGTTTTCTTTTAGCTCATTATTATGTTAGTAAATCAAATCATTTATTAACATAAAGAGGTTTGCACATTTGCATGAGAGGAATTTGCAGATTTTTCTTTAAAGAGTGTCAGTTTTACACTCTGATTTTACAACCTGAGATTTGGTGTCTATTAAGGGCTTGACAACATGAATAAATAAAAATCTGACGGCAGAGATTGGAAGCTAATTTGGTGTAAAGCTGAAGTGTAATCAGTGAGCAAACAGCCACTCATTCTTCTGCCGCCTCTACTCATCAGCTTTTCGCTGGTTTGCTCAGTGTTTTGATGCTTAGTGACTTGTTGTGATGCAGATGAATTAGTGCTGCTTGTCATAGTCTGGTGCTAAAAATGACGCCTCTGGTTTGTTAAGGATTTAAGAGTTTGATTCAGACTCTGTTGGTCAACAAAGTGAGCTCTACCAGTCTGATGCTGTTTCAAAATGCACACAAGCACAACTGCTGGATAAAAGGGAGAATGAATTTGTTAGATTCAGAGTCATGTTAATGGTAATTATGATGTTTTTTCTATGGACACCTGTGCTGAGAATTCAAATGTGTAATTTTCTCTCCTTTTTTTTTCAGCACAACATTGACCCTAGGCCAAGGTAGGACTCATTCATACTTGCTTCACTTTTATCGATTTAGTTTCCAACGAGGACCCTTTAGCACAAGGGAGATTGAGCACGCAAGATTTAAGAAAAATTTTACCTTGTATAATAAAGCACACATTGACACACACTCCCTTTTTTTATTTCATAAACTTTCCCTCATATTCCCACCTGCCGGTTTCCTTCTCAAGCATCTGACTAACTCACTGCGGACACATGAGGTCTGATCACATGCACGTCACAGCAGTGCAGTTATTTAATGCTTATTGATGCAATGAGTCGCTTCTCATGTTATTAACAGCATGAAGGCACCGTGTGGCTGCAGAAAATATGTTCTGTTTAAGAAGGGTGAAAATGTTGTCCATCATCCTCCTTTAAAAAAAACAACAAAAAAAAACATGGTTGGATAAAAATTGATGATTGATCTTGAATGATTGTGATCATGATTGATGCAGATGTATCGGTGCTAATATTGGCAGGTATTGGTCTATTTTTGTGATAGTGATGCAGCCCAGCATCGTGAGGTCTCTAATTGCAGTGAAAAAATTATTTGTTTGTTTTTCATAGTATTTGAACAGCAATAATATTTGAAAATAAATATATATATATTTTAAAAGTCTGAAAAGCAAATTTGTAGTAATGCAAAAAGGATGCAGCATCAAACCATTTAGCACCACCAATTTTATGTAATCTGATAAACCACCTTGTAGAAGTTCCCGAACAATGGTATGAAGTTACTGCTGATTCTGTTTACGTCTATTGTGTACTAAATTTAATACTGGTAAACTTTAGAAAAAAACAAATATTGGTATTGATATCGGTTATCAGCCATTATACCAATAATAACATTGGTAAAAATGTTCATATCGCTGCTTTTCTAGTGTTTGGTGGTGCAGAATTGACTAAAAACACCAGAGGATTCATGCTCCTCAGATTGAATTGCTGTGTAATAAGAAAACCAGTCATCTTTTAGACTAAGCAGAGAAAAAGACTTTGCTAGGGAGAAAGCTTGCACTCTGGAGCAATGGAAGAAGCTCATGTGGCCTGATGTATCCTGTTCCAGAGTGATGGCAGCATCAGGGTAAGACGAGCGGCAGATGAAGCGATAGCCATCATGCATAGTGCCTACAAAGCCTGGGGGATGTCGCTGATCTCCAGTTGCTGCAGTTGGTCTTAGTTCAGCAACATTAAGAGTCCAAAGAATGAGCTCATCTAAAACCAGAATACACTGAATGAGCAGGTTCTTCCCTCAGTGCTTTGTTTTCTGATATCATATTCATTATACTCCAAAATGACAGTGCCAGGATCTATTAGATGGTGAAAGAGCAGTTCAGGGTACAGGTGACATCATTGTCTTACATAGATTTCCCTTTTCAAACTTCAGATCTTTTTTGTGCAGTGGTCAGATTCTCACACTATCAACACAAAAAGTTTATGTAACACTGGATTCAAATAAATCTGCAGATATTATAGAAGCTTCCCGACACAATGCCATAATCAGAGCTAAAGGTAGTCCAATGAGCTTTTTTACTGTGCTGACTCTGTGTTTTTTAATCCTGGCTGTGTATTTGACCTTTATCTATGTCTGTGAGACAATTAGAAATGGATATTTTTCTGTTATTCCATCACTAATCGATCTGCTGATGGGGAAAATCTCCCCGACTTCTCCATTCAGACCGAAGCTCACTTAGCACCACCTGCTATATCTGCCTACCCCATTAGCTGTCTCAGTGGGCTTTCATCTCACAAGGCTTCTCTTGCTCACACACACACACACACACACACATACTACATAATGGAGCCTCATACACTTTCAGAAAATCTCAGTTCATCAGTTCTTTGTGAAAAGAACCATATTTTCCATCGGCTTTTAGATGGAGCGAAGGTTGCATACCAAATCACCTGGACTGTTTAACACACTTGATTGTTTCCCGCAATAGAAAAAGACTAGCTGAGTAATTTAGTGCTATTTATGTTGTGCTGTCTGCATATTGGAAATGTGCTGTAGTCCTTCTCTGAACATGTAATGTGTCTCGCTTTTAATAAGCAAAGTAGTGATTGGGGGCGGTGCTCTGGGCTTGCATGTAATATGTTATTGATTGGTCAGCCTGTATTGGGACCATCTTGAGCAGATGGCAGCCAACTTGGACCCAAGGGTGAGATGGAGCTAATGTTTTGGCCTTTAACAAAGGTTGACCTCTACACTTTTACAAAGACAGCCTTATGTAATTACTCCCAGGATACCTCATATTGCTAAAAACTACAGTCCAAGCAAAGTTCCCTATGGTTTGTGTTTTTAAAAAAAAGGCATACGGTTTAGAAAGAATTACTAAAATTACTAATAATTAGAATAGGAAAGTCTGTAGTTAGTAGAACAGAAATAAAAGTATTCTGAATGACTTATTGTTTTAGTGGCAGTTTAAACATTTTGAAGTTTTGAAGGTGACATTAAAGCGGGGTGAAATTTGGCATAGGGAGAAATGAAGAGAAAGGACGGGTTTGGATGATAAAGGGACTGGTGGATGTTTAGGGTTATGTGCAGTGGGATCCAGGCAGCAAATTGATTATAGAGCAAAAACACTAATCCGCTGTCTGAGCCCCATATCGCTGCCGTGGACACAGCTTCCCCACAGGACCTCAATCCTGCACCCACACGCATCTTTCTTGGACTCCCTCATCAATACGAATCCCCGCCTCTCCCCAATTCTGTCAACATAGGTACTTCATGCCTGCCAAGATTTGTTCTCCTCTGAATGTAAATCTTTCTTTACTCCCAGTTGCCCGGCCATCTCACTTGTGCCTCTAATGCGATGCATTGCAAATTTCTCTTTCACTCGTTGGCTTTAATCTGCACACCTCCCATGTAGCTGTTGTCCCTGACTTTTTGCATTTTACATATGTTTGTGTGCATGTTTTTGTTTTCCTCCTTTATGCATGACTACTATTCTGGTGTTTAGTTCTCTTTTAGTGTTTGTTTATTTACATATGCATCTTCTTGCAAAGTGAGATGGAACATATTGTCTTATGGAGCTATAGCAATTTCCTCATAGGTGATTTTTCCAGGCTTGTGTTTACACTGCATGTAACAATACTGTATGAGCTCAAGGTATATCATTTAATACATTTGATTTGTAAATCAGGTTTTTGATCATTAATTAAATGTAGCATTACATTCTTGGATACAATTTCTCCTCTTACACCAACGCCACTTATTTGCCTTTATGCATCTCTGCCTGAGTCTTTAATGATCACAGAAAAGCTCTGACATATCAGATGTCACCATACAAATGTTAAACAGGGAAAGGAAAACTAGTCAAGCATCTACAAACTCATAAATGTCTGTACACGGCAAAGGACGGGGTAACAGCGACACTCTGTCTAAAAGCCACTTTGATGCTGTCTCCAGAGGTCTTGTGTTTAAAAGAGAAAATAAGTGCAAATGTCAAAAGATAAACGATGAAATAAAAGACATGCAAACTTTTACAATCCAAGTCTTTACATCTAAATCCATTGTATTTATTAGTGCTTTGGATCATTCCCTAAATAGCAAGTTTTTTATAGTAATTTTCTTCATTTTAGCAGTTCAGGATGTCTTGTAGTAAGTAACTACATCAGTAATCAACATTGTTTTCATGGATTTACCAAAATCCCCATTTTAAATAGTTTATAATGTGTTTGTATAAGAGGTCACATTAGTCATTAGTGTGAATCTTTTTGGCTTTGAGGCAACTGGATGTGATGCAGCATTAAATATGATGCCATGTAACATAATGAAATTCCATTGTGATGAAATGTATTCCTGATCCTGAGGTCCAATAAACTGCTTGATCAGTGCAGCAACTTATTCAAGACATGAAAACTTTAGAAATGTGATGCAGTTTTTGTTTACAATGATGGAGGTTTGACATCGTGCCGTGTGATTTTTCATCATTCTCACATGTCATCTGCTGCTCCCACATCACCTCGCTTACTTTATTATAACACACACGCAGATTCAGAATTTTCCATAATCTCTTTACCTGAACAGATTTAGTTTTTAATTAGTTTTGCTTAACCCTGCAGAAATGAACAATAACCCATCTATTAACATGCTTTAAATGTGATTGTGTATTTTTTAATATAATATACAACCTCATTAATTAATTTTTTTATACAACTTAGTCCAGTCAGGGCTGCAGGACATTCCAGGAATTAGCAGGCAGGAAGCAGGGCACATTTTGACGCTTCACAAGTCACCAGAGAACGTGCAAACTCCACCCAAAGGCCTCTGTTTGAACCTCCCCGCAGCCAAGGCTCAACCGGAAAACTTCCTGCTGTGCAGCCTTCATATATCATTAATCAATGCCTTTTTTAAAAACAAAATCTTCTATTTTTTTGTTGAATTGATCTCATTGACAAAAGGAAGAGCTGTGTTCAGACTGATGTCATTAAGTCACATGCAGCTGAGCTCAAGGTCGAACAAAATTTGCAGTTCTAGATAGTTTTCCCAGCATCGGGCTAAAAGCCTGCAGTCTCACTGCTTCCTGTTCTGCATCCTCGTATTCTCTCATACTTATGATCTGCCAGTCATTGCATCCTCACTGACAGAGGAGGGCAACGAGAAAGCTCTCTGCCCCACCGAGTGAAAGCTGAAGACCACCAACATCCACAGCCTGTATTCACACGAACAAACAAAAGAAAAAGGAGGCTGACAGGGAGGTTATCTGTCTGAGCTTCTTGCCCTTCACTGGGTCAAGAAGACGTGTTAAGCAAAGCAAGGAGGTGTCGGCAGAGACTGACCTGAGGACATTTAATACAGCTCTGAGATGAAGGGAAGGGTCTGTGTTTATTTTAATGAAAAATTGGCATCGTCTCCTACAACAGTAGCTACGCAGACCCATGCAGCTCTCATATATTTATCCCAATCCAGTCAGATTATTTTCAATTCAACTTTATTTATATTGTAATAATTTTATATTGTAAAATTAGTCTTCCAGAAGAATAATACATTTTAGTGTCTAAGTCTATGATTCACAACGCTGTATAGTAACTTTTTTTGTTTGTTTTAATGTAGTTTTTTTCCCAAATAGCTTCACACTAAATGACCAGAAGCACCACCAATCAGTGCCATGAGAATTTTTAAACCCAAACATAAATGAATGTAACTATTTGTGGTAAACTGTACTGTAAATTAGGTGATGGCTAACACAGAAAAACCTGAAATCTCACACCTGCCACTATTAAATGCGACACGTTTTGCAACCACACAGTGAAAAATAGGGGTCCTGAAGATTCTCGGTGTGTCCTTGCTCTAACACACCTGGTTTGCATGAAATTGATCAACAAAGACAATTGATCCTTGTCTTTGTGTAAATGCTGGTGTGAGATGCAGTTTGGGATTTCAGTAGCTGCAGTTTTTTGCCAAATGAAAGCAACTTTTCCACAAACTACAGTTGTGATTTTCAGCCATTTTCATTGATTGACGTTTAGAGAATTGCAGCTTTTCCCAGGTAGCCAGCATTGTTTCATTGTTTTTTCACATTTCAAAACCTTTCTTCCCCTTTTTGCCATCAAGTACCTTGTAAGACTTTCTATTTTACTGCCATTTGTTATCAGGGATGGCAGTTTTCTTTCTCTCTTTAATCATTATGTCTGTCTCTGTTCATCCACACAGCACATCTGTAGTTCAAGTGAACTGCTCACATGACCTGCTACGTCACACTGGGGACAGTGTGTCTGCTATATGTTTGCAACATACTTCTGAAAAAGACACCTCATTATTTAAATGTAGTTTTTTCTCTATTTCCATTATTTCATTGCAATATTTTGGGGTAATGGAAACACAGCGAGTGACATTTTGACTGTTCCAGCTCTGTCTTTAACATCTCTAAAAAGAAATGGAGGAAGTTTCAGTGCAAGCATCAAAATAAATGGGAATTATAAATGTATGTTGGTATAGTTAGGAAGGTAGAAAATACCTAATAATTTATTATTTTCTCTCCAAATAAAAAACAAAAAAGTGAGTCAACTAGAAAATGACTTTCTGATCACCTGTTTCCATTTTCCTGTCTGTCTGTTGGTGTGTTTTTCCTGTTCTGTCATCCCTCTCTTCCCTAAGCCATCACCGTCCCACGGGAGGGTGACCTGAGGTCCCAAATGAATGCAGAGAACACACAACACCAGCTGAGACATGCATGTAGATGATAAGAGACTTAAGCATGTATAATTTATGCCACGTGCACACTATTCCGCCACTTTTTAAGAAGTCTGTCATTTGAGTTTAAGTGTGCAGGCGTGTGTGCAAATGTGTTTAATGAAAATTGTCATCTGTGTCTGGGGGGTATGTGAACTGTTAAACGGGAGGGGGTGTTCGTGTTTACCTTTGTGTGCCTTACTGCTGGAGGTAACTAATGGTAGTTATTAGCTCCACTTTAATGTAAATGAGCTCATTTATGAGGGAAAAACTTCTGTTTGGGGTGGTTTAGCATTTCCCATTTATTTCCCTTAGCATGCTGGGAATTCATACTATCAGTTTCTCCAAACCCATCATTTTGCAGACCTCAGTTTATTTCCATAGTTTGGTCGATACATCTTCCAGTTTCTCTGGGGTGGAAGGTGGTGACTAAGGAAAGGGCGAAATGGGTTTTTCTTTAGGTGTAGTTTATCTATAAAGGTAGGTTTAAATAGAGACCATTAACAACAAAGCATGCTTTACTGAGATATCGTACCTCCAGTTAGCTGAAATGACCTAAATCTATCTGTTTTTTGTCTTCCTTTCCATCTCTGTTTAGGGTCAGACATATAGCCCATCCACATTACTGCACTGTACAATTCATCTCTACTGTTGTTCAGGCAGCATTTCATTTGTGAGAGTTTAACAGATGGCAGTGTGATACATGGAATATGGCAGGGGTGAGCGGGAATTCTGTGAAATGGCTCTACCATAAGTGCCTTTTGAGAAATATGCCGGTTTTCTTTATACAAACTAACCTTACCGTCTCCGTCCCACATTATTCAACACTTCTCATCTCCTTTTTTATTCTTTTCTTTTAAAGAAATGTGAGTAGTGAGCAATGAAATATTCATTCAGTGTGGCGCTATGGTATAAATAAGTCCAATAATAGTCTGGAATAGTTTCAAACGGTTTTGCTGATAAGATGGCCTCAGAAAGGACAGAAGTCACCAAAATGTCTGTGAATCCTGGCCGAACACAAACCTGCAGGAGAGGATACCAAAGCAGCTGGGAAAATGGTGAAAGGTATCTGGAATTTGGACCATTTCAAACTGAAAACTGGCTGCATCAGACGTTTGGATATTAGTTACTGTGTTATAGCTCTATGAGGGCTTTAAGTGTACTTCTGCTATGATGTATACTTAGATAGGAGTACTCTACCCGTGTTGTGTGTTTAGTAAGCGATTTCCAGAGACCACAGTCTGCATTAAGTGCCTGAGAAGCAACCAGAATCAGGGTATTTCCTTTATGTGTTGATGTTCTGAACCTCTAATGCCTATGAATAATGAAATGTTAATCCATGTATACAACATCTTTCTCCCACACACCTCTTTCTTGCCTTTCCACTGCTGCTGTTTTTGTTTGTTTAACTTGCGTGTGTGCATGAAGGTGTTAGCAGGTCGACCCTCATTTATATTCTATTGTATGAATCTGTTGGAAAGGGCACAGAGAAAGCCCATCCAACAGTGTTCACATAGATGTTTACCTTCTGAAGCAGTTAAAGGGTTTTAATTGCATTACAAATGATTCCATGCATAAGAAAATGTTAAGACTGTATAAATGGTCCTACGTGTTTGAAAAGCATTGAACACAGAAGTTTACCCTGAGCTTGTCTGTTTTAACTGGAATGATTGTTGGGATCCATGGCGACTTGTTTTCATTTTACAAATCAAGTTAAATTTGAGGAATTTTCTGAAAGGTTTGTCCGAGATTTCCAGTGAGATGTTCCAGGAGCTGAATGGTAAGGAAGCATTAGCATGTTTGTGTTTTGTGGGGTGAACTTAGCAGAGGTTGGTTTGTGATGAAGCTGAGCCTGGAAAGATGCATTTCTTCTTCAGGGAGACAGTGAAAGGTAGCTGCCGAAGAGGAAAGAGAGGAAACATAAGTCGATAACAGGAAAACTAAGGTGCGCTTTGTGGAAAGATTGGTTACGCAGAGGGGGGGAAAGGTACAATAAATGAAAGGAAGCGCGGCAAGTAATATTTCAAAAGGCTACATTGTACAAGACAGAAGCAATAGGTTAGTTCTCCTAACTTCACCAGCGTTCCAGTATGAGCGTTTTATCACTTCCATCGGTCCATATTTTGCTTTATCTACTTCAAAAAACACCTTCCTGATAACCTTGTGATGCCGAATGCAGAGCTGAACGTCATACCGAGTCACTTCAAATGAGAAACCACAGTCAAGTTTTATTGTTGTTGTTCAGATGAAGGCTTTTTTTTTTTACTACCTACGACTATAAATTGATGTCTGACATGTCATTTTTATGTTTCATCATAAAAACGTGTTGATGGGATATTATCTTCTCTGCTCTGCACAGATGATGCTGCACTTCTTCCTCCCAGCTTCCTGCTAATTATATTTTCCTCTGCTTATTAAATTGCCCATCCAGACATCTTTCCCTGTGCGATCTGATGATCATGTTGCAACAGAAGTTATTGTGGTTTTGTGTGTTTTGTTAAAACGGAGGCAGTGAGAAAATCATTATCATAAAAATTCATCCGAGTGTGTTGATTACAACTCGCTTCTTTCCAGATTTCCTCATGTGAGCCGATTTATGTACACATGTAATTATACAGGAATGCAAAAGTGAGATGAAAAAAGTTTTGTGATTAAGTCCGGGAAAATGCAGCATATATGCATATTGTCCTCCCGTGCAGCAGTAACAACTGTGTTAGATTTTGTTATGAATGAGCACTTTTTGCAGTAAAGATGGCGTTATGTCTGGAGGGTATTTTGCTGTCAGACTGTAAAGTGTGTTCTTGCTTAAATATCAGCAGCTGTATTACATTATTTAAGAATTGATAATGGTATACTTCATAGTGTTGCATTTTAATCAGTTATCTGAAAGAACATGGGCAAAACGAGCATTCAAAGTTAGCTGAGACAGCAAAATGTCTCCAAAGTCCAGTGTGATGATGTCTTTTTTTAAACGCACCAGTGGGGAACATGAGGGTCTGTGCAAAGTTCACCTCAGATGATCCAAAAGCTTTATTTATATCAGTCCGAGATAATAAAATAAAACATTAAGCTAAATGTTTTAACACTTTGGACATGCCAAACAGTGCCTTAAACAGAGGGAATAATAAGAATGTTGATGTTAGACGGCCATGTCCTGATTTCATCTATCCATGTCTGGCATTTTTTTATTTGCTGCTTCTGAACACTTCAGTCATCTCTAACATTAACGTTTGGACTGTATGGATTTGAAGATTTTCTCTTGTTGTCATGAGAAATGGTAACCTCCATAAAAACTGGAAGCCAGCCAGTTGATTATTGATCTACTGCATGTTGCACAATGTCAGGCATCCTGTGGTGCCCGAGGGTTTTGTTTGCTTTGAAAACAACCTTATTTTGCCTGAGCAGGGCTAAAAGAAACCCCCAGCACAGGAAGTAAATAAGCCAATTAAAGCTCCCTCTTCTCCTGATATTTTTCTTGTCAAAATATTTTCCCCATTTCCCAACAGAAAAAAAAGATTCTCTGGAATTTCTCAGCCTTTCCTTAAAAACAAGCACAATCTTTGTTTTTATGCTTTATCCACTGGGTAGATTGTCATGTTGGATCTGCAAAGACTTCGCCTCGTACTCTATTGTGCATTCACTACTTACATGCATGCTGTAAAAACTCTCCAGACGTGTCACTTTGTGTCTAAACATTCATTATTTATAGAAAAAAATTAAAACAAACACACATAAACAAAGAAAACTCACAAAATCTTGATAATTAGAGAGAAGAGAAAGGAAAAGTTTTTCTCCAGTTGCTACAGTTTGACCTTTGACCCACACATAGACATATATGCATGCATACCACTGCATGTTTGCCTTGCAGGGAAATTGAAGCTCAGTGCAGATCAAAACGGATGATAATGACAGACTGAAGCAAGAGGCCATGAATCAGAGGCTTATCAAACTCTTGCTTTTGGTATGAACTGTCAACAAAGAAGCAGTAGACCTTTGTCTCTCTCACACACACACACACACACACACACACACACACACACACACCACTGGAAATAATCTGCCTTCCATAGCTGAAAAAGG
>JBAMIG010000010.1:22910074-22923509 GCA_037177335.1 Kiunga ballochi
CACACACACACACACACACACACACACACACACACACACACCACTGGAAATAATCTGCCTTCCATAGCTGAAAAAGGCAACAATGCCACAACACATTCAAGGCCCCTCCCTGCCCCCCTTTCAATCAGTTATTCTCACAGTGGGAGGAAGAAGTGTGCGGAGGTTGGCATGTTTAATTCAGCAGTCTCAACATCGTGTAGATCTATAGTACTGGGTAGAACGTGATGAGAAGATGGTTAGGAATGGAGGTTTTGTATGCATGTTACTAAATTCTGCTTTTATCCAGCGTTGTTCTGAGGAGGGACGGATGTAAATGGAAAAAGATATCCCTTTTCTAAGATTTGTTCCATTTTCATCCATTTTTTCTTCCTCAGCTGCTTCATTGATGTTCATACATTTGATATTAAAAGCTTTGCATTTTTTAAAATAAAATAAAAATGTTTGGTTATTATTTTTTTTTGTTGCTTTTTAAACGGCTACATTGCTTTAAATCTCCTGATGATTGAATAGTCAGTCATCTCCAGGAAAAGCAGCATTTTTATGACTGATGTTTTACAGGATGCATTAGTACACATAATAATGTATTAGTCAGGCAGCACAGGGGGAGCCTTTGATCCCCATGACTCAATTTTGTTCTGCAGCAATTTAGATCTAACTATATTGCTGCTACAGAAACAAAACAAGAATATATCGGTTTGAGGAGGTAAAGCTCTGTAGAGCGCTATCTCTGAAGTTTAATAATGCTACCTGTGCATCGCAGCAAATACTTTAAATACGTTCTGTCATCTATGTACGTTTTGTGGTTGAGAGGAATTTTTCTATTATACTTGGAGGATTTTTCACATGAACCCAAAAGAAAAAAGACATCCCTTAATTGCTATAAATATATTATTCCACTATGAAAATATAGAAAAGGACGAATGAGTCATTAATTTTTCCAGCCAGGGTAAGGATTTTAAAACTCTGGAGCTGAGGTTTTTCTGGGATATCTGTCTCTCTGTCCTTCACACTGAGAGCTTTGATAACAAGGCTTGAATGCTGTGGGGGGTGGGGGGGGGTGGGGTTCATGTGACAGAAGGCTTTGCCTAATAGCCAGTCTGCTTTATAACTAGGTCTGTTTTTTGTCGGTCTCAGAGACGCATTTTTTCTGCCTTTTCTTTCCTCCTCTCCGGCCGCATGTGCCTCTGACATCCACCCCCATCTTTACTGCACAAACCAGACCATTCCGGTTTTAAGACGGCTTGTCAAGATACCTGAGAAGTCTTTTAATAAGTAGGTGTCAGCAGCAGTTACGCAAAAAAAGGGGGGTAAGAGACGACAAGGGGCAACTCTTCCATGCTGCCAAATGTGTGGGCGCTACTGTGGCCAGTTGCCCTTCATAATGGTTGCCTGACAATAAGCCGGGTTAGAGCTCACAGGGAACACTGTGCAGATCAAACAAACCCTGGATCATTGGTGCCTAAGCAGGGTACAAAGAGAGAGGAGGGTGTTCAGAATATGCATGATGAAGATCAGAGAGGCCCTCCCAACGGCTCCCAGGGTCCTGAAACTCTGCAGCCCACTGCGATTTAGTACATGACCGAGCTGTTTTTCCCAATTGGAATTAATAAGGTAAATGAATATTATTAATAATAATAATAATAATAATAAATAATAATAATAATATCAATAATAAAAATAAAATAATATAATGATAATAAATGTATCATTTATTATTACCATAACTCAGGTAAAACGGGACATGTTCGACTGGCTGAACAAATAAATAAACTAAAAATCAAGTTAAATCACAGGAAAGAAACGGTTTTAAATAGTGGAACAGGGTCAGTGAGGACTCTCACCAGTCGATACCTGTAAGCTGAAACCGGATGCTGTAGAAAGGAAAGGTAAATTTTATCTCTCCTGTATGTTTCTCTATATATATTTTTTTCTTGTGAGCTCAATATTCAAACTTCAAAAGAGCACGGCATGCAGCAGAAAATAAATTTTACGCCAGAAACGCTCCCCGTATTCAAATCATGCTTTTTTTTTCCAAACCTAAGAATGGAACATTTCACTTTTCATGGTAAAAATCCTTCATCCACATAACTCAGAGCTGTTTGCAAGCTCAGTCTCAGCTATAGGTTTTCTGATGCAGCTATGTTTTAAATAACATTCCCTCTCTCACTACACCACAGAACCTATGTTAGACCTGTAGAGTCTAACTCTTCTTTTTACAGTTAATACTTGACTTGATGCCATTTCTGAGTTTTGCTGATTACCAAAAACTCATTAGCATAATTGTTTAACAACATAAATGCAACTGCAATCACTTACTCTTGTTTTTAGGAAATCATATTTATGCTTCTGAATATTTTTTATGGCCCAACTATTTATAACAAATTAGTTTGAATTACCTCCAGCAACATGTTTTTTTCTTGGTTCTTCTGTCCTTCTGTGCTGTTTATCAGGTTTGTGCATTTCATAGAAGTACAGGTGTTTGCATCCCACAGTTTGTTCTTTTTTCTGCTGCAATCTGAGCTCAGGTTGTCATGAGATAAATTAGATTCAGTTATTTCTTCTGCACCACCAGAAAAAGGTACGCTGTTTCATAAGTTTCTTTGTAACAAGTGCTTTTGTTTTGTTTTGTTTTGGAGAGAAAAATGCTTATAGGGCAAATATGATGACACGATATTCCACCATGAAGATCGGAAACCTTTTGAAATTACATCCAACCTTATTTGGTTTGTAAAACTGCCTCAATAATAAGATACAAATAAATCTGAATTGAATCATTGGAAAACTCTTAAACTTTTTTTATTGTTTTCCTCTGAAGGCTTTTCTTTACATCACGTTGCCATGTGTTTAGTGGTTTATTGCATAATGGCTGTGGAAATTGGAGCAGGCGTTGGTGTGCAAATAGGTGAGCAATATTCAGAGTAAGTGTTGGTTGTAGACTGACTGAAAACCTTTATGTGCAAAAAGACTTTTTGTGATGTATGCTAGTCCAGACAGCCATGTAAGTGACAATAAGGGATGATTTATTTTAAGGTAAATTTCCAATATTGGGCAGCTTAATTATTGGATAGAACAGATTGAGACGGTAAAGGTCCTTATCATAGTTTATTGCTCTTATATGAAAAGCATCACAATAATTCTCCTGTCTTATTATTGGCAGGTGTCAAAGCAGATAAGATTTTATTTGATGTAGAAATAACTGTATTCATCCACCTCTTTTCACCTGCCGGAGCATCGACAGATCTGTGGGATCATTCTGATTGGCTGAGCATCGGCACACTACTTTGTTCTGCTTCACTGACCTTTTCTGCTTGGCTGTGCACCGGCTCATGCGTCATACATTGAGCTTCCCGTAAGTAATTCTTGATTAGAGTGGTTTGCACGACGGTGCATTTGGTGATTTAAACTTAACAATCGGCGTCCATATGAAACTGTTTGGATGGACTCGGCTTGACGTGAAACGTGCAGCAGATAATGAAATGGATTTATCTTTGCCTCTCCCATTTTGGTCTGATAAAAGAAGCCATGGTGCACATCCTGTAAGTCTGGGTTCTCTGTTGGGCTGTGATGCATTGCCTGTTGCTGTCTCTTTAGCTTCTCTGGGAACTGATTAGGTCTTTTGAAGAGCAGCACAGTGTTGCATTGTTTTAAAGGGGAAACACGTGAACAACACGAATAAACCATTGAGTTTGAAACAAGCAGTTTGGAGCAATTAATCAGTTTGTTCTGAAGATTTATTATGCCATGGTAGGTTCCTTCTTTCTCTAATAGTGAATTATCTAAATGTTTCAGAAATTTAATAAATGCTTTGTTTGTAATGAATAAGTTACAAGGTAACACTTGACTTAATTTGGTTGCCATGTATGCTATTATGCAAAAATACCTTTTATCCCTGGTGGTGCCTCATTTTCTTTGGTCAGCTGGAACGTTGTGAGTTTAAAAAGTTGTTTCCTGGGGGTAAAAATCTTCTTCAGGCCAATATATTTAGATGCTATCTTCTGTTTGTTCGCTATAGTTCACTGGTGGTCGCTGCAGACATGCAGACTTTCTACAAATTCACAGCCTTGTCATTAAAATGCCCTGGGAGCTTTGAACGCCCCCTCCCCCCGCCCACCTGTAGATTTTTCTCCCATTACATGTAGAAGCAGCACTCTAGTTGTTTTCTTCGCCTTAAGGCGAATCACTATCATCATGAATCTCCATGCGCCTCCTTTTGCACAGTGTTTGTCAAATTTTCTATTCCAGCAGAAAACCTCACATATGGATTCAGCTGCATCTAAACGCTGCTAAATTAGCAGGCTTATTAAATTACAGCACATTTAGGAAGAATAACAATATACAAATAAGTTGTTTGTGCAGCCATCTTTTAAATGATAAATGCAGCAGCATGGTTTTTTCTTGCTGTATGCCTGAACATGCTGTCAGTGCTTTAACTGTAAAATAGTTGAAGTGTTATGAAATCCAAGCTTGTAACTCATCTTGTCTGCCATGCAGCTCCGGTACCTCCACAGATGGTGGAACGTCTTACTGCAGAATCCCAATAAAGTCATCAGTCATCAATAAGTCACCACACTGGTTACAGTTTTCCCTTCCTGTCATGGCAGAACAGACACTTTAGTGGAACACAACCCTACATTATATTTAAAAATATAGTTTAGGGAAAAAAAAACCATCAGACATCAACAGGTTACATGATTACTACATTAGCATAATATTGCATTTTGATTTAGGAGAGATCTGACATGCCTGCCTTGCCTAAAGTGGGTCCTAAGAAGGCTGTTGTTTTGCAGGTATTCATTGTGACCCTGCTGCTACACATCTGACTCGGAGAGAAGTGACCCAACCGCCTTTTAAGCTCTTTACAGATGTAGTGAAGCATTTTTTGACCCTCGAGGACCGGAGTTTGACTTCAAGCTGCTGTTAAGTGTCTGAAGAGGGATGATGCATTCATGCTGTAAAACTGGTCAGGTAAATTTCACAACAATGCGTGTATAGAGGAGGCTGGCCCCATGAAACCCCCGTAAAACCTGTACAACTGCACTGTGGATTCGTCAGGGTAACAACACAGTGCACAGGCGGGAAATGCAAAGTTAGGAGCATGGAAAAAGCACATTTACAATGTTTTGTCAATTAAGAACAGTTTAGTTTTTAAATGGCCTGCACTGCAGAGATTCAGTGAGCATCAGTACGCATCATGCAGGTGTATAACATCCGTAGTTAGCAGAGTAGCGGCTGTCACAGCTCTGCCTTTTGTTACTGGGAAAGAAAAAGATCAGCATAACACCAGTTTTTTCTCTCTCACACCCTGTAATAAGCAGATCCGCACCACCTCACACCCTACAATGCCTTCTTACCCAGTTATGCTTTGTCTTTCTATACCGAACAGAATCAATCACTCCAGCAGGCAGTGCAGTTCATGAATGCAGCAGGTGAAAAAACTCATGTTCAGTAAAACCACGGCAGAGGCTCTGAGCTTTTCTTCAGACTACACACCCAGCTTGTAAAAAATAAACTTGGAAAGATTACATTTGTAAACATGATTGCAGTTGATCTTTGGTGTAAGGCTTGGCTAACATCTCATTAACATTGGTTGCCGCAGCGACAAGGCAATCACTTTGTTACTCTTCATAATCTTCCTTGTGTATCTGTGTGTGTGTGTGTGTGTGTGTGTGTGTGTGAGGCGTATCTTTCTGAAATAAAGTGTTTTGTTGTAAGTGAAATCTGCAATGCAAACCAAGCTTTCTTGGGCTTATTTTCAATGTGTTTACCGTGTTTAATGAGAATATTAGGAAGTGCTGAGGAAAGTCCACCGCTTCTCATGATGGCCTGAAGTTACGACAATGAAATGTAATGAAAACTCTTGAACGTGTCTGATATGCAGCTTTAAAATGTACACAAGCTCTCCCTAATTTATATCTCAGCAACAACTATCAATGAAGAAAATATTACAGAGTCTCCTCCTTATTTTTCCCCTCCAGAAGCTCACAAATGGTCTTCTCCTTTGCATTTTCTCTACCTCCTTTCACCCCTTTGCTGTCTTTAGCTTAGCATTTCTCACATATGATATTCCTGCTTTTAAGATAATTAAGATGATGTTTCTTTATTACATCCTTGATGATTTGTCCTCATTTCCCTTATTTCTATGACCTACTTTCCATACTACAGTCATGTCAGAAATCTATGTGTAGTTTTAAATCATCTCACGGATGCAACAGGTTTGACTTCAATAAGTAATGGCAAAGTGGACTGCTTTGCTGCAAGTAAGGGTAAGAGTCGGTCCTCTTGGGCTCCATCAATAACCATTAAGGATCCTCTTTCATTACACCAAACTTTATAAGGTCCCCAGACTTGAGAAAAGGCTCAGTGGTCCTGTGTGATGGAGTATGCTTAGATGTCATTACCACTGTTTAGGAATGTAAATTGGAATGCTCATTTCCCCTTAGGTTGATTGCCATGAGCTCCACATATGGCCTTTTTCTCATTCAACCTTTTCACCTAATCAAGAGGAACCTCTCTCCCCTATCAGCAACCTCCAGTTTGCTTCTCGACTCCTCCCTTTTACATCCCTTCATCTTCACATCCGCATATTAACACACAGCTCTAAGGCTCATTCAGCACATCCAAGCTACTGCAGAATGAATATTCATATGGCAATGAAGCTGGCAAGGCTGCCACAGTGTGATGGGACTCTTTCTGGATGATGACTGAGGAGTCCTGTAGCTTTGCTGCCAGGAGCAGGGAATTCAAACTTAATCAGGGCAAGGACCCCTCCCTTCTCTATCTCCCAGCTTGCTCTATGGGTTAAGGCCAAAACAGGAATAAAATAAGAGAGAGACGAAAGTCAAAGTCTGGGCAGCATCAGGAATACTCCCACACTGTTTTCCTCACAGGAGCCAGTTTTACCCCATGAGTGATGGGTTCATTTTAGGACTATTGGGGAAACTTTTCCGTTTCACTCTGAAAAGAGATATTAGTTAGATTAACTTTGTTCCACTCAATCAGTCCTACCTAGACTCTTATCTTGCTCTCATTCTCCCTCACACACACTCGCAATGTGCCTGATTTCCACAAACCTTGGCTGTTGTCCATCCATCACCCAGAGGCACGGCTGGCATGTTTCACTGAGGCCCAGACCGGATCTGTGGCCAGCCTCTCCGCCATCAGCTCTACTCTTTTCCACAGGCCATGGTCACATCAAGTAAAAGAGGCAATGATCATTCCCAATCAATAAAACATAGACTGCATTAAAGCGTATGAATAAATCATGAACTTAGAAGGACCCAGTGGTTGGAACACACACACACACACACACAGGAAATGGTCTTTTACTTAGGCCAGGAAAGATTATCAGACAGAAAAAGAGAACAAAGCAAAGGCCTTAACTTAAAGGGAATTTATCATCCACCCACTTCCATTTTGTCATGTGTTAAAGCTCCACACCCCTTTTCCACTGCCCATTCAACTTGCTTCTACTCTCTCTCTCTCCCTTGTAATGGCCCTTTCCCTGTAGGTGGCATAAATAAGTTATTACTTCCCTGTGTCCTAAGGCTTAGCAAAGACCGTCTGAATATAAATAGCACTTGTATCAACTGGCCTTACTATTTGTCATACCAATAAGTTTTAATTTTGTATATATATATATATATATATATATATATATATATATATAATTAGAAAGAGCACTGTCACAGTTGCAGAGGAGTAAAGTGTTACGATGAAGTGAATTTGTCTTGCCGACATATAACCCTAAACTCCATCTGAATGTGAATATGAGCTGCAGCCCTGAGAAAGAGGAGAGAAAGCATCCTGCAGACAGTTTCATGTAAAACTGTGGATGGAAACACCAGTGGCACTTTAGCCAAGACTTGTGAATGAATAACCCTGTTGCATAAGTTTGGTTTCAATGCTATACTTTAGAGAGACGGTTGACCTGTATGTGTTTGGGATAATTTCTTTTTATAGTCTGTTATTTAGGATTTGATGCCATAAAGTGTGCATTGTGTGTCTTTAGAAGTATTGTTGCTGCTTCTACATATAAAAGAGAAATTGTCTGCTGAGTATTTTGGAATTATAGCATTAAATTATGAAAGGCTGTGCTTGCAGGTGTACATACACAGTGCTGGGCGCTGTTGTGTGTGTCATTCTTCTACATTTCTTGTTTGAGTTTGTTTGAGTAAGTGCAGGCCATGAGGGAATGTGCCTTTGCTTCTGCCAACAGAGTCAGACAGGAATAGAGGGAACAATCCTCAGAAGGGCTTATTTACCTGATGCTGCGTCCAAGAGGAAGGATGATGCACATGTAGAGCAATGTTAAAGTTAAAGAGAGGTGCTGACAAATGTGTCCTTGTCAGAGAAATTGGAGATATGGATGGACGGATGGACATATATATATATATGTGTGTGTGTGTGTCAGGCTCCTTTGTCGTTCGCTCAAAGATCATCCGCTTCATCTGCAGCTGGTTCCGTCTCCTTTCTCGTATTTACACTGTAGATTGGAGGTGGAGCAGATGGGGAACCCAGAAATGGACCCTTACATCTTGTGCTTGTTTTGGCTGAAACACAGAATTTCTATATTTTACCTCCTAAGTGTCCATCCCGTTGATATTGTGATGCTGGCCTCAGTTGTTTGCTGTTCTGGATGAGGGTTTATCTGCATGCACACAATTCCTGTGTGAAATCAGTTACTTTTTCTTTTTCTTGTATATTTTACCAGATTATCTTTGAAATAATATCGGTGCATCGATCCTTCTGTTTGGGATTTTAGAGGCTGGTAAATGAAAAGACTCTCAGCCAATCACCTACAAACTGAAGAGCCAGCATTGAACGGGCAGCCTTGTAATTGCCACGGCAGCAACATGGACGCATCATCCTCTTTATGCGCCGGAGGCTTAAAGGGACTGATCCTGACTGGTTTTGTACATTGTGTGAACAGGTGTGCAGATAAAATCCTCTGCTTGCATCTATCTATTTGCTACGGTATGTTGGACAAATGACCAATTACCAAAAACCAAAGGATCCTTATCTAATAGCAGCTAACATCAAGGCCAAAGCTTTGACTGCAGGACTGTTTATGTTCTGTTGAGCTGCAGCTGCCGTTACAGTACCATCAACTCTTCCTTTAGACGTCCCCACCCACTATGACGTGCATGCCTCATCTCTCTCCAACGTTCCTCTCCATCAATTTCCACAGCTCATGGCATTAATATGGATAAACTGAAATTGTATTTTGAATTTTGAATCTAGATATGAACTTTTATTTTGATTAAGCTTTTATTAAACGGCTACATTTTTCATGATGACAGATGACTGTGTCAGGCTGCTGCCGGGGTGTTTTAAATGCAGCACAACATTTTGCAGTCAAATAGAGACGTGGTATGCTGTCTGTTTGTGAAAAACATGTTTATTCATATTATAATCAAACATAAAAAGGATCAAGCAACGTGTTTCCTGCTGATGGATGAGTTCAATAAAAGTCTAAACGGTGGGATCAACGACCCCTGATGAAGTAAAGTCTTGTTTCATTGGATTACAGCTATTTATTTTTCATTTCTTATTAATTACTAGGTCTTTCTATATGTGTCTGAAAGTTTTTTTTTTCATGATGCTTCCATCCAGTAAGTTTATTTATTTAGGTTATTTATTTAGGCTTGTTGTTGCTTATCTTCTTCCAGATTATTTGTATTTTTTATCAGTGTGTGTGTGAAGGATGATGTTGCTTTGCTATTATGTGACATGTGGCTTCATTGTCCGTCATGAACATCTGCACTGTCTGCATGAGCGCTTAGCTAACAGGGACAGCGCTAATTATCTCAGTGGCTTTCACTAATCATATCTGTGCTTCGTCAAGGTTAGATTTATTCTATTTAATGAAATAATTAGTTAATTAATTATTTTAAAAATAAAAATAACTAGATTTATTCTGATCCTGAACTAGAATTTTCTATTATATTGGTTTAAATTCAGAATTGGATTGCAGATATTGCAGCTGTCGTGACAGTTTGTTTGTCCTTTTACGCCGCTCTGTTCGTTTGTTCTTGTCTAAGCTCACAAATAAAAATGCAAAAGCCTCTCCTGGAGGTCCTTGGACGTGATTGTTTGAAATCAAATGTCATTTGAACAGTAAAATTGAATGGCGTACCTTTTCAAAGTGCATCGAATTGCATTGACTTAAACGCCGCCGCTATGCACAACCAATGTGTGTTTGGAAGATTTTGCTGACATATAGTCCTTTGATAATAGATTGTGCTTCTGTGGATTTAGTGGGGAAGTGTAATAAATATGGAGGAAGGATAGGGAGAAGTTGCAAGATAGTTGACTTCTAGGAAGAGCTCTGTCACCCTTGTGATGCTGTCCAATTAGAGCATATGATTAGTGTAGACTGTCTGCGGTGGAATATATGAGCCGGGCTCAGATTATTCCAGCTCCCTGTAACCCAGCCATCACTTTGTCTCTGTCACACCTGCTGCTAATATAAAACAGACAGAATGGATGATTTCTACTTAAGGTTTCCCTTGATTGAAGCTGATTACATTTCACCAAGGTTTATTATGTTTGGAGAATCTGTGTGTGTGTGTGTGTGTGTGTAGGAGGGAGGGGGGGTGCATGCAGGCTGTTGTGAAACAGGGAAAAGGAGAGCTGGAGAACAGCCACCTATAAAGTGTTTTTCTGTTTTATTTTTTATCTCTTCCAGGTTGCCAGAGCCAAGGGCGCGCCCCATGGATCTTCATGATTACGAAGACAAGGATTCTGGACCATCCATGGACCACGCCCCCTGAAATGACCTAACGAGGCTCCTTTTACGTCCACCCGTCCTTCACAATTGGCTTCAAGCAGCCATCAGCGCTGAGGAGCCGTCAGGCTGTCAGTCATCTCCCTCTCCTCCTCCCTCACCCCCCTTCTCTGGCAGTGAACTGACCTTGACGAAGGCTGCTGTGACAAATATAGATGGCCACATCCTTTTCTACTCTGAAACTTTTTTTAAATTCTTCACTTGCTGGGAACTTTCTAATTGAAGCATGCAAGTTATGTGCAATCCATTATCATCAAGTTCAATTTCCACAGGCAGTCAGATCCTTGGCTTCTGGTGGCTGATTTGAAGAGGAGGCTGGGTATGCAGAACCCAGCACTGCATCTGTTAAACCCTACAGATGGTAAAAATGTCCGTGACACGATGCTTTTCACTCCTCACTTAACCGCATGGTGGTTTTGGTTCTGCTGTTTAGAAACCTTGGACCTTCTGAGACATAAAAAGGAACAGTTCTCAGATGCTACGATGCCTTACTTCCACAGGACAACATATTCTAAAGAGATTCTGATGGTTTTGTCTTGTTAAAAGGAAACAAAAAACAAAGCAAAAGTGTGTACTCTGTTATGCTGCCACCTCTTATTTCCTCCTACCGGCCGGTTTTGAATCTCTATCCATTTATTTTACTTCATGTAGTTTTTAGATCTAATAATCAGGGAACATTTTGATACTCATTGATTGCTGATTGTAGCTAATCTTGTTTTAGATAAGAATCAGATTGTAATTTACTGTGAAAACACATTTATCAGCTCTGTCTTTACAGTCCAGTAATGGCTCATTACTTCCAGCCAATCTGCTGCATATGACGGATTGCAGTCTAAAACAGCGTGTGCACTTTCTACTTCGACCTGCTCAGACACAGCTTTCACTTATGATGTACAGCCTTCAGTGTGTCCACATATCAGCAGTTTGTTTTCATTCTGATTGATTCCGTTGCCTTAAAACCAGAATTAGGAGCATGCCACTAATAAAATGTGGGTTAGCATAGTTTCCCTTCAGGACCCTTCAGGGTACACACCGAAGCTGGGTACCCTCCCAAGAGAATTGTTGCTGTGTCAACAGCTTATTGAAAAAAACAGCAAGAACCTTTTCTGTATTCTACTGTCACAACAGGAGTCTAACTGTCTGATGTTTCTTCATGTTTTGTTTATTTTGGTCTTAAGTCTAAGAATAAACAGTCTGTTTCTTATATTGGATGACATATTTGTCTCTATTTAAAGAGTCACTGTAATATTTTCTACTTGGTGGTGAGGGGGGGTCAGTTAACCTAGTTAGCATCAGCTCATCTGATAGGAGTGTAAGGCTTTTTTTACTATTATTGATGTAGACAGGAAAAGGGATGAGTTGCCTTAAAGAAGCATTCAGGAATCTGAAAGTTTTCCTTCCTTAAAACTCAAAGCAGAAACACATCTGGATGGAGCAGAAACAGGAGGTGTGGGAATGAGGGGCAGAGGAGGGAAACTCTTTAGGGTCTCTGCCTCTCCACAGATGCTTTTAAATCGAGAATCTGTTTGTGCCCCGAGACCCAAAAACAAGCCAGAACCAACTTGCATCAACTTGCTTCCTCAGTCTGAAACCCTTTGTCTCTCTGCAGCTCCGTTTCATTCTCACATCTCTTCACGCTCTGAAAAAAACTGCCCCATTCCATCCACACACATTAGCATCAGACCCGAGAGACCCGACTGATTCAGGGATGTTCATTTTGCCGCTGGAGGACCAGGAAGACTTTAAATTCTTTGCAGCGTTTCCTGCTGACCGAGACCCAGATCACTTTAAACTCCTTTGGAGATTTTCTCATCTCATCTGTGTGATGTAAGTTAGCCAAGCATGGGGATAACTTGATAGAGGCTCATGTGCTATCAAATAGACAATAATCTTTATCCCTTTATGTGCATTTCCGATGCCCTGGAGCTATAAAAACCAAGCTGGGGAAGAGACGGGCTCCCTGTTGTCAGGGGAGGAAATGAAGAAAAGATGGTCTGATTTTATTTAGGCATTGAGACCACATGGTTCTCCTTTGTTTCACACCCAATTACACCTATTTCAGGTCCACGTCACTGAGCGTGTTCACACAGAGGCAGGAAGATGCAAGAAATAAGCAGTCTCAAACATAAGACTTGTGCTTTTCCACTGGAGCAAATAAGAAAAGAAAAAAAAAGAGTATTTGTGTTTTTGAATCGACATGAATTAATTGCTTCATGGCTTGCGAGATTGAATTAGCGACGTGACATGCCTGCTAGTGTTGATGCGGCTTTGATTGCCGACTTTAATAGAGCCCGCTTCCCTCCTATCATTTTAAAAAGACGGCTGAAATGTGCGGCTTCATAGTGATGGAGCCGATCCACCAACACACTGTGACACGCCTTAATAATTCTGCTCATTAGTATGAAAAAGTTGGCAGAGAAATGGGACATTTCTGTAATAAAAGACCACACTTTACTGTTGGATGCCGTGGGTGTGGGCATGTGCACTGAATCCGTGCACTTTTAAGCATCTATGAGGATGTGCATTGGGCTATGAAAAATGGCAGTTAACTTCCAAGGATCCACACCTTCACCCATGCACAAACTGCATGTTCTTGCTCCGTTCAAAGGAATCTATTAGTTGACTCATAATGTATTCTTATTCATCTTT
>JBAMIG010000010.1:22931278-22941358 GCA_037177335.1 Kiunga ballochi
AGTTTTCCTTCATTAAAAAATTGAGGCTGCTCTGTTTTCAGCTGCACTTTGAGATCCTTCCCCTCATTATTCTTTTCTGTTCTTTTCTTGTTTTATCTGTTTTGTTTTGAATTGTTTCATATGTTTGTAGTTAAATTCAGAAATAAATCCATCAAGGTTGTATTCCACACATTTACATCTCCCTCCAATCAGGCGCACTTATTCATCAGACAGGAGGGGAATCGTCATGCATGCTCCAAAGGCCAGAACCCAGCATAGTACTGTATTATTACTAGCAAGTGCTGGGTGTTTTACCTTTAGCTATTTTTTTATTTAATTATTATCATTAGTTTTTTGTGTAAATGTGTGTGTGTTTCATCTCGTGAGTTTGTCATGACTCACAGCTTCATTTATGCATTGATCAGACAGGTTTAGGCATGTCACATGCAGCTGTAGTATCAGGATCATTTGGATTCATAATCAGCACAGAGGATACTGTTAGCTTTTCTGGTTTTGATAACAGTTGTGAAGTTTCAGGGGTTTTTTTTGTTTTCTTTTCTTAAAAAGGAAGGGAAAAAAGTCCAAACAATGGATTTCTAAGTTTTAGTCATTCACCAAATGGTTGCTTAGACATGATCTTCACTGTTCTTCTTTAGTAAAATAGTCAGCAAACCTGTTGTTTTTCTATGGTCCCATTTTGTGCAGTGAATTTACTAAAGTAAAACAATGTTTTGATGTCATTGATGTCAACTTCCCACCTTCCATGAGCAATAAATACAGCCTTATTAAACATGGATTGAAACTGTGAGGTTGTTTTATTACCTGTATTTAGTTTTTTTGTTCTTCAACCTAACCAGCTGGTTTACAAATGTGAACCTACAAGAAATTATGTTACACAAAATTCTTACTGCCCTTCTACTGGAGCTGGGCAATACTGCATATTTCAGTATGGATCTGATACACAGTAAATCTTGGAAAATATTGTTCAAATCCATTCTGATCCCAAACGATGCAAACTTTCACAATCATTCATCAATTTTTAATTTATTATTGATCACGCATATGATAAGAATAAAGCATAGTACAAAGATTTGTGTGTAATAAATTATTTTAAATGAAACCTTTAGGTTTGAAGACATTTAAAACAACATTAAAAATCACTGAGAGTGCTGCAGACCTTCACCAAGCTTCCTATTTTTTTCATGTTGTATTTGCTAAAAAAAAATGGCCCGATCTTGCAATGATAAAGAATCTTTTGAAACATTTCTGAATCCAGATGGTGATCCAGATCGCCTCCAACATGGAATCATTTGTTCCTTGTCCCACTTTGAAACCTTTCTGTAAAATTTCATGAAAATTGGTCCATAACTTTTCAAGTTATTTTGTTCACTAACAAACAGACAAACTGTCCCAAAAATATAACCTCATTGGCGGATGTAATAATAATAATAATAATAAGAAGAAAGTAATTCCTCTATCTCACAGCTGTTTGAGAAAAATAAAGTAAAAAGCAGCTATTGCCTGTCTGTCATTTACATTTGGGCTTTTGCATCCAAAATCAACTGCAAGAAAAATATCAGTCTCACCTTGCTGGTATGAAACGATACAGGTAGCTTTGGGATATATACTTTTAATTAATCTGCCTAGCCCAACCCGCCATCCTCCTTCTTAAGGACCTTCTGCACCTAGGTGATCATTGGCAGCTCAGCGCTAATGGTTAAGCTGATTCAGCATATTAAATCAGCAGTAGTTATGTCACAGAGAATCTAATCAATCTTAGGATTTATCCTATCCATCCATGTTTACTTATGCTGATACTGTATTTCTATTGTAAAAGTGTTGTGATGACAAGTAGAGACTTGAAAAATAATCTTTATCTCAGGGTCTCCTGGTCTCTATTTGAAAACCACAAATAAACTATTTATTCTGTTATTATTTAATATTAGAGGTATGACTAAAAATCAGATACTTCAATTCAGATGGTGATCTGGAAAAACTGGCAGATGCTCAGTCATTATGGGGAAATTATGGTGACTGCAGGAAAAAAAAGTAAATAACAGGTGAGTCTGATGAAAAATATACTTGGCAAGAAAGATCTGTATAGAAAAAATAATGATTAACTGACTATTAAATATTTTCCTAATGATTCACTAAAGGGCTTAAGGGAGCATTCACACCAGTCCTAATTAGTTTGCTCAGAAAATCTGCTTTGTTTTGGGAATTGTGTATACGCCAAACCCTGATTCTGACCATAGAAAATATCTGTTTACACCTACAAATGTCGGTCTCAGTCAGCTTCAAGTTGGCCAAATAGAGAAAGCAGCCTGCAAAATAAAGTGCATAGGGGTTTCTGCACACAGACAGCATTGTGGGTAAACACAACAAAACATGATGCAGTAGGAAGAAAGAGAATGGCTCGCTGTCAGACCTAAAACTGCTATGACCAGATGCAGTTCCATGTTTCGCTCTTATGTGATAAAAACAGATGTACTAAATTAATTAATGGATCAACACTGTTCTTCTTTGTTGTCTCACCGGCAAAAAAGCAGGACATTAGACACTGTCTCTCCTATGGCAATTCAAAGTGACCCAGGCAGGGATTATTTCAGTGCTGCTAGTTCCCAAAGCCTGCAGTAGCACACATTTAAATGTGGAAGCATTTATAGTGGTAGTAAGTATAATGATAAAGCCCTGAAAGGCTCTCATACACCAAAAACACCAAAATAAAATGGCCTTATGAAAATACTGACCCACCCAAAGCTAAGCTATTTTGTCAAATTCATCCCGATTTTCATCCTCCAGACAGTCAAACAGATCACATGGCACAATGAATGTCGTAGGTTGAAATATGGATGTGTGTTTGTGCATGGAAACATTGTGTAAACGTGTCAAAGGCCCATTGCATCACAGCAATGTCTCTAACGAGAGCTGGCCAACAGCAAGTCCAGAGAACAAAGTGATTTATTTGTTTGTGTGTGTCTCGGGCACTGTTTGTGTGTGTAGCCTGCCTATAAATGAATCAGTGTTGGGAGAGAGGCTGACATTTGAATGTGAACATTTCCCATGGTGCTTTGGGGCTGAGAGGCAGCAGGAGTGGGCCATTGAGTTGATAATTCTTCACCCTATGATCAAAGACCCGCTTCTCAGCAAGCTCCCTTACCACCCTTTTTCATAGTTCCCCCTATTTTCCTTTACTCCCCTCTCCTGGCTGCTCCAATCATGGGGAAGAGCAGCCAGGCGTGAGTTATAACCCTGTGGCTGTGCTGCTTATTATCCCAGAGACCTGGGTATCAAGCCCCCCTCTCTGCGCTGAGTCCTACCCCTTCAAACCTCTCATTGTCAACCTGCATGCTGTAACTGCACCCAGATGCAAAGTACTGATTTGAGTCATGGCCTATTTAGATTACTTTACGCAGCCATAATGCTGTTACAGTGTTAGCCTCCCTTATGTTTTGCCTTGTGAGCTTCACACACAATCCACTCATCACTCTTCACAAGATCTGCACATATAAAATTGATTTGTTCTTAAAATTCCCCATAATTTATTGGCTTGCCCTTTTGTTTGACAGGTATCTGATATTTACGACAAGAAGGCAGAATGTAGTAAAAATGGTAGTTGGCTAACAGCTCAACTTAGCTTCAGCCCGTTAGCTACCGGTAGATCTGAGTTAGCTTGCTTAGCTCTTGGCCACAGACACCTTAGAGGTCAACCCTTCCTCCTCCCTCTCCCTTATATTACTTGTCTCAACTCCACCTCTTTGCTTTTTTTTCTTTTTCTTTTTTTGTATTTTCCCAGAGCGATGTCACAAATGACACTGCGATGGTAGAACCTCTCAAAAATGTCACTTTTGTTCATCACAAACCTACTGGGAAACCTGTCCATCATTCAGTCTATCCTCCTAAGCTCCCTTTTCTTGAAGCTGTATCTGTAAGAGATAATGCAAGGTGTCCATTATAACAGGATACAAATGACAAGGATGCGTGAACTGTCTTCCACAAAGCTCATTATTTTCGAATATAGGACACTTCAAAGAGCATATCCTACCTATACAATGGTCACTTACAAAAAGTAAATCTTGAATCAATTATCAATACGTGGGTTTTTTGTTTTTACCAATACAGTCCTCATTTTCTCACAAGAAGTGGCTGAGAGAACTTGTTAATATCTGCCGTTGTGATGCTGTAACACATTGCCATCGTAACTCTATCTGCTCTGGCCACAGAACCTGCAGCTCAGTTGGCCGCAGCTCCTAAAACCGACTTGTTGCCACTGACAAGATATTACATGCAAACATCTTACGATCATAAATCCTGATCGTGTATTCGTCTTTAAAATGCAAAAAGCACTAGAAAGCAGAGATCTCATCACCCATTCAGTTGTCATTACAGTAGACCACAAAACTCTGCTTTATGATCTTCAATCAGATTCAGAAGTGCGTCACACATTTGTAACAGGAGTTACAGTAACGTATCCAACAGCGGTTTTACTACAGTTACTAAATACAGTTTGAGCCAGAGAAATCATTTAGAACAATCAAGCCATTTGACTGGGACTTCTTTTATAGGTCTCCATAATCACTTAATAATGAACACCTTGTAGCCAATCACAATTGAATTTTCACCTTGACTATGTATAAAAGCTTTTGACTGCTGAATGTTTAGCATAAATCTCATCCAACATTCTTTTACATCAACTCTCCACTGTCCTCTCTATTCATATTCAGTCTTCAAAAGCTCAGGTCTGTCACTCTTTTGTAAGTGCTCCAAATATTCTTTTTCCATAGCATTACGTAATTTTCTCAAGGTTACATTAGATGCCCTTCTGGGGCTCTTTATAAAATGCAAATGTAAACCAGAGCCTTTTCACAGGGAGGTAGGGAACAAGTGGTTCACTTTGGCCTATGAAGAAAAAAAAACATCTCAGAAAATTGGTGGTCTTCTAAATGAAGGCAGGTGTAAGCCGTGGGCCAAGTCAAAATGAATGCCATAAAACAGACCATGCCTACTGGGACCACTGCTGCCCCTTTTCATTTTGGCCTAACTTCATCACATGACCTTCTAGGCCTGATGCTGCCTTCTGACTGGTTTTCTTCATCCACTCAATCATTCTCTTTGGTAAAACTATTCCCTCTGTTCTATATTTTATCAGATTTTGTCTGGTCAGTTAAATTTAGTTAAATATGCCCTGGCTAATGTGCACAGGGGAGTGAAGACAAATGGAAAAGGTTTAGTTTGCATCGTTTCAGCATTGCCCCACCAAATCTATTAGGGTGGTTTAGATAAATTAAGATAACATAAAGATGCGGTGACCAAGGTTGGTCCTCAAGGGCTGCAGTCCTGCTGATTTTCAATGTATTTCTCCTTCCACAGCCTATGAAGTTATGCATAATGAGTCAGTGAGGATTGTGACCTTTAACAGCATCCTAAATGTAAAGAATTACTAAAGAAAATCCCCTTATGGGGAAGAAGTTCATATTAAAGCAATACTACTTGTGTTTTTTACTTAAAAGCTAAATGCTTCTGACTCTTTTGACAACATTGTATCATTATTATGTACATTAGCAGGCCACTGTTGCCCTACAGCGCCCCAGGGTTGAGAAAGTTCCACAGCATCACTTTACATTTTGCTTTACAGCAGCTTTGCCACAAACCAGCAATGGAACAAACAAAGTGCAAAAAGTTCAGCTGTGCTGCTTTGGAAGAAAAAAATAACATGACCTGTCAGGAATGCAGAGCAAACTCTTAAAACAAACATTTTGCAGCAGTGTCATGTTAGTGCCCTCTGTGTGGTTAGAAAAAAACAAAACTATTTTGTATGAACTTTATCAGTCAGATTTCATTAAAACACTGGATGTCACAAAAACCATTACTGTATTTGTTTCACTCATGCTAACAGCAGCTCCCTGAAGCTACTAGCCTGAAATATCTTTATGAATACTGAACAAATTCAGCACAGACTGCTGTTGTATCCACAGTAGAAATCTTTATATTCTTGACTTTTCTGCCAGTAAGACTTTATGTAATATCTAAGGTCATGAAACCAAGCTGTATACATTCCCAAGAAACTGATTCTTTTAACTTCTCATAAACAGCATCAGTCTTTTAAGTACGGCCTCATCTGTAGATCTGAATTGACGTAGAAAAAGTCCTTGTCGGGATTGTGATCTGATTGGATCCGACTGGATTTTTGGTTTGACCAGTGTTTTGTTTTCTGAGCTAAAACAAATACATTTCCAGCAGCCTCAGCCATACACATCTTCCAGCTCAGGGCAGCACTTTGGATGCTCACAAAGGACATTTGGAGTCTGACAAGCTGCCCCTGGTGTATCTTTCTCTTTAATCAACCCTCATTTAAACTCAATTGTCAATAATTTAATCATTTAGGGTGACATAGAAGGTTGGACAAGCATCAGTTCAGCTCATTTTTTTTTCCTGAAAATGAAGGGCAAAATGTGCGGAACAAAATCTCGATGACTGATCAGAGTACATAAGTGGGAGAAGATTGGCCATTGCTCAGCTATCATTGACCTTGTTTAAGGCTGTTATTTAGAAATGTCCCTGCCTCTTTTTTGAGAATCACATGAGTCGGCTGTGGCCTTGAGAGCTTATTCACCACAGAAGGCATCACAATGTAGTCATTATACAAGAAAAAGGCTGCCAGTCTTTGTCCTATTTACTGTTAAATTGACAAACCTTCATTTTTACCATGGATGAATTTGTATCTTAAACAGTGTATAATTAGTTTAATTTAGCATTTGTTTTCCACTGTTTTATCCAAACTGACTTTAATGAGCATTTTCCATTAAGACAGCATCAGAAAAAAACTGGTTATTTACATTTACTCAGCCCAGGGATTGATCTTATTTACCTAACAGGCTCTTGAATCTCATGGCATTAGCATAACATAATTATATCTATTATGAACATCATCATCCTTCATTTTGAAGATTCATTCATAACCTGTCCCAGTGTGCATCATTTCAAGATTAATTAGGAGAGTAATCATCAACACTTCAGCCACTGCTCACCCATCTGTTATCGGCCACTGCATCTGAAATCTCAAATCAATATCAGTTTATAATTTGATTATCTGGTTGCACTTAAAAGATTGACAGCAGTATACAAACACACACACACACACACAAGCTACCTTGTGTGCTTTTTTCTAATTTAACCTCTTAGGGAGGCCGAGATGTGGCAGGAAGTTGGTGTTAAATGACGTCAAGGGAATGTCTCATTGATCACATAAAGATAAAATAACTCAGTAATGAGCACTGTGGAGAATCTTTTCATCAAGCAATCTATGATGTCCGGTAAATGTACATATCTCATATGTATGATCATGGGTGTGTGTGTGTGTAGCATTATGTGGTTTGTTCTGAAAATGTATCACTTCCATCTGAGTATTTATTGCTTTAATTTGCATATGTACCACTTTAATTTGAACCACTTTTAAAGGAGCAAAAAATATTTACAGATATCATTAGCTAACTGCTCTGCAGAACGTCCTGCCTTTTTTCATCACTCAAACACTCAATAACAAACAAAAACGCACTTCCCTTTGATACGCTGGTTATTAGATGATGAATGTCAGGAGGCTCTCACTAGAGAATGATCTTGTCTTTGCCGGTCCTTGAGGGACCTTGGCATTTCACAGCTACCTTGACGGCTGTCTGGCATGACAAGGATGTGCCATCCTGACGCTCACATGGACTGTATAATTGCTCCCTTGAACTCAGCTCATATTCCCATTAGATAAAATGATGTATTATTAGCAAACCTCTCAGCGGCAGTGCTGCAATCAAACTTGTTGACGAACTGTAAGTATATTTTCTTTCAGAAATATCTTGCGGCTTGCATTTGATTTGTGAAACAATGAAGAAAATTTCACTCAAGCACATTTCCTCTGTTATTCCATGTCTTCTTATGTATTTTTTCACACTGTAATACATTTTCTTTGTCAACTTGACCCCATATCTCACTTTTCTTAACCACCCCTTATTACTTATGTAAGTCACTTTGGATAAAAGCATCTGCCAAATGACCATAGAGAAAAGAAATATACTTCCTCCTGTACATTTATCCTGTTGCTCTGAAAGCATCAATGAATGCACACATCAAGTCTGCACACTTATTTTTCCCTTGTTATGCACTCATTTAATCTGATATTCCATCTTCCTCTCTGTGCCACCATTCTCCCACAGGCAAAGTCATCCCAGCTTGTCCACCCTCTCTCCACTTTGGATCAGAACATCACACGGCCCTAGAGTAATATTCCAAATCTGACCACTAATTGGGTTTCTTCTGCAATTAATTCAATGACTCTGTTCATATCAGAGTTCAGTGTCCCTTAATGAGTGCATTTGTTGGCCAGTGGCTAATTAGGTCTGTGCTGTTTATAGATAGCCTAACTGATGACACTTTGTGTCAATCGGTAATGCATTTGGACACATCACTGCTTTTAGCCTGCAGACCTCTCATCCTTCCACCCCACCCTCAAAACAGATTATACTGTTCTGGTTCATGGATCAGGCTTTATAATTTCTGAGACAGCTCAGCATTAACATTAATGATAACTCCAGGGGACCAGAATAAAATCCATTTAACATTGACTGACAAATCTTCTTTCTCCTCAGTAGGCCTTAGTTTTATTACTGTTGATTGTATCCAGGATTTGTGCAGAGGAGACTTGTGTCTGCTTTTGTTAACTGGGGTAATCATTAAAATATTCATGTCTGCCAACTGTAAGGCTTCTCGAGAGTAGTTAAACAGTGTATATGTACTTCCATCTAGCATAAGCACTCATGCCAACACAATGGAATACATAATGCCCTGCAGGCAACAATGAGAGGAGATGAGGAAAACAGGCTTCTGGAGAAGGTATCAAACAGGGATCTTTGACAAAGTTTCAATTGTTCCAGCTGACATGCCCAGACCCTTTTCTGAGGTCTGAGCCTGCGCAAATGCTTTAGGTTGATAAGGGAGTGTGAGCATGAATGCAAAGTGAGCTGGAGGAGTCGGATATTGGGACTCATCCCAATATGCCTTCAGGTTAGCATGCTATCGAAAGTAGGGGTTTGTTTGAAACAAGGTTGTGTGCCTGAACACAGCTGCAGTGCCATGATAAAAAGAGGAGAGGTTTGATAGGCAAAGCTTCCTGTCCCTCCATCCTTCCTCCTGTCTCGCTCTAATTAAATCCAACTTTAAATTGTATGCAAACACAATTACATTTTAAAGCACTGGAAGACTTTCTGACTTTCTGCCTTGAGTCTCTTGAGTTAGGACTGTATAGTATATATTGTATCCAGCTATGAGCTCTCCCTTCACAGTAAACTGGGTATGTTGTTAAATATTAAATCCCTCAAAATGTGTGAAAGTCAGAGCCAGGTTTGTACACGGACACCAGAGATACAATGGAAGGAAAGAAAGCCCTCTCTGTGATTGGTTTACTCAGCTTCTGTGCCAACATCCGATTCCTTCATGCTTTGATTTTCCTCAAGTAGTTTCCTCTTTTAACTTTCATCAAGGCCAGCCATCTGTTATGAGCTGGATCCAAATAGTTTCCACTGTGCCATCTGGTGTTTCCATTTTTGTTATAAAAAAACATTCTCAAAGAAAACATTGGGATGAACAATAACTCCAAAGAAATAGAATTACATTACATAACTATGAGTGATATGCCGCTCTCCTAACAGGATTCTGCTGCCTGATTTATAAGCTCATTGCAACCAGACAGTTCATAGTCTCCGGTTCTGCTGCAATAATCAGCCTTTCTTTGACTAGTTGCATCCCCTCCAACTTCAAATATGGCATTTTTCAACCTACTGTGAAAACCTAACATAAAAAATGCATTCAGCTGATCACAACATCCTGATAAATAGGTCATGTGAGTGGTTGGGGACACCAGGTGTGATCTTAAACTGTTTTATGTCCTACTTTAAAGATTTTTGACTGTTTCTATCAGGAACTTTCCCTCTTATTCCTCTCCTATGACTGGTGGCAATCCCCAAGGGTCAAGAAACAAATGTTATTTACCCTATATGTGCTGTTGAAATATGCATTTATATTCATGTCATGCATCACTTTTATATAGGTGGTATA
>JBAMIG010000010.1:22953794-22965424 GCA_037177335.1 Kiunga ballochi
TTTTATTTATTTATTTTGTCTTTATTTCTATATGTACCTGTACAGCACTTTGGTTCATTCTTTGAGTGTTAAAGCGCCTTATAAATAAAATTTTGATTTTGATTGATTTTTTAAAATTTGAAATAATGATTATTATCTCAAAACTTTTTTTGCTCTCAAATATTATTTTTTGCAATTAATGTGAAAATAATTACTATCAAATATGTATTTTTTTCTTTCAAATATATATTTTTCCTTTCAAAACATTTTTTTTCTCTTGGATTGCTTTTTTCTTTCATTTTATAAAAACACAAAAATAGCTCCATATAATTACACACACAAAAACCACCACCAGTGCAGTTTATGCAAATGCAGAAAAGCTCTGACATTTTCAGGGGGTATTTTAACCTATTTAGCTCCCCACAAAGGTACTTGAACCCATAAAAGAGGGGTAAAACTTTCTAAAATGCATCCTAAAGAGTGGGTGTTGCTCCATAGCAGAACACTTATTTTTGTTAGGTTTGGTATCTTTACCAGCACCTCCCTGAGCTCTGACCTCCTCTCCCCTAAACCTCAACCTTGCATTCTGTGATCGCATGTGTTGCTGGTGGCAAGCAGCCGGGAAATGAGGTGGAAGGCATTAATTGCTGGTACAGGCTGATCCGTCCCCTGGCCACCAGGCTGCTAAAGAGGAAAAGCCACTGGAAACAATGGCTAATGTGGAATGATGTCGTAGCAGCAGGTGTTACTGAGGTTTTGAGGCAGTGCAGACTCACTGTCTGGATGTGAGTAATGTTGCGCAACATGGGCCTCAAGGAGCTTTATCTCACTGTGGGGAGAGGGTCGCTATGACAACATTTAGGTCTACAGCTGTGTGTAACAAAAAAAACAACTGGAAGTGAAGCCAAATTCAGCAGGCTCATCCTTACAGGAGAAGAATCTATAAATGATTGGGATGATTGTGAGATGAAGCACTGGGAAAGGAACACCTGTTTTAACAGATAAAGACACAGTAAAACACCCCCCCCCCCCTCTCTCCTCCCCTTTCCTCCTCAGCAGGTTGGTAAAGAAGTTGTGACCTTTTGTCATCATCAGTCAAGTCTTCTCCTGTCATTTAGCTTTCGTCAAAGCTGCCCTTTTACAGACAGAACTTTGACCAAAATCTTATTGCAATGACCTTTAATTACTGCTAGTCCTACTGTGCACCACATGCATCTTAAACTCAACACTCATTCGCCTTATTAGCATTTTGACTCATTTACCACTGAGTAGATGATGTATTATCTGAAGAGACAGGGCAATAAGAAACAGATATTAGATAGGAGATGGAGTTTGCTAAAAGGCCACCGGCGCGCTCTTCCCCTCATCTGCATTCTGTTGCAGTAAACATTTTCACTGTAATGCCCCCATCATTTTCTTCTTACCCCTCCTTCTTAATGAAATGTCTTCGTCTCACATCCCCCTTTATTTCTTCTCTCACTCACCTTGCTGTTCCTCTGTCGCTCTCCTTGCCCTCACACATTCAGCAGATATAGTTAATTCCCACTGTTTTCCAACCCCTGCAGTGACTCCATGGCCCCAGCAACACAATTAGGGGCTCATTACTTGCTAATACACAGAGCAGAAGACAGACAAAGGCAGTCTGAGTCTTTTTTTGTTTTGCACTGCTCACTTCCATCATTTTATCTCACTTCCTCCCGAGGCCCTTTTTAAAGCAAAAGGGTGCAATTTCTCTTCCTCTTCCGTCCCGTTCCTCTCAATGTGTCTTCTCCAGTCTGCATAATGAGCCTGCACGAGCTAAAAAAGAATTAATAGTTCAATTTCCATCTCTTAAGGATTGTTTTTCATTCTTTTGTGTTTATTTTATTTATGAGATGTACTCCCAGTTGTGGTGATCGCTTCATTTTCACGTTTCGAGAGAGAAATGCACTTTGCCGCATTTCCGAAGGAAGATAATTTGAGTCCCACAGGTGTATCATCGGGTCCGTTCTGGCAGATTCCTTCTGTCACGCTATCTGCATCATTTCTCTGAATCTAGCTGGCTCTGCTGAAACGCCAGTTTGCTCAGTAAGGGGTCTCTCAGCATAATGATGGATGAAGGTTACGTCCTGTTTACCAGCGTGTTCTGCCACTGTCGACTGCTTGATGAAAGAGACGCAGGGGAGTGTTGACATTTAGTTTTGTGAATGGAATAGATGTTTGTTTTGACAGAGAGCTTCTTTCGCACACCTTTTGAGGAAATACAAACTAATACGATTTTTCTATGTACTTTTGTATAAATCTGCCTCATATTTGTGAATTAATCTTTCTTTTTCTATCCAAGTGTCAGGTTTCTGTCCCCGTTTTGAGCCGTGAAGCGCTTTCTAGCTTGTCAAAATCTAATTGCAGCCCTTGTTCTTCACATTTTTGCTCCCTGCATCCTGCATCCTCTCCGTGAAGGTGATGTTAATCGGCTGAAATTCTGTTTATACAGCTTCTCCTCGTCTCTTAGAGGATTAGATGGACAATTGCATGTCCTACACCCAAGTGGTTTAAAGAAAATTGGACTTAACTACTTTTCTGATGCTTTTTTTATGCTTGGAGGCATGCAGCTCATAAGGTCTTAAGTGCTGAGATTGGGTTATGATGCATTTATGTTTGATCTGTGTGGTCACAGATGGAGTCATAACCAGCAAGGGTAAACCATTGCTATGGGATTATAGGCTCAGTGTGATCTGTGGGCCACATTAACTGGAGAACAGTGTGTGATTAATGGAGCCTAATTCAGCCAGTAAAGATTCAAAGAGAACGTAAAACATTCATAGCAAGGAAGGCTTTTTATTTATTTATTTTTGCAAAAAATTGGGAAACCCCATTAATACATAACAACACACGGACTAATAAAAAAAGGCTTTCTGTTGGGAGCTGTGCAACTTTGTTCAGGCTGTAATGCCTTCATTATAAGTCAGTAAGTGGTGTAAATATTTGAGCTGTTTTTAAAAGTAAACGTGTAATATTACTGAGATGCAGACGCCTGTCTATTTGAGACTAAAGTACCATAATCTGCCATAATTAGCTCTACAGCCAACAGTCAGCGTTTTCATTTCCGCAGTATTATAAATGAGGTGAACGTCTAAATATAACGTTTTTTTTATCATGATGGTAGGATCTCCAACATGATATTAATATCAAAACCGTGGTACTATATTTGCTACTGGAGACCATTATAAACCCTGTGGTGGTTAGAAAGAACCATAAAATCTTTAAATAACCAGTCCGCCTGTCTTAAGTGCAGCAGCGGTTTGAGTCCTGACTGACAGGTTGCAGCACTCGCATGTTGTCTTCATGTTTAATGCATTTAGTCAGAAAAGGACAAATTGCAAAAGTGGGATTTTATTTTGAAACAAAACTGTCAAAGAGAAAAAGGATCCTTTTTATTTAGTTTTTTTCTTCAATATATTTGTATTTCTATGTGTTGAACTATTTATTTTCTTCAGGGAGTTTCTGGTTTTGCCTGCTTTATTCATCCCTTTGTCTCTTATCTGTTTGTCGGCAGCTTTACACAAAAACTAAACAGATTTTTGTGATTTTTTTTGTGATTTTTTTCTCTGTGTCTCGGTGTCTTGCTCTAACTTAAATTTCATCCCATGATGAAAATGATTCTTTTTAAAAGGATTATTTAACACTGAGAAAGAACTATACAAGTATTTGACTATAGATAATTGGATTGTTATGTCACACGCTAAAGGTCACTGATTCTAACACTGAACATATAACTTAAAGTGGAAATTGCAGTATGGGTGGAACGCAGCTGGTTTTTTTTCTTGTATTTTCATATCTGCAGCTGCTGCGGAGCATCTGCAGCACACCAGGGCAGCTGTCTGGGCCTCATGTTGCTGCACTTTCGGAGTATGTTGATGTTAGGGTTACACATTTCACAGGAATGATTGTTGTCATAGAAATAACCATGATTTTATGATTATCACAGTTATCATGTATCGTTTTGTTTCTAAGCTGCATAGTGATGGGGGTTTCTGGTTTGAGCTTCAGCTGGGGAGGTTGGAATAGGGGTCTCTCTGTATGGAGTTTGCATGTTCTCCCCATGTATTGATATGTTCTCTGCAGACACTCAGCTTCATCCTGCTGTCCAAAGTCATGTGACGGTCACTCTGAGTGTGGGTCGTTGTCTGTTTCTCTGCAATGAACTGGGAACCTGTCCTGGGTGTACCCCACCTCTCACCTGCTATTTGCTGGTACAGAATGATGGGAATTGGAATAAGCGGCCATGAAATCTGAATTTCTTATAGGTTTCATGAGAGAACCTTATTTTACCTCCATCACAGCAGTGAATAGAATCCATATAAAAACACTTTATTCTTTCGGTTTCCCTTAGCTTGGTGTTTATTATGAATTAGCTCAGGTTAATACGTGTGAATCGCAGGTTGTGCTATACAAATAAAGCTGCATTGAATTGAATTCTTCTCTTTATTTATGAAGTTTCTGACAGTTTTCCAGCTTTAAATGAGAGGAATCTCTCAAATGTCTTTATTTTAATTCTTTAAGTGTTGCTAACCTGCCATTAAGTTTCAGACATGATATAAAAAAAAAAAAAAGATATTGCTGAAGAATCTTTTCGTTTTTACCACAAATAGTTTTTAAATTCAGGCAGGGCATCAATTTTGCTATTGCTATTATGCATGCTGATATTACTATTATGCATGCTGATATTACTATTACACTGATTTTTAGTAGCTTAAAATATATTTACCTGCTAAACTTAACAATAATGCCCAGATCACTACGGATTTCCAAGATGATTCCACATGCCATCATCGTCATTTTACAACAGGTATGTCATTAGTCTGGGTGCTAATTTGTCTTGAAATGAACATTTTAGTCCAAAAAAGCTCAGGAGAATAAAGAACACGGCTTATACACTGGTCCTCCGTCTACCCTGCAGAAGGTCGCATTTTAACTAAAGCAACATGTGAGTGTGTAATATGTGCATCTTCATGGTATTTTAAGGAATCTTTTAGAAGCAGAATCTCTGGGATTATCTGATTGCAGCGGCCAACGTCTTCTATGTCTTTTCTAAAGCTGCAATTTGCAAAATGTTGATAAATCCATTAACATTGAGTTTAGCCAGAATGTAAAGAAGCAGCACTTTGTGCAGATGTTGGAAACATCTTTTTCTACTCGGAACATCTTTTGTTTACATTTCCTGGAGAGAACAGAAGCCTTGTGACAGCCTCATGTCGCACTGTCAGAGATCCCAAGAAGCAAAACCCACAGGGTGAAGTGTGCTTTGCTTTGCACGTGTTGATATTAATCGCACAAGGCTTGTTTTCTGTGTTAGAGGCTGAAAAGCATCTGTCCCGATGTTGTACCGTGAGTTGGAGGTCAGAAAACATGCATGCATTCAGACAAATGATCAGAGATTCATGATAGAAAGTGGTTTGAAAGATATTAAAAGTTTACTGAGCAAGTGTGTTTACCTGCTTTTACATCCTGTCCTTCCTTATTGCAATGTGACTGCTTTGCTGTGGCACCAGCGCAGACGGGTTATGATGAATTACACTTTGCTTAAAATTCCTACTGAGAAAAAAAAAAAACTAACATGTTCCCTGAATAATATTCTGTCAGTGTTCCACACAAACCCATGTTTCTTAAACTAACAGAAAGGAATAAAACTGCTTTTGCTCCATGTTTCTCATCAAATATTCCAAACTTTATGAATATGCAAATCTGAGGACGCCTTCAGGCTCAGTGGCACGCCGCATCACACCCACAGCTGCAGTGTTGGTGGTCTGATCACACTTCAGCATGAGCACAGCTTTTCCAGTCCACTTTTTTTTTGTTATTTTAAGGGATTAAACTGATCAGCTGTTTATATCCATGTGTTGCATTCTGTCTGTCATTTTATTATTTTTTAGCTCTAAATTCAGTGGGTGGTAAGTGGGCTGAGAGAATCCTATTTTCATTAAGCCCCTTTCCCCGGGACTTTGGCATACACGCTAACATTTTCATATCATTAGTTTTACAGAAAATGTGGGTCTGACTTGGAAAAGACAGCACTGTTTTGTGATTCGGGTTATTTGAATGCCACGTGAAATGAGGAAAGCAACATATTTCATCACTGACTACTGATAGAGGATTCTTAAAAATAATTTTCTCTGCAGCAGAAACCATGCTGCTTTTATTTAACTTTAACACCCAGTGAGCCTCTTTTGCTTTGTGTATCTCCCTGGGCTGTGTTTGCATGAATTTACCCTGTTGGATGTTAAATGGTTGATGGTGTGAATGTGTTTAAAGTAGCACAGAATAAATGTATATAAATGTGCAAAATGCCACAAAAAATCTAAGCAAGATCTGATATATGTGGCAAAACACATGAAGACCAGTCTGTGGGGGTGGAAATGATCCTGATGTTGGACAGAGACAGCAGAGATAAGTGACAGGTGTGAATTTTGATCCAGTGAATTTCCCTCCACAAACCAAATCCATAAAGCCTAAAATGAGTTGCAGCATGTTGCTCTTAAATTGGTGAAAGCTGTTTATCAATGTTGTTGCACTCTCATTGCATCATCACGCCCTGTGTTGCTTGTCACCCTCCAGTATGTGCACATATTGTATCAGGCTCAGTTACTGGGCTTTGGCACTGAAACTGATTTTGTGAAACATGTACTGTAAAGATGAACTTATCTTCGGCTCTTCTTGTCATCACAACTATCTCACCTGTCTTCAGAAAGTGAAGACCTAAGGCTGACCTGTAGTATTTGTCATTTGAAAACTCCATCAGAGAAAAAGCTTAGTGTTGTGAATAACATTGCATCATCAGCAAAGCAAGCGATGATGAGATAAAATATCAAAAAGTTTCTATTATGTTGGTTTCTTTTAGACAAGTGTATGGCAGGCAGAGTGGAAGAGGCAAAGTCACAGAGTGCAGACCTGATTAGTTTGAAATGAAACCCAAAACTCAATCATACAAGCTTACTGGATGTTAGTGATTGGCTTTTAAAACCAGTCTGCAATTCCTTAAACACTTAAGGGGCATGCACAGGCATTTTGACTGGAATCCTAATGCATCTGATCTCAGTGTCAGCTTCATTTGGGGTATTGTGATTGTGCAAACAACTTCTTATTCGGCTCAAATGGACTCGGCCCATCTGCAAATGTGTATTGCAGAAGTTCTGAAAAACTTTTGACCAACCCAAGACTGCCAGGATCTGACGCTGCTCCATTTTTAGCTGTTATGTTCGAGAATGTGTGGCACTAATGAAGATATTACTTTAAATTCAAATATTAAAATACGTTTAAGGATATATTTCAATAAGAAAGTTAGAAAAAAATCTTTCAGCTTCTTTTCAAAGAATGCTGCTTTCCTGGATCCTGTGTTGAAATTTTCAAGTGCATGAATCATTTGAATCTGGGACGTTTGTTTTCCTGACCCCTTAGATGTTTTGCTGCTCTGAAAACATCAGAGGCTACGGCAGGAAGACTGAGTCACATCCATCTGACTATTCCTCTCCTGTCAGGAAGTCTTATTTTTGGAAATGTGCTGCACATTAAAAGCCTAAATAAAAGACATGGCTGCTTGCTATGTTAAACAGTGGCACAGCAAACAGATACAAGATGAACATATTGTATGTTATACTCATTTATAGTTATGTGGGTAGGCCTACTGATGACCTATTTAGTTGATCCATTGTGATGCAGCATGCTTTGATTCAGTAATAAATGTAAAAAAAATGCATTTTCTTCAAAATAAGTAAATGAAAATAATACAAAGTGAGGCAGGAACATAAAGTTACATGTGCTGCTTGGACATTTTAGATCTTCATCTGTCCTTGCTAACCTATTAGCTAGCATACTGGCTATTCTTTCAGTCCTTACCAAGTGTGATATTTACTGAAAAGGTTTGATATTTGGAAACATTTTTTATTAACATGTTTTAAACAAAGCAAGACTTTTATCATATGTACTTTATTTAAAGCCAAGATAAAAATAATTGAAGTGCAACATGTGACTGCAGCTCCAAGTTCCAAGCCGATGTTAGCGAAGAAGCCGCCAGTGCCCTTCCTTTTTAGCATATGTTGTCAAAAAAGCATATCATATCCTTATCTGCTGATGTAAAGTGCTTTATCGAAATGGCAGCAAATTCTGTTTTGAATGATGGTTCACGGAGAATTTTAAGATTTTATTTAGTAACAGTTTTTTAAAGTTAATTAAATCACACTTGCATAAGATTCATCTTGGTTTTTTAAGTGCATCTTCCTCCAAGATTTAGTCATTTTAGAGATTCATGTGAGCAAAATAACCAAAACTAACTGCTTTTAGTAGTCATGGTGCTGAATTGATGGATTATTTGCAGTTTTCTCTGCAAGGCATGGGCAGTATCCTGGGGTAAGATATTCTGACAACATATGTCAAATCAACAGAACACCCGCTGTTGCCTCTGTGCTAACTGTTGCTTATTCTGTGGAAAAGTACTAACAGAAATATTTAGGTATAGTTTGACATAAATAATAGTAGAAATAAGTCTAAGTCAATTACTTGATTTAATGGAGACAGAATGGTTTTTAAAAATGAAATAGCCAGAGAGTAAGAAAAAGATAGGTGCATTGAAAAGAACTGAATTAATACATTGCTGAACTATGAACCTAAAAAACATCAAATAGTTACACACACATACACACATATACACTGATACTTATGTTGTTTTCTGTATAAATGGTCAGACTTCATTAGCAGTAGCCTCACATGTCACAACCACCTCTGCAAATAAACCGAATCCTCCTCCTTCATTTGGAAAAGCATGAATACCAAAATGCTGTCTTTACGAGAGCAAAACCCACCAACCAGCTTCTACTTGCTTGCATTTTTTTCACCCTCATATCTTGTCTGCATAGCTTGTGCTAACGTCTCCTTCTGCACAATTAATTAGTTCCTGTCAGTGCATGCAAATAAGCTGTTAAGCCAACCATGCAAGAAGTCGGGGTTGCTTCCTTCAGTGTTTTGTGTGCAGCATACAGGTGGTCTGAACTCACCTTTCTGAGGATGTATATAATGCTCTGCAGATTCAAAGCAGAGCATTTATCCCCTCTTACAGCTGATATTTCTCCTGTTTTATGTAAAACATATCACCAAGGTTATGTAAGTGGACTTTAATGAGGAGCTGTTGATGAGGCATCCTTGAAATTTATGTCTACCATGAATGCTTAATAAATGATCTATTTACATTCACAAAAAGGCTCTTTGTTCTTATGGTTTGAGTGAGTCAAGCAGACATTATTTGCCTTTAAGAGCCTGTTTTTAGACAAACTGCATGCAGTAACTGTTTTCCTTTCGTGGTTTGTCATCACTCTCTGACTGTTATTTGTGAGCATTAGTTGATGTGAACATTTTTGTAGCTCGTCCTGCGTTCTTCTCACGGTAGAATCTAATTAGTTTAAAATGAACAGTGGGTCTTGCTCAATTAAGCTTTATAGTCAATAACTCATTTAGCTTTTATTGCCTGGTGACACTAACACACAGTAGGTTACAGAGGCAGTGATACCTCCCCAAAACAAATGGATTCACCGAACAGAGTCCCTCCATGAGGGGAAAACGGCTGAACAGCAGCTGAAAGTGATGGAAGCTGGTTCCATATTATTCTGCCATGCTGTCTATTTCCATGCATGACTGCCCTTTTCTCTATCTCTCCCCATTAAGGCCGTGCTTATTCTGTTGCTCTCTTGTTTTCCCACCCTGTCTGTCCTTCTCGGAGGCTTTAATTGTTGCAAACCAGCTTCTTTGCAGCTATGCTTACTCGTCCAGGATACTTCATGGAGCCAAAAGAAAACGGTTGAAGAATCTTTCCCTCTCTCGTTTTCTCTCTTCCACACACAGACTCACACAAAAAGTGTCTTTGTGTGGCTTAAATTGTTAAAAAAAAAAAAGAAAAGACAACCACAGCACCTCCACCTCCCCCGCTGGGCCTTAGAGCCTCCAGCTTGTGTAATTGAAAAAAAAGTTTCTATCATTGAACCTGAAAAGCTTTTTCTTTCCTTTTTTTTTTATTCAGAGCTGGGCTATATTGATTCACTCCTTATCCTCCAGCTGTGGCAGACATTGCTGCCCATGTTTGTGCTGATATTACCAGGCTGGAATGTCACTTACCATGCTCGTTTGCAGGCTCAAACACTATTTCATGTAATTTTCACACAACCTGGTGTATTTTTGGAAGGCATGAAGCTTATATTTGCCGCTGGCAAATGAGGAGAAGGGACAAACATTTGACTTTTTTTTTACTCCAGGAAAGTTTAGCAACTTCCTGCTTTATTCCTTTTCTCCCTTGATGTTATTTTCACTGGCCGTCTGTCTCACCAATAAACAAAGTCAGGCCAAATCAATTCTGTGGTGCTGTTCTCACTCTGAGACTGAACCTTTTATCCAGGGCTAATCAACGCTGGTCAGAGCTTTCTGAGTTTACTGAGAAACAATGGTCAAAGCGGTGACCACCCAGCTCACACACACCTCACACTTCGATTTATATCACTGACCTTTCTTGTGCAGAGCAAAGGGAATGGAACTTGCTTAGGGAGGGCTATTAGGGATTCAAGGGCAGAAAATAATGTTACAGTGCACCTTGTGTTTTATCACCCTCTCAAACATTTTTCATGCAACTTACGCCTACTTGTTTCCTTTCTTTCTGTTTGTGTTTTGCATCTTTCTGTTCTCTGCCTCCTTTAGCACAGAGGCAATCTTTAAATTAAGCGCTTTTTGAGGACTCCCTCTTTTAACACACCAGATTCAAATTACAGTGCAGATCTTGATATTTTGTTGGATCCGTGTGATCTGAATTAGGTATGTAGGACCAGGAATACATGGAACCTGAGGGATCAGAGTTCCCCACCCTGGTTTTAAATGATAGTAGTGTTTATTAACTTATTCTGCCTCCCCTGTATAGTCCTTTTCTTTATCTTTGAGTATTACAGCAACACTTGCTTTTTGGCTTCTAGTAGCAGAACCTGAGGACTAGACATGCATGGAGAGGCCTTGTATGCCAGTGGTTAATATTTATTACATTTCCAGTAGCTTCTGTGAGAAATAATACTCATTTTATTACCAAATTAGCCATCAAGTGTAGCAGCAGCATACTGATATTTGATATGAAAATATTCATAAGGCCTATAAGACAGTGACACGTGTGGGTGGCTGGATGTGTCTTTGCATATTCAGAGAATTGCTTAGGGTGCCCCAAAAGACTCGGCTGTCATTTACAGAATCATAATGGAGGAAGTCATACAGAAACAAATCTTTGGATAAAGCTGGAAACTTGCCATTTGTGCACTGGTTTGATTTTATGCTTGTTAAAATGGACAGCAGTAGTGAATGGTACAGAGTCACTAAGACTACAAACCTCTGCTTATTTATTACGCTCAAATTTTTAATTTCATCATCTTTTTGCAGACAGGATCACTGTGATTCCTTTGTGTTTTTAAAACCTTTTTAAAAAGAAGTTTTGTTTTTTAGATTTATTGACATGTAGTGACTTAGTTGCAGATTGTTGTAATCCGAGTACCCTCTGGATCATGCCTCCCATTTCAGCTTGTCGGTGACATATCTGCCATCTTTATACCAAACAAGTTGGGAAACTGTGTAAAATATGCATTAAAAACAGAATGTAATGA
>JBAMIG010000010.1:23000172-23031273 GCA_037177335.1 Kiunga ballochi
GAAAAATATCTGCAAATTCTCATTACATGAAATTGTTTTCATTGTTTTAGCATCAAACATGTGTTGTCACAGCTTTTGTTGTCACAGCATTTATAAAACAGCCAAAATCTGTTTGGGAGTGAAAAACTGCAGTCATTTGACAACAACAGCAGTACTTGTATGTCCTCACAGCAGCTCTTTTTAAACTCTAGGTTTTGGAGCATTACTCACCTTTACATGCACAATCACTCACCCAAACAAATGAAATTAGATTTTTCAGTCTTTGCAAATCAGCACCAGATATACAAGGAGTCAATGGCAGAAATGTGAAAACATATTAGAATAACATGTGTGAAGAAAGAATAGTGTGAACTTTGCTGTTACTTTTTATATGTACATATAGAAACATCAACATAAAAGAGAGTTTTAATATTTACCAGGTAAAAGAAGGGTTGAAAAAGTGCTGTTGCCAGGATCCACATCTATCCTTGATATAGTGTAAATCCTCCTGGGAACTTCTGTTTTTTTTCTAAACATATTTTATAATCTTATTAATAAGAGCAATATGGAATGAGAATACTTATAAAAATGTTTTACAACATGAATTTTACTGCGTCCAGCTACTGCTAACATGCCCAGGGTGACCCTGCCTCTCACCTGACAGGTATCAAGCATCACCTTTTATTATAGAAATATTTGGGGAAAAAAATCTTTCGCTTTATTTAGCTATAAGGGCTGAAAATAAAATGATACTGAAATAATTGCTAAAAAAAAATAATAATTTTACTATTTGATTATTTATTATATTAATTTGAGGTTATATAACTCAGCCCTTTGATGAGTAAATTAAACAAAAACAAGATTTTTTAGATGATAAAATAAATAAATTACAGATTACTATGTAATATTTCATTTAAACATTGTTCAAAGAAAAATGAAAAATATATAAAATATGATTAAACATGGAATAAGCTGCTTTAACTCAGTAAAATGTCCTAACAAAACCATCACTAACAGTAGCAGTATCATCATGACATCCAATAAGCCACCATAATCCTGGGGCAAGAGGAGGAGCGTCCCATCCTATGACCCCCTCAGGAACAGGAACTGAAGGCAGCATGGGCCAGGACTGGCACACAGGGGCCCAAAATGTGGATTATGGAGCTGGTGGTGATGCTTCTTTTCCCTGAAGCATCCTCTCCTCCACAGGGATGTAGGGAGAGTCGTTTCAGTGCTCCTCTCTCTGTTGCCATCTCGCCAGCTCTGCCGAGGGAATGTAGGGAGGACCTGCTGGGTCCAATTCTGGCGGGTTCATTCTGTCATGACTGGTGGAGTGGAGGTGGGGTGAGGACCCAATTGCAGGCAGAGGAGGCAGCAGGATTTTAGATGATGGTGATTTATTAAATAAAGAACTATAAACAAATGAACACTAGAGGATAATGACAACTACGGAAGACCACCAGACCAAACTCAAATTCAGAAAGCTTTACAGAACTAAATGAACCCACAACCCAAACTCAGAAACCAAAGAATTAAATAACTGAAACCAAAAAAGACCCAGGTGCACATAATCAACACAGATGAAAACAATTAACTGAAAACCAGGCTTAAAGAGTAAACAGAACTACCCCAACAAGTGCCCAACATGACGCATACATGGAAAGGACTCTCGCTTTTTCACTGAATTTTATTGCCTAAAACATTCAGAAGTGAAAACACATAACATACTTTTTATCTGCAGATTGATATCTCAATATGTAAAAAAAAAAAGTATTGAATCTGATTTTCACACGAGTATAGACATATCTGTCTGAGTTTCATGAGTAATTCATGTAAAACGACTGGAGAAGTTTCAGGAATTACATTTAGAGGTTTAAAATAACATAATATGCAACTTCAATAACAATTATGCCTGCATTTTTTGTACATGGCTCTAACTCTCACTGGCTTGGAAGCGTGTTGCGTGTTCCATTATGCTGCCAGTTTTCTCGCCGTGAAACAAACTGTGTATGCAAAACGGGAAAGAAGCTAATTACTGCTGGAAGAATCTTAATGACATTATTGAGACATCTTGTAGGAAATCTTAAAATTCAAAAATAATTGAGAAAATATTTGAGAAAAGACTTTGACATTAGTTATCCAAAGCCTGCAACCAGCTGATGCCTGCAAGCACTTATGCATTTTCTGTAGACGAGCATTTCCAGTGCACATGAAACTGGGACACAGCTTTAGTGTTGCTACATTTTCTGCATGTTACCCCATCTCTGCATGTTGTTTTACAACACACAAGCCATCCAGAGCATGCTTTATGATCACTTTTCCTAACAAAGTATCCCATGACTCCCTCTGGTTATGCATGATGCAACGCTAGAAACTGCGTTATTAATTGAATGGGCATAAAGTTGACTCACTTATACGGTACACCACAGCTTGATGTGTGGTCTGTCTCAGCTGTGGCGCTGGGGATGAGAGATTGTATTTCTGTATTATCAAATAAGGCCATGCATACTTGGGCCTGGTGCTGATGGATGGGATCCTCTCTGAATGGGGGCTATTTCAAAAGCCTTAATTACAGGGATGAAACTAAAGTCTGTGATTGCATGGAGGAGGATTGATTACAGTGATGCAGCTGTATCCCTTACTGAATACAGTAGTGGTTGATGTGCTGAAGCCATTAATGTGGCGGTCTAACTCAACTAAAGTTTATCTAAAGAATATGTATAAAAATACATAATAGGTTATAAAAATATACTTGTATGTTCAGGATCAGCAGGGAAACGTTAGACTGAGGTAGTTTGTCATATTTTAAAGCAAAAGATGGATCCTAATGATAATGGTAGGAAAAGCATGTGCTCATGCTCCTTTTGTATTATAATAAATCTATTCTCTATTATTATTAGCATTGGAATTGAGTTGACCTCTTTCTTGTGATACCAGCAGTACCAGCGGGACTGAAAAGAAGGTTTCAGAACAGATTCAGACTCCATATCTGAGAAACTCCTCCTCTCAGCACATCGCTCTGCAGGTGCTTGTATAATGACAAAGTGTCCTGAGTCCTCCGCTGGCAGATGGAGTTGGTTGAGTAGTGGATGTCTCAAACAGACGGATGAAGATGAGGAAAAGGACACATTCTGAATGAGAAAAAACATCATGGAAGGGATTAGTTAGACCTACTGGGAATTTTGTATCAAATGGGGAGAGCATGACTGGACCAGATTTAGTGTCATTGTTAAATTCCAGGTATGTTTAAGGAAGCACTGTGGATTTTTTTCCCTTCTTTCTTGAGAATCCGAGTTGCCCACTCCTGGTTTAGACTTTACAAAAGAAATAGAGTTAAATTTGTGGATCAGGACCGAATCAATGATATATAATCATAAGAGCACCAAAGGTAATGTTATTGCAAGTAGCCTGCTGATCCTAACTCTTTTTTTTCCTATTTTCTTTGCCTCACCTGCATTTCTGAGGAAGCATTTGTGATAATTTTTTTTTAAGTTCCTTTTTTTTGGTAATAAAAAGCCTTGGTGTGTGAAATCAAACATTCAGAAAAGACACCAACTTATTTTAAACGTTTTCCATGGCCTATGATTATATTTCGGCTATTAAAGATGCCGTTGACAGATGTGCTCCAGTACTACCAGTACTGGACAGTTTAACAGCGCCTTTCAGGTGATTCTCATACTTGTGAGAATCTGTAACTAGTTTTTGGACCAAAATTGGGCCACACTGGTGTGGCACCAGAATTTTGTGCCATTTCTTTTTTTTTTTTACAACTTCTCTAATGATGACTTGCTCCTTCATGCGGTTTTTCATCCATCCATTCATCCATTCTCTATAGCTTATTCCCTGAACGGGGTCGCAGGAGGGCTGGAGCCAATCCCAGCTGACATCGGGCGAGAGGCGGTGTACACCCCAGACAGGTCAGACCTCCCCCTAGCTGAGGCTCGAACCAGCTACCTTATTACTGTGAGGCCACAGTGCTAACCAACTGTGCAACCTGCAGTTTTCCTGGATATAAAATGATACATTTAAAAAAAAAGAAAGCTACATCCAAAATATATTGCACTGCCTCATATAATGATTACATATACTAATAATGCCTGCTGCTTGGAGTTCTGCAAAAGTAGCAAAGAGCATTATAGAGTAAAATGGAACATAATGATGAAGCCTGAGCACCTGAGAGATTTCCATTCAGAACTGCTCATAGTCTCAATTGTTAACTTGATCTGAATGAAGACAGCAGCTTTTGTTGTAGCAATGCTGCATACGGTGTTTACAAAGAATTACTTTTGCTTATTTAGGTTAACACAGCAAAAGCCCATACGGTAAGCTTGCTGTGCGCAGCTAATAATGATTGTACCGCTGTTTCTCTTCAGCCTGTCATAGCAGTGTGCAGCAGTCTCTGAGAGGCTTCCTGGAACTTTAACTGAAGCTGCATAATTGTCTGTTAAGCACATCAGCATGAGGAGGATGTTAAGTAGAAAAGAAAGGCACAAAGTAGACAAACAGACTCAGCCATTCACTTCGTAAGCTTTTAAAGGCACTGAAAATAGGACAAAACTTCACATGAAGCCATGAAACCGGATGGCTGAATTCATATGCATACATCAGTTTCCCATTTACACAGTGGTAAGGCTGGAATAGTTCATCCACAAATACCAGCTACTGCAGAAGATATCCTTTTTTCCACGTGTGCAGAGATTTCCCAAATCTACTCTGAAACTTGAAAACTCATAACGCAGCATATCTGCGATAAACCACTCAATGCCTGCACATCTGATCTGAGGACTTACAGAGGAGCCGGCACCTTCATGTCTATTACTATGCTGTACATAACCAAGTCAGAAGAGGTGTGCTTTTAGTGTCGTAGCCTGAATACAGAACACAAAGAGACAAGCCAGAAAGGCCGTGCCTGAGCAAGAAGCAATCTTTCTATAAAAATAAAGATGAAGCAAAACGTTGCTGTATCAATAAGTATTGATGTCACCATTTACAGTTTCATTCTGCAGTGTTGCAGTCAACAAGTTGTAAAATAATAAACACTATATGTTCTTACTTCTTATACCTTTATAAAACACAGATTTTTCTTTCACTCCAAGAAGAAAAAGATTGAAATGATTTAACTGTTTGCACAGGTAGTGGATTTATTTCTGAAGAACTCTGAGACTCTGTTTGATGAAAAAGTGGCACCTAGTGTCCGTGCATGGGGCACAGGGCTTATAGTTTAGCTACTCTGAAATATATTCATACATCTCTGAACTCTTTTACTGGATAAACTTATCCAAGTTGCTGTTGGCATAAAAGATCCTAAAGTGTCTCATTTATTCCAACATCAGCTTTAAAAAAAAAAACTAGCAGTGCCACCGAATTGCAGGACATTATATGCAACTGAAAGGTGTGGCAGATGTCCCACATGGCACTAAAGGATCATTCAAACTGTAAGATCCCCATATTCCCTTCTGTGTCACCTAATAAATAAATAAATATATATATATATATATATGCTTATATATATGCTAGCTTGCTGCTGATCTCTTTTGTGACCCAGATTTCGGTCATGACTGGTTCTGAATCAGCTGCTCTCCCATTGTCTTGGTGCTTGGTACCACTGAATCTTTTAGTTTCTGCATTGTTTTATCTATAGCAGTACTTTTAGAGCAATTCATAAATGAAGTACTACAGTATTCAACAGTTGCATTAATCCTAATTAATAAACGAATAAAAGGAAATGATTGAATGAAAAATACTTTATTAATTCCTGAGAGAAATTCTAGTGTACAGCAGCTTCTCCGGGTCACTGGGTTCTTTGTTGGGATTATTCACATCAATGGGAATAACACTTGAACTGCATCTTCATTTTCTCAGTTAACAGGGTGACACTTCTTAAGTCACCTAAGAAGAAGCAACACCAGTGCTTTCAGCACCTTCCTGAGAACATGTTTTCAGCTTAAAGCGCCTGGAGTGGCTGGGGAGCACTCTGGGAAAAAGATGTTGAACGCAGTGATTTTACTAGAGGCAGCGTGACTTCCCTCCCAAGTCTGTTCTTGTAAATTATTGAAAAAGATGAACACCCACCCTTTTAACCCTATTCCAACTTACACAGTAAAGGTTCATCTTTAGTGATGTGGTGTTACAGAAAGGCTTCATTGTTTTTTCATATCTTTATAAACTCTAAACAAGATTTTGTGATTCTGATTTAATGTTTTAGGTTTGACTTTTCCCTCCAATGACCTGTCTCTGTGAGCAGCTAGGATTGCTCATTATGTCTGAGGAACTTCTCAAGCAGTGTTTTTACACTTTTTGTTTTAAAGAACTTCTTTGGCACATATCTTCCTCTGTGTTCCTTACGTGATGCATGTGCAGGCTGAGAAAAGGGAAAGCGCTGAGATGCAGTAACAGGAAGGGAGTTTGCAAGAAAAGAAAACGAGAAGGAAGATGACGTACTTCTTTTACCCTTTGGTGAGGTTAATCAATTTCTGATGGAGTCTCTTGCTCACCTTCACTGCCTAATTTCCATCAGCACAGCTCCTCATTGTTCATACCAATCACATAATGTGCATGACTTGCCTTCATATTTCAGCTCGACCTCTGTTTCCTAAACTTAAAAGGTTAATCACTTATCAGAGACAGCTCTGGGGCTGGTCTTATCTTCAGCTTCCAAGTGCCAGCCTCCCCTTAGGCATTGACCTCCAATCATATCATGCTTCCTCAAGCCTAACTGCCACACTTGGGGTGAACAGCTGCAGAACTGACCATCGTGCTTGACTTCTTATCACTCAGACAGAGGCCATTGATTCCACTCTAGCTGAACACAGATATGAGCAGGAGCCACAGCTATGGGCTGCATTTCTCTGTTGTCTGACTTTGATAAAAAAACACACTGGGCCTCCTTCGCCTCCTCTTGCCTGACCAGACCTATTGTTAAAGGAGAGGGGATTAGATGTAGGCACAGACATCAGAGGTCTCGCTCTGTTTCTTAGGAGAATACAGCAGAACTGCAGCTGAGAGAGGATGGGCATTGTACGTGGGCTCTGATGTTTTGTGAGCCTGTGTGTGCAGAAGACTTTCCTCCATGTTTGCAAGTCTGTTTTTCCTGTGTATGCAATATAAATGTGTGTGTGTTGGTACATTTTATCCCTTTTGAAATAATGCTTGAGTGCCCAAGTTTGGTCCTCAAGATCTACCTTCCTGCAACTTCTAGATGGATCCCTTCTCAAACACTTGAATCAAATAGCTGAATTTCTTCTGCATGTCTTCCAGCTCTGCAGAGTTCTGGTAATGGGTCGTTTACTTGGTTTGAACCATGGTTGCAACTTAGAGTTACAGGATGGTAGATCTCCGGGGCCGAAATGATCTGAGCACCCCTGATCTAAAGCCAGATCCTGGTTTGACTGTTCTTCACTCCTGCTTGTTTGCTGAGCTCAGACTGATGCGGCTTGCCAGGATGAGTGGAACCCATGTTATGAGTGGGAAAGGACCAGCTTTGTACTGGACCTTTACAATAATGACCAGTTTGTTCATAAATACCTATAAGCCTGACAGTATGCTTAAGAATACTTAATTTACCTTTAAATAACCTTTCTCAAAACAAACAACCTGACCAGTAAAAACCAGTATTTAACATTTTGCTACTTGGTTTAATGTTTTTTATGTCTCTAACTGCATCTTATTAAAAATCTGATACTTTTCTGTATTAATTTTTTATAAATCCCCTTGTGCTCTTTTAAAAATCTGTTTAATCCCAGTGGCTATGCTGCATACTACTAACAATGTCTGTTAAACATGAAAGCAACAAGTTGTCATGATTTATGTGACATTTTCCCCATTTTTTTAAGATTAACTCCTGTTCCTGTTACTGGCATTTTCTTTTCATCAGTGTATAACATTTACATTTGTTCATTTGAGCCAACACTAGAATCTGCGTCAGTGTAGCAACCCACACATTCATGTGTCAGAGCTTTGCTACTCTAACACAAAGGTAAATATATATATCACAACCTGAACATAGTGGAACAAGCACAGTGCCGGATTGAAAGACAGGACATGATTAAAATATTTTAGTGAATTCTCTGCAGCTTTGTGAATTAAAGTAGACCATTAAACAACATCTGTGCATAGCTACAATCTTTGTCCTGCAAGTGAACAGTGGGCAGTTTCAGTATTCCACCCCTTTTTATAACCAGGAAAAGGTAATCAGTTAGTCAGATTAATAGACAGAAAAATAAACACTATACAGGTTAAGCCCAAAAGAAACAAGAGACAGTTTGTCATCATTTTATTCTAAAAAGCTGCATGACAGCAGCTATTTAACTATTTTATATCAAATCAAACTTTATTTATAGAGCAATTTTCATGTATACACAAAACGTTCTGTATGTAACAAACATAGTTTATAGTTACAATAAAACCTTCACACCCAGTTATTAAATCAAGAACACACAGTATCCTAATATTGTATATTATAACAATAGACATTTTAAGTCTTGATGGATTTACATATCTGGTTTGACACTAATATGAATAAACAACATCACGTGAATCTGTTCACACAAGGAGCCAGCTCTACAGCCATGTAGGGCATCACCATAAGCAAGCCGGGGGTCCACACCATAGCTATGCACGACCTCGAGCCACACATGGCAGCAATCGATGCCAACAAGGCAGGGAAAAGCCCTCCGGTGCCCCTATGCAAAGAGACTGGAGTTAAGAAGTAAAATAACAAAAACTTCTATAAAACAATAAGAAAAAAAGGTAAAATGACAAGAAAAGGATAACCAATAAGTTAATTTTGAAGCAATAAAATAAAAACAGAAACTAAAACAATAATCACTTTGAAAAAATCTGTTAAAAGCTGAGCTAAAAAGCTGGATCTTAAATCTTTTTTAATCCATTACCTGTCTCTGCAGCCCTGAGGTGCTCTGGTAGGCTGTCCCATACTCTAGTTTCCATAATGGCCTGTAGTAGTGCCAGCCACCGTGGCTCTGTGGGACCAACAGATCAGGTTGAACCTGCAGAGTGGCAGGTTGGAAAAGACTGATGGCTAAACTGCCACTTATGCGATCAATATAAGTGGCATTTACACTATAAACTTGTTCCACTTCAAACAAGTAGTTGTAACCATTCACCAGTCAGATCACTTCAGTGTGGGGATGTGGGGACAGCTCCCATCAGAGCCAGACTAGCCGTCTCACGCTGTTACACAGCGACTGTATGACAGCTACCAGGATAACCAAAGATTTTATTATTGTGCTTGCTATGGTGTTTTTTCACTTTTATTGGCTTTTTCTGCAGAATAATAAGATTGACTGTAGAGCAATAGGTATCAGTGTATTCAAGGTCTGTATGATGGGAATTAGTAAGTTTATGCTGAAATGTTTAATGGAAGAAATGCATCTTTACACTTTCCATGATTTGCATTTTAACAATTTGTCCATGTCACAATTTTGTGTCAAATTACTCAACTATGGGGTCATTTTCAATAAAAAAGGCAACATTTTGTTGTAAATAATTAAGATATTGATCAGGAAAATCATTTCATTCACATCTGAAATGAAAATCACTGCATGTCATGCTTTCAGGAACTGATCAGATTAAGTTATATTGCACTGAAGCTTCCTGGCCTTAAACTTGCTGCAGTCTCCTACTCAGGCCGCTGTCTCAGCTTTTCTTGTGTCCATGGACGAGCAGTAGTTAATGTGTCAGACAGAATGAGTCCTGCTTAACTGGTGCAAAAGGACATCCAAGTTATGCAGCATTCTCGAGCAGTTATGTGATTTTACAAGTAAACCACACCATTTTAAATGATTAAAATGATGTGATAATGGTGACAAAAACAAAAGCTTAGACATACCAAAAGGGATATGAAGGGATTGACAGCATCACAGATATAACTCCTCACAGATTGGCTGCTACACCCGCTTCATTCTTTGTTTTATTCCTCCAAAATAGTCATTTTACAAAACAACCTCAACCCTTCACTGGTGCCTTAAACACCACCTTTCATCATATTTTTTTGTTTTATCTTCCACTTTTTGTTGTTAGCGTTGACTTTTATTTGACATCTGGTAAATTCCCCTCCATGAAAAACAACAACAAAAGAAGAGCCGACAAAAAAAGTGTTTTCACTCAAACTCACTGAGCATCTTATTTCTCTCCCTCAGAGTGACCCTATTCCATATCAGCATCTCGTCACTGTGGTTGCCAGATGACTCAGTGTCTTCTCTGTGTCCTACATGTCCCCCCTGTTGGCTGTTCTGTCAGTTAAGTCTGCAGGCAACAATTTATGATGATGTCCTGACCCTCCTGCAGCACTTGGTCAGAACTCTGCAGGATTCATCTCGTACATGGTAACAACAGGATCCTCTGTAGCCTCATCGCTAATCTCAAACACAGCAAGGCTTTGCAGATATGCCGTCTATTCGGCAGCTCTGTTTTTGTTCATTGTGAGGCTCCCCACTGCCCTTCCACTCATTCTTTACTCACCTTTGGTGTCTAAGAACAGTTGCCATGGAGATATTGCCCATCAGGCTTGTTGGAATGAGTTCATAGTCAAAGCCCCTCAGCAATCCCGAACAACCTCTCACCCTGCCTGTTCTCCTTACGCTCCAGAAAAAAATATAGCTCACCCTTCACAAGCACTGCTCCACTAAAAACCCTCCCCAAAAAAGGGATAAAAACACAAACCTCCCCTGTGTCTGTTTCAGTTGAAGCATGCAGCGTGAGACCCAGAGAAGAATGAGTGAACATCAAAAATAATAAAAGTGCCGTTTTTTGTCTCCTTAGCTGCACAGGCTCCTCTTCCGTCCTACTTCCTGCTGCTCTACGTCTTCCGACTGACAAAGTAATCTTTGCATTTTACATCCACCATTTGCAAACTACCCTCCATCTAATCCACTTCAATATTCAAAGGGTTGTTTTCTTTGTCAAAGCAACCCTTCAGCTGCTGAACTGGAATCAACCGATGACATTTTTATGTGGGAGTTGTTGGTGATGGGCATTCATACTGGCTCCATTGCTCCTTCCCGTTACCACGGCTGCACGAACCACAAAGCTGACTTTGTTAGACGGCACATTGCATATTATTTAGGTGGTAAAATGATGATAATCGCACTTGTGTGTGTGCAATTTGTAGTAGTGACATTTGTTGAAGCTGATTGGTACATGATAGTAGGGATGTTAGCAGACTTTGCAGATTTGCATGCATTTACACTCAGCGGGACTCTTCTCGCTTCCGTTCTGATAGCAGGAGGTCAGCTGGAGGTAGAATACACTCTTCTCATACCTTGCTGTTTGAAAGATCAAAGTAAGCATGAAAAGCTAGTTGGGCAACCTAGTTTTTAGCACAGGCTCTTGCTTTTGTAGCGTACATTTGAATTTCAGGCGTTAAAAATCTCTTTCTGGTCTTTGCTGACATCTCTACTTTGTCTGCTGGATGCTTGCTCTGGGGGAGTTGTGTCTTTCCTCATCAATGACCACAGCACAGCTTTGTCTTCTTTTTGTCCTCTAGAATAAAGCCTTTTGTACTCTTCTTTGTCTTCTTCCTTCTATGTGGATGTTCTCCTGATGTTTAAGTCATCCATTAACTCTAACCCATCTCCTCTCCACTCTTCTTGCCGCCTGCAGTAAGCTGTGACTGAGTGTTATGGTGGGGGTCTGATAGTGGCAGGCAATGGAGCGAACAAGTTATTACAGGACAGGCAAATAGAGGCTCGATGAAGCATGAAAACCTTCCTTTCCCTAAAGCTCCACTTACACACACAGACACACATATGAGGGAACATGCAGATAGATAGGAAAGAATAGGACACTGACATAAAGAAGCACATGCAGACACATAGTATGTAGGTACAGTGATTTATTTCACTATTTTTCCCCCACAGAAATCATTAAGACATAAACAAGGTCTTTGACAAGTAATACACACACACATGTCCTGCCTGCACATTAGTTCCTTCTTTTTCAGTACAAGCTAATGAGAAGAGACATATAGAGAACAGACATGACAGGCCATAGCAAAAGGAACAGGGTGACAACATGGAACATGAATAATAATAATGCTCCTGTTCTGGCTGAGCGATCTGTATAAGTGCAGCGATGTTAGCATGTTTTTGCTTCACACAGGGTTTCAATCAATTTGTGTTTAATGTTCCTTCATAGGCAAGCTTGTTGGTAACAAAGGTTTGTGAAAACATTAATGCTCAACAGAGGTCAGTATGAGTAACCAGGCACTTGAAGGACAATGTGCACAGCCATAAGATGGATGGATCCATCGATGGAGCACCTTGGAAATTACATCCACCAGCATATTTTCTGTCTTTGCAAAAAAAAAATGGTAAAAAGACATCAGTGGTTCAGGGGGTGCAGCGGGTCATCCTGACTGTTCAAATCCTGCTTCAGCCCCAATCAATCTGTCATGTTCTTAAGATCCACCAGGAACACCGATGTAGTTCAAAGAGGCCGTTGGGTTGACTGCCATGGCAAATGTACAGTTTTAATGCCTTTATAAGTTCTGTAAGACTGATTATAAATAGCAGTTTAAGAACATAGCACTGTTAGCAACATATTTTGCTGTAAATTAACACAAATGTCATACAGATCTAAAAATCACCTAATTTCCTCCTGCACTATTATAATCAAGCTGTTTGACGAACCGAAGCTGAACTCTTAGCTCCAACACTAATTGCATGCATATCTTCGTCAATTAGATTTATAAAAGTTTGTAATCTGATTCCTGCTTTTGACATTGGAATGAAGCTTAGACATCATTTCCTCATTGGTCTGCTGTTTGGCAGCAACATCTGGTGCATCAACAGATGACTTTGGTGGTTGAAGAAGGTTGGAGTAATCATGTATTATTGTCCTGCAAATACTTTGTTCCTAGCAACTACCAAGGAAAAACATTTTCTAGATGAAATATAGTTTAGTGTTTCAGTATCCTGTGAAAACAGTTGCAACTAAAACCATTTATCAGTGGTGCCTGGGTGGACACATCGCCTCAATAGGATACAATACACAAACAAACACCATGCACCTAAATGTGTGTTGGTGGGCACGGAGGTAAGGCATGAAATTCATTATTACATAGAATTAAAAACTTTGATCTGTATCATGATGTCTTATCTCGATAAGGAAGGTTGTATCTTACTGAAATGTGACTCAACCCACCCAAACCACAGCTAAAGATCATCTTGATTGGAAAGGAATTGCATTAGATGTTTTTAGAAGATAGAAATAAAACCACTGCAGGGTTTGCTGTGCTACCAAGTTTTTCCATCAGCAAGTAATTAAAAAGCTATTTGCAGATGCTTTCTGCACAGGACATAGCGGATAAACAGAAAAGCATCCTGTCCTCCTGCACTTTTGACCTATTTGCATTGTTGTGCATTAAAAATATGACCTGAATCATGTTAGCAAGAGGGACTAATACTCACCGTAGATCTAACAATCTTTTTTATGTTCCAGATGCAGCTCAGTTTAATTGCAAGTGTAAAGTGGGTCAGAGTTGCAGTAAAAAAAAAAGTGGGACATTTTAGGTTTTATGATGCTTTCTTAGCTGCGTTTATGGAGACTGAATGCACCACAGTCACTTTCAGATGTACTGGAAGCAAAGTCTAGAAAGGATAACAACACATGCACCAAATAACCTATAAGTTTCTGTTAAACACCCCCCACTCTGAAAAAACACATTTTTTTCATCTGAATTTCTCTACTGCGTGGCGGCTTCACTTAACACTTCAGATCCAGATGAAAGGGTTGCTGGGTCCAAAAGCAGTGTGTGAGAATGTAATTAAACTTTTATTCCTGATTTACTGAAAGTCACGTCTGCTTGTGGATGCATGTTCCGATGTACTTTAATTCCACGAGTGTGCATCTGTTTGTGGCTATGTTTGAAGCCAGATGGCACACTGCCCTTCTCACACTCTTCCACCCACTGCACACCCTCCCACTGCTCTGGCCCACCCAGTCCTCTTCACTGTAAAAATGGGATCTGCCTGCCCCCTGGTGGTTCTTTTCTCTTATCTTTTGCCCTAGTTCACACTCAGACCCAAGATATAATACAGCCATGTTGTCACTTCTTTGATACCTTATTTTAAGCATCCAATCATCAGGGGTTTAACTGTGTTAATGTCACTTTTAAGTTGCCCGTCTCCTCCCCATCAGTTTGCATCACATAAGGAATGCACTTTAGCAACTGTATGAAGCTCAAATCGACTCATAGTAGCAAACTGTGGAACCCAGAGGAAGATTAGTTCCCCACCCTCATCCTATTCCAGACTCTTTAAAGCAGAGACTTTGTGAATGTGAAATGAGTGTTCAGTGCAAAGGAAAAGCACATCTGTTCAGCCCCTATCTCTACACCATGGAATAATCTGTGGGGAGGCCGGGATATCTCCATTCCCTTTTATTCAGAAGCGTTTTAAGTGTGGCAATTAAGATACGTAGAGTCTTTTATTACCCTGGTTTCTTTTCATTTTGTTTTGCTCGTTCATCTTTGGATGAGCGTAGTCTGACAGTGGTTAGTTAGCATATTCAATGGCAGGTAGCCAATCCAGACAAAAGAACCGGCCCCATTAACAAAAAAAAGCTTGTTTCTCAGCAACCCAACGGCTGGTCTGCTGTTGATCTGCACCATAGTTTGATTAAAGACAGACAAAAGAGTGCCTCAGTGTGTATTAATCACTGCGTGCTCAGTGGCCTATTGTTCACCAACAGTAGCTTCAGTAGCTGCAAACAGTTTTTTGTTTGTGAGCATGTAAGTTTGCACCAATATTCTGTCTCATTTGGCCGATAGCATCTCTCAGTGGATTTCTGCTTTCATTAAATGCCAGCTTATGCTTATTTTGGAGATTTTGATATGAACGCTTTCTTGCTTTCTGCTCACAGGCTGTGAAACAAAATGTTTTTGTGCCTTCTGAAGGTCTTTTCTAGCATAGAATAAAACATAGTCACACAGAAAAAGCAGAATGTGGTCAGGCATAAACATATTTAAAACAAGTTGTTAGAATATTTTGCTGCTTTGATTTTAGGTTTATCTTTTAATTAAAAGTGTTGTGAGTTTGTCATGTGGTCTGAAAAATGCAAGGCTTCCTTCCTGATGTATATAGTATTTATAAAAAATGACCTCAGTATGAACCAGGTTAATACTACATAAAATTTGTAAAATGCAATAATTTGCTCGTTTTAAACTCAGAATTTTTCCCAGGGGAACAAAAGCAACATATCACATAGTGAAACTCTTTCGTGGAAAATATTAGCTCATTTTGGATGCGATGGCAACAACCTCGTGTTGGAATAAAGCTTGTTGGCGTGTCATCTTTCGTGGAACATGGGCGATGTTGAGCTTGTTGAATTAAAAGATACTATTGCCTTAAACTAAAGCTCGTTACATCCCCTACAAGAAGCAGGGATTTTGTTCTTGATCTCGAGAACAAGAAAGATTTGTGGTTTGTTCCATTCATGCTTCGTGAGAGGCTGTGTCTGCTAATGGACGGGGATTGTTGCTGGTGGGAGTCTTTGCTTTTATGTGTCCGTGTTTTCCACAGTAACCAGGCCCATTTCCGCCGTCCAATATTTCTCGTAGCCCAACAAGAGAAACCTTCTGCCAGCCCAATGTGCAGGAACCGTCTTCAGTCACGCGAGAACAAAATGATGTTTTATTTTCAGGGTCTCGAGAAAAAGATAAAAAGTTCTTGTTTCTTGTGGAGGATGTAACAAGCTTAACTAGCTGTGGTCCAGTTGTCATGCCAGAACTTTGTGATTTAGTTTTTGCAAATCGGATTTTTTTTTATTCATGTTTGATTTAAATGACGAAGACCTCTAAGATCTAAGCACTTTGGAAATCTGAAGGTTTTCCTAAATAACCTGAAACCGTCACATGAAAGCCTTCATGTCTCTACCTCTGAAGAAAACAATCAAAAAAGAACACTCTGACTAGTTTAACCTCCAACTTTTATTGTCAGTTATTGATTTTGTTCTCATTTTAATAATATTTAGAAAAAAGTAGAGGTTTGCACGTCCTAAAAAACATCATTTATCATCCCATCATACTTAAAAAAACATGGGACATGAATCCCAGCTCCAATGGAAAGCAGCAAATGGTTCTGAAGGTGCTAAATAACGTTGAAAATTTTTCCTATTGGGGTTTATTTGTCTTCCCTTTCTTTTGGAATTAGATTTTTTTGTGCAGCACATCGCCTGCTGATTTGCTAAAGTTTAAACCCACAAATAGGGAGTTTCCCCCCCGGAGAGCGGCATCGCTCTAAACACAGTCCTGCTCCTGAAATGCCTAAAACGCCTTGTTTGTAGTTAAGGATTTCCATAATTTAGTGTAATTATACCGAAATACCTCAAATACACCCATCTAGTGGGTTCTTTGGCAAACACAAGACAGTGCTGATGAATATCTACATATACTGCACTATGTGCCTTACATACAATCTACAATATGCTATATGTAGCATCTTAACAGTTTGATCATTTGTCCTTTTTACCTGATTAACCTTGCTGAGTCCAGCCTGTTCCCTCATAATCTTGCTATTTTTTCCCCGTTTAGCTGTGTCAGTCTGCACGTCTGCATCATGGCTCCACATGCAGGTGAACTGCCAGCTGAAAAACCTGACACAGTCATCACAAAGATGGCCGTGCGTTCATTGTTCCTTTTATTTCACAGAAAAGCAGGAAAGAAAAGAAGCATTTCCCAGGTTTTGGAATCGAGCTGAAAAAGAGTGTATTTTGGTTCTGGATACAGCATGGCTGTGTTACTTTAAGTTTCAGTGTGCACATACTACTTAAACTCACACTGTATGTATATTATCTTTCCTCCCTCTCCTTTAAGACGTATCTGTTTTCTTCCTCTCTTTTCTCTCCATCCTCTTTCAACTGTTGTGACTGCTGTATGCCCTTATAATTCCTCTTTAAAAATGATCCAGGTGCTAGAAATTGACATGCAAAATAGATAAAGGTAAAGGTAGGCAGGAAGAGAGGGCGGGATAGCTAAAACTAAAAGTGCCAGACAAAGTGGAAAAGGATTTGGAGACAGATTTGATCTGATTTTTTCTGCCGCTGATAAGAATTCTGTTGAGCGCCTTAATCCATGTTGCAGTTAGTGTGTATCACAAAGGCAAGGTGGATGTCATCCCCATGACAGTAATTTACTGAGACAATCAGAGCATAGAGAAAGCAGGAAACCAAAGCTGATGGAAGGGATCATGCAGAAAAATAAGAGAGAAATAAAATGCACTGGGAGAGGTGGAGTGGGTGTGTGAAGGGAGGACTGGAAGAGGTATGAGATGGAGAGTAATGCAAGGAGAAAGCACTGATGTAATTAAAGTGGCCTATTTGAAAGGCTGCATCCTTCTCCTCTCCCCAAACCCATATGTGGAAGGTTTATGAGTTTATGAATACAGTGTAGAGGTAGATGTGAGAGGTGCCAGAGCCACTGAGGAAGCTGCAGAAAGGTTATTAATGTGGAGCGCAAGTGCATCTGTGCAGCCCCATTTAGACATGCTCTACGAGTGGAAGAATCTGAATATTTAAACTTCTTACTGACATATTTCACCTCTTTAACTTTCAGGTAAATAGTTTACCTGTAATTTTATTTCAAATAATTCATCTTCTTCAAATTTATACTTCAGCTGGTAACTATATAAACAGGCTCAATGCGTAGTTATCACCTGCCAATTGCAGAACCTCCTGGTTTTATGTACTCCTGGTTGGATTTGGCTTATTTAATTCTGTCTGAAGGCAAACCATAGTGAATGGATTTTGTAACAATAGTGTTTAAGAAGACTGGATTGTCCAAATTCATTCCTTAATGTCTTGTTTTTGGATGTTTTCTGCTGCAATACACCCCAATCTATTTAATGGACCGACATAGTCCAATAAAGTTGATAGTATCAATAAATATTTTAGTTTATTTTAGTTTCCTAGTTTCTGTTATAGCGTAGACCTACCTGACCTACCTTTCTAGAGTAATCTATGTTTTCAGAGGTTTCACTGGAGGTTGTATGATGTGTATAGATTAGCTAATTTGCAGGGAAGTATCTAAAAACCTGCAGAACTGCAGCCCCTGAGGACCGAATCTGGAGGAAGACAAGCACAGATGTCCCTGAGACTTTTGTCTCAAGTGTGACAAGATACTTAAGCTTGTCAAAACCTTAATTTTTAGCTTTAATCATTTTTATTATAATATGAAATTGCAGTAAAACTTGCTGCTCTGACGTGCTTCAGTGGCAGAAACGGTCAAGATGGAAGGATTTCTAAAAGTAAAATGAAAACATTTAGTCATCATATTCAGGATGTACATCCAGCAGAACTGATGTAGGAACAACATGCATCTAAATGTGTCAGAAAGCTGCTTTTCACCAGAGTGAAGTGTACTCCTTTGTCTGTGTTCCTTTATGCACCTCGAACACATCATTCCAAGAAAGAGATGTCTTTCAGTCCTTCTTTGCAGAATGGGAACTTGAAGGTAGTTAATGTGTTTGAATAGTTGAATGTTGAGTACTGCTATGAATAGGTTTGACTTATAAATACTTTTACAGGGTAATGAAGTGGAATGTGAGTTTTCTTTAGTTCAAAGCAGGAAAGAGTTTAAGATAAAGACACTGAAGGAAAAAAAGAACCTTCTAAGGATGATGCCTATCAAAAGTCAAGGATTCATATTTAAAAAAAGGACACAATGATGAATATGTAGATGGCTGAAAAGATGTTTAACAAACTGAGTACTGAAGCAGAAGCAGGAAAAAAGAACGGAAGCAGCAAAAAAGACATGACTCTATAATAGGATTTTTTTTTTTTTACATCAGCATACAGTAAACGTTCAAAGTGTGAGAGCATCTCTCCTGTACTTGCATTTGATGACCACTTTCCTCAGCTAGCAAATAATGTGTTGGAACACTGAACCCCGCCTCCCCACAGGAACGGAGGCTGCTCCTTTTTTTCCTCCGTCTTTTCATCTCCTGTGATTTGCAGCGGCCTTTCAGGACTCCATCAGGAATGTTCTGCCGACGCTCCCATTGTTCATGTTAAAGACCTGCTTTCTTTTGAATATCTTTTTTTTCTCTTCTCCCAGAGGGCTGCACTGAAACCTGATAGGCTACATAGGTTGCCAGTTGTAGGATCTTATATATTGGGCTTTTTTCACAAGGTAATTATGGAAATAACTCTTCTTTGTTTTTAGTTTCTCTGCTGAGAGTCCAATCCATAATTAATTGGTAGCGTGAAGGACTGGGCAATTTTAAATCACAAGGGACGGGTCGAGGGGGAAGCTTGTTTTATTGGCTGGTGAGTGGTAGGGGCAGCAGGCGGGTGGAGCATCTGAATTAAATTAGATTTAATTAAGGCAAGACATGGGGGCCTCGTGCTACACACTAGTAAATAAATAAGCTGTGTGCCAAGCTGGTTGTTGTGTAGAATTCAACATTATGAGTGAACACACACACATGGTGCAGAGGCTCCCCCAGGCTTTCAAGGTCAGGTAGTCAGAGCAAGCAGACAGCGTTGTGTCAGCAAGAAAAAACAAAACATTTTAACAAAAGAACTTTAAAGTTGGCTGATTTTATCATACTCAGAAGAGTTTTTAAGATGGGGTTTGACATCTTTTCATAACAGTTTAATAGTTATCAGCTATCAAATCAAGCTTTGTTTATAAAGCACTTTTCATGCATAGCAAGTTTTTACACATTAGAAACACAAAGAATTCCATGCCCAAGTTTATAACAAAGCAAACGAATCACACCCACCTAATCATACGCTTTTTCTCAAATACATCCTCACACTAAGCAGACAGAGAAACCTTCATGTTGCATTTTACCGAGCATGTTTCTAGAGGAAATGTCCCTTTTTGACAGTTCTGATGCAAACTTATCAAAGGATAAAGAATAATGGGCATCTCCATTATCGGCCTTTAGGGCATGGAATATCTCTGTTTGGAGACTGATTCTGTGTCAAAGAAGTATTTCCATGCAAAGGCAAAGTTTTGGATGAGCAAAGGATTCTGCAGAACCCAATCTGGCCAAAAACAGTTTAGGTTATCCTCCCTTTCAAGCTTTCTTTAAGTCTTTTGTGGAAAGTGAAATCTGGCTTTGTAGCATGCTTTCATGCTTTCTGTTGGAGCATCGGCATCAGAATAGCTGATTAGTGAAGCTGTGCTGGAGATATCTGGAGCTGCTGGAGGTGATTGTTTTGAGAAGAATTCTGCAAAAGCTGCTGAAAATAAAGAGCAATTCTACACATCCCCTTTACAACACAATGAGAAGTGTGTTCAGTGAGAGGCTGACTGGATCAATAAACAGTACAGGAAGTAATTCCCAACAGAGGAAGGGGGGTAGTTTCTCCAAGTGGGACATGCCTGGAACACACCAGCAAGGAGGCATCCTAACCAGAACATTGAGCCTCCTTTGACCTTCTCCTGGATAACCGTGCTTCTCAATCTATCTTTCAGGGGGAAGCCGTGCAACCCTGCGGACAAAACTCATTTCAGCTGCTTGTCTTTGTGATGTTGCTTTTTCCCTCAGCCTGTGACCATGAGGGTAAAAACGTAGTTTATGTGATAAATCAAGAGTGGCATTTTGGCTCAGGTCCTTCGTCACGACGACAGACCGATGGAAGAGTCCACGACAGCGTCTTATACGCTGGCTTTAAAAGTAAACAGTTTGGAGAAATATTCTGTGAACATGTTTGATTTCAAAATGTAAGGCAACAAAGAGACCCTGCTAAATGAGTGTAACTGGTCAAATAGGCATTAAATTCTGAGGTATCATTTAGCTTTTAAAGCTACAGATGGTCGGTCTCCTCGCCTCCCAAACACAGCAGAGGCGTTGATAAAAATATGATGCAGGTAAATCCAGCTGTGCAAGTCTTTGATGCACTTTTGCAAACATTAAAACTTCCATGTTGCCATGTTATTTTAAAAAGTGCAAAAAGGTAACATGTTATAGTCTCAGCCTCCTGAATGAGATCTGGTTTAATCTTCTGCTTGTAAATGTGGTTGAGGGATGTGTACGCTTGGCAAAACATCAGATCCCCCGAGAGCCTCTAAGTCTGCAGAAGCCTGGAATACGCCTAAAATGGCTTCTCTGCTTTGCTGTTTCCTCAGATCTAATCCTGACAGATGGAAGCATTTTATTGATTCGACCTCGAGATATCTGGTAATGGTCATTTCCCAGCAAGCCTCCGTAATGGCTATTGGACATAGACGGGTGTGATTTTTGAGGACATCGGGTTTTAATGCATGTGATCCCTTAAGAAACCTAGAATACAGAAGGTATTCCCTTGAGTGTTTTCAGTCTTTTTATGAGGCACACAGACGTTTGATGTTCACAGTGAGGCGTAAATGCAATTTGAACCGAAACTGCGAGAGTAAAACACTTTTATGTCGCTCGTTACTCATTAGCACATTCTTTCTCCAATTCGGTATAAATAGGATTTCTTCCTTTCGCTCTTCTTCTCCACTTAATACAACAGTGTTATCAGCTGATAAGCCCGAGCACCGTTTACACGAGCCCATCCCGAGTGCATGATTGAAATTCTCCTGCTGTATATCAGTCAGCATGTTTAAGGGCTTTCACGTCATCCTATCTGGAATAACAAGCTGCAGTGCTCTCTGGCATTGCAGGCGTCCTTTTCCTCACTTCAGGCATTAAGTTAGCTTGCTTTGCATTTGAAACTGCAAGCCCAAGCTCTCATCTGGAGCAGTTCCTGGACTTTCAGAGTCCTTTTCTTCACTGTGACAAACGTGGTAATGTGTGACAGCTCCTGGTGTTCCTTTTCCTTCTTTAATCTTTAATGCAAAGCAACAAGAGGCATTTTAATCTTGGCACTTGGCATAGTATAAGCTGTTTTACCTTCACAAAGGGCCATTTAGTCTCTGCCACTCGCGCTCTCTCTGTTCAAAAAAGTTAAGGATTTTTTTTTCAACTCAGGATTCAGACGTGGTCTCTGTTGTCTTTCTCATTTCAAGGAGCCCTCATGGAGTCTGGCTAGTGCGGTGTTAGTTATGTACCACTCTTATCTCCAAGAGAGGCAGCTGTTATTGAATCAACCAGAATACATTTTAGAAATGACCTGAAAATAATTTCTAGCCTCCTTTTCTAAATCCTGCTATTCACATTTCCTTTGCCACATCCACCAACTACATGATCCATTGTCAATATTCCCTCTGTCTGCATCCTCTCTCACACAGAAGCTCCTGGCCAGGACTTTGTGACACTCGACTACCGTCTTCGCTACTACCCGAGCATCACCTATGCGGTTATCGGCAGCGCCGTCATCTTTGTCCTGGTGGTGGCCTTGCTGGCTTTGGTACTCCATCACCAGAGGAAACGGAGCATCTTGTTGCCCAGAGGCGTAAGAGGGAACTCCCACCACCATCACCACCAGCCCCTCTTGCTGTCTCGTCTGGTCATACTGGACCGGGGCCACGTACGTGCCAGGAGTCCGGCTCTGTCCCCCAGCTCTCCCACTGCAGCAGGCCAGTATAGCTCTGCCCCTCAGACGCTGCAGCTTTTATCTGATTCCCTGTATCCCTCCACACTCTCCATGGAATCACCGCCTTCATACTCAGAAGCTGTTCTGGACATCAGGTGAACGAGTTACTGGTTCCTGTAGCTGTATAGTCATTTCTTATGTTCATTTATAGTGATTACTGACATCAAGAGAAAGCAAAATCACACAATTATACACTCAAATGCATGACGTTCTTTGCTTAGGAAATTATAATTGCCATGTAGCATCTTGTGACTATACATCTATGTCCTTTTTTTTCCAGTCGACCTCCCTGGTTTGATCTCCCTCCTCCTCCCTATCTCCCGGATGTGGAGCTTTCTTTAGAAGACGAGCTTCCTCAATATGACAGTCCCCAGAACATTTTCCACCCCCCTATGCCTCAGCCTTCTACACCCTCCACATCCAGAACTGTGGCCTCAGAGACCCAACGGAGTTTCAACTCCACAGAGGAGTCGGACCAGCTGTAGCCGATCTCTCACATTCTGATAACACTGAGCTGAGAACCTGCAAGAAGTGAGTATCAGGCTGCCGGGCTGTGGGAGACTGCAGGACTGGCAAAGACCGGATTGAGGAGGTTCAACAAGCACCGAAAGACTTGACATTGTTCTCAACTGGCTGCCTTCACATCAGCTTTCTGTAGCTCCAGATTGAACCCAGCTCCTCCTGATAGATTCAGTTTATATGGGGACGCCCCCTGCTGGTATCACAGCTGTATTACACCTTTGTTAGTTGGCATTGGTTTTGCTCAGTTGACTTGCAGCCCCTTTTGAATAACTAGCATGTGTGAAACCGATCAATGAGAACCATCGGCATCTCAAGAGAAGAAGGTGGTAATTACTCAATATTTAATAGCGTCTTCTAACCTTTACTGAAGGTGTGATATTTGTGTGTGTTTGTAAAACACGATTGGAGCACTTGAGTTGAAGTCATGCAGTATTTTCTCACTGGCCTTAATTTCTTTTTTTTCTTTTTAAATATGCAGGATTTTCCAAAAATCATGAAAATGTTGCAAAAATGTTCTAAATTCCAGATCAAATCCAAGCAAACAGCAGTCTTTTTTTATTCCAATAAAAGTATAAAAGTATTTTAGGTCAAACTGCAATCAATTCAATTAGACTTTAAACAACAGATGAGTTTGTTTCTGGTATTCAGCTTGTTTCCCACATCACATTTAACATGGACCACTGAGATTTTCAGAAATTGTATTGGGTACATTTTTTCCTTCAGGGTGTTAAATCATTCCTTTGAAACAATAACTGTTTGGCAAAATATAACTTTTTTTAAATTTATATTTGAAGACCAAAACATCTTGGGGGGGGATTATAAAAAAGAAGAATCAGACAGGAAGATTGGTGCAGAGGCCTCGTTCTGTGGTAGTGCCTTTGTATGTCACTTCTAACTGGGCACAGGTTTTCTTTTTTTAAAGCACACTCTATGTTAATTTTGTCTCATTCAGAAAACATCCCCCTTAGTTGTATTAAACTGATGAAATGCACATCTAAAGGATCTGCGTTCTACTGAGGTATGTTTAGCACTGCACATAGGACCTAAACAGGTCATGAGATCTATTTAAAGTAGAACATTATTCAGTTTAATGAGAAATGAATGTGTAAGAATAAGATGTAGCTGTGATTTGCATCCTAGCTTTTGTTGCTGTTACTTTTATGGAGAAATGGGTTAAAATGTTGGTTGGAAGAAAGTAGTAGTTTAAATCAAACCAAAGAAAGTCATCATTAACCTCTTTCCAAGATTGTACCTTCCAAAGGAAGACGTGTGTTTGTGCCTTTGTGTGATAAACCTGCAAATGTTTATTTTACCAGGCCATTTTCCGATTTGCAGTAAAACTGGAAAAAGTTTCTCAGGTCAACATCCCACCATTGTTTATATCCTGGTTTTGATTTGATAACCAATCAGTGTCGAGTTTTTTTTTGTGACTTGTCTCATATATGTGAATTTGTCCATGATCATATTTCTTTTCCTTGTATTATGTTAATTTGATGTTATATAAAGTTCGGACTTAGATGTTGTTGTATTACTTCTCCTGCAGACCTTTAATCACTATGTGTTGTCAAGGTATATTTCAAGTGTGCTGTCGACATAAGTCCATGTCCATTACAGATAAAGTAAACTAATACATCAAGTAAAGAGATGTATTTAAGTTGCTTAATTTACATTTTTTAATAATTCAATTTGGTGTTGTGTTATACATCATTAGAAAGCCTATCTACTCACCTTTACAATGAGGTCTAATCCCCTGGAATATTTTACCTGTGGTACAGCTGTGTGACTGTCACAGATGTATGGTAGCCATCAGATTGATAGACAGAAATATCCAAATAAGATAATGAAACTTTTATATCTTGAGTCTGGCACTCATTTTTATCCTCCAGGATGGCAAAACTTTCCATCAGAGGCCCTGGATCATCACAGATACTTCCAGAATTCGGGAAATGGTTAGGTTGGAATGACCTAATTGCTTTTGGTGTATTATTTGGGCGCACAACCTTCACATTTAGCTGTGTACATAAGCATGACCCATTTCCATTATACATTACAAATGTTCAATATTGACTTTACCCATATCTAAATTTTGTCTCTTAATTTTTGATATCAACTAAAATATTTTGACCTATTCATGGAAAAAATCTTTATAGGCATAAGAGAGAAGCCTAATAGCTGAAGGCTCCCCCTCTCATCGTTTTCTCAGAGATTCTAGGAACCACAAATAAAGCTGCAGTCTGAGAGCGAAATGATCTGTGTGCAACATATGGAACTATGAGGTCTGTCATATATAATGGAGCTTTGTCATGAAGCGCTTTAAATGTGAGGAGAAGATTCTTGACAGATAAACTTTCCATCTTCTCAACCACACCACATTGTACTTGTTTAAAGATGGGAGCTACTGTGCATACAAATGAATAAAGTGTGGCCACATGAGAGAACACACTCAGTGGGGATAAAAGTGTTATTTTTCAGTTTGGCCTTTTAGATGTAAAACAATGAAAACTCATCATTTTACCCCAGATGCTACACAACTAATAATATTTGATGGTTTCATATATATATATATATATATATATATATATATATAAACATTTCTACTTTCTTTTTATAGTCAGTTATTGTTGAGTCAAAAAATCTTAAATAATTTAGTGGTTCTTATTTTTGTGGGGTTTTTTTTCACCTATTGTTAAAAATCAATAAAGATGACAAATTTCCTTTAGTGCAATATTGTACTTCACTGTGTAAATGCCAGATAATTAGAAAGTTGAGATATTTTAGGTTCTTAGTTTGCTTTGAACTTAAAGTTACAAATTAGCAGCTGAAATGAAAAGCGCAGTTCCACAGTTCTGTCAGTAGATGTCACTGTGCTCCCATTTAGCAGAAGTTCAGCAACCTCTGATTTAAAACTAACCTCTGCTTTGTCATTTTGTTCCATCGTTACTATTATCCTACCCTGCATGTGTCAGCGGGCTTTCTTGTGTTCTTTTAATTTCCAAACTAAATCTCTATATACTTTGGAATCATAGCAACTATCTACAAGCCTCAGAAACAACTTAGTGAATAAATACATATTATCGGAACAGCTGCCCCCCATTTTCATTGTAATATCCTCTTAGAGCCCTGCTTCTCTTCCGGCTGTTCCACCCCAATATCCGCATCACATTATAACACATCAGATAATACGATACCATCTTTGACAGCTCTTGCCCATCCCCTCTTCCATCCTTTCCATCACTTTTACCTGTCCATTGCTGGATCCTGTTAATCTTTTATCTTCCACCCTCACACATCGCTCATTTTCATTCCCCTCACACCTCCTCCTCTTCCAATTTTAGCCACTTTTCTCTTGAACAGGCCACTCTCCTTTACCTCATCTTAAACTCTGCTGCTGGAGGCCCATGTTTGCGTAGCCTCAGCCCTTAACTACACAGCCATTAATTAAAAGCCTGCACACTCCTCTCCCTGTCTGTCCTGATCCCGTTTTTGCACGGCAGCTGGTGAATGGGTAGAACAACATTTCTGCACACTCTGCAAAATTGTATATTAATGTATTACTTGTGTTTTATTGCTATTAACTTATGTAACATTGACTGATTGACAGTACTACAGAGAACTGTGAGAAGAAATACAAACCAAGATGTGGTTAGGAGTGAGAATAAGAGCTCAGTTAATAGTTAGGATGTAAGGACAGTGCTGCCATTAATACTCATTTAGATTAGAATTATTGCTAACAGCCACTATGGCTACAATTCAAGGATACGTAAGAGAGGGAATACTTTTTTTCCCCATGAGAGTCTCTGATTTTCCATTTCTATTGCCTGTAGCCACTGGATACAGTGCAGGTGTGATAATGCTTGCTAATATCCAAATAGCAATAAAACCTCTAATTCTCTCAACCAATATTGACTGACCTGTTATTATTCTTTATTTACTTTACTTCTCAGTTGGAAAAGAAGATAAGAGAACTAGAAATACAGTCTTTGGCACATAAGTACACACAATCGTACTTTGATTTGACTCATACTGCTTTCTTAAGGCCCCATCTCAGACACGTATACCAGCAAGCATTCTCACTTGGCTGTTGTGCCATTGCTCCAGTGGACTGAAGATAAGACCAGTGTTTTCACATGTAAATTGTATGAGGATGGAGGGAAAGGAGGATGTATTGTTAGCATGGAGCAGCTCTGAGGAGCTCCGCTAAGGGTTTGGCCAGTGCAGCCCTTATCAGATGAAGAGCAGGCCTCTGTGGGAAGGAGGGGTCGGCGAGGGACAAGGGCTGCGTAGGGTTGAGGGGGCCAACAGGAGAATGGAACAGCTGGCGGAGTCACGCGTGCAACCCTAAAAACACACAGAACCCAGACAAGCTGAGCACGGTGGGAATCTCCTCAGCTAAGAGATTCACAAACACTCAGTCTCTTGTGTTATTATCAGCCACCAGCCAGCAAGGCTGAGCACATAATCGCACACACAGCAGCAGGAAAAAAGGGGCCTTTAACACAATCATGGATATACACACTAAAAAACAATTGTAAATTCAGATTTCAATACAGGCGTCTTTCCACATCATTAAGCCAACAGAAGACGGACCATATCCAGTTCGGTGAACAGATAGCTAAGAGAAAAAAAAACAAAAATCAATATACTGAAAGCGGTTTGTTTACCAACACCTCGTTTTAAATTCTTTGTTTTCACCCTGTTTGCAAACTGACATGTTTCCTAAAATTATCAAGTTCTGGAGCATGGATTTGTCTTCCTTACCAATGCATTCAAAATGGTTTTTTTCCTCCTCAGAAACAGAAATTATCTCTATAAAGCTAATCTGATGTTTAAAAAAATAACAGGTAAGACTATAATCATCACTTACCAACCAGCATCTTAAAAGACAAGGCTGTGATTAAACTATAATCCCGTTTATTGTTATAAAAACCTAATGTTCATTTTAAATGTAAGGCAGTCTTTTTGCTGGTGTACATAAATATATCATTAAGGTTAAACACTTTTACAATGTCGCTTTGAAAATAAGTCAGCATACCGATAGAAACAAAAAGCCCTTGTAGATACATGGATGCATATATATGCATAAGTCAAACCAGCATTAGCAGCTGAAACTGTAACACTTCCCCACCTAAGAATAGACTGGGGTGTTGGCTCTTGTCCTTTCCATTCAGTCCAGTGTTAAACACACAAACTAGCATGCTAATGGTTAATCCCTGAGGACCAGCCACCTTTGTCCCAACCCTGAGAGGATGTCTCTCTCTGGGCACAGGGTGACAGCCACCAGCCTGCCTGTTTTGGACAATCAGCATGCTGCCAGACACTCATCTCAAGTCTCCATAGGGACTCCAGCAGGTTGCCAGGTCCTGACTGGTATGTGATGGGCAGCAGATTGGCGTCTGTTCTGATATTTTTGTTTGTTTGTTTGTTTCCTGTCTCTGGTGCAACAGGAGGAGGTTTACAGTCTCTCTAAATTAGAGGAAATTGAAAGTGTGACGTAGGGGTGTTTCTTGTCACGCAGCAGGTGGTTTGCATGGGTCAACAAAGAGTTCCAGTTAATCTGATGGACTACAGTAGGAATGCAATGAGGTTCCTACATTTACATACAGACCTAAAGCTTCATTCAAAGATCTGAAGAACAATCTAAAGCATATCAAACATGCTTTGAAAATAAATATAAGATTACAAAATAATGAAATCAGCAGCAACCAGTGTGTATGCTGCTAAAACATTACATTTGTTTTTACAACAACATGCACAGCATTCTTTATTTGAATAGGGCTCAGAGACTGAGAAGGGAGGGGTTGAAGGGTCCTTTTTAATGCAAATCGTTTAAATGTATTCCTAGGGTTATAAGACTTGTCCATATATCTTTGTGGGTTAGGACATTCCATGTTGCAAGGTGGACAGTGGGAGAATGAAGTGACTCAAGAAAAAGGCTGTCACGGATTTGCTTAAAGACATTCCACAGTGCAAGGTGCAGTAAGGAGGCATGCCAGAAGAGGTTAATTCCCTGAAATTTTTTAGTCTCATGATTCAATTAAACAAACTGGAAGACAATCAGAAGATTACAAAAGACATGAGCAGAGGTAGACCAAAGTAAAAAGTAAAGCCTCAGAATTGATCATAACTTCATGAACCATGTGTGTGGTATTATATATTATCGGACAATAGATAGTGATATGATGATTGTTTTAAACAATTTATCCAGCCCTGGTCCTATACTGTCTGTGATGAAATATTGTGACTTCATCCCAACTCTGCACCCTCATCTATCTTTTCACCCCCAGAGAACTGAGCTCCACATACAGCAGCACCCATGACTAGTGCACACACAGTCATTGCAAGTGCAGAAGGGAATGGGACACACACGTCTGCAGTCGTCATTTTTAACCAATTTCATTCATTGGATGCATTTTCAACTGTCACATGACCACAGATCTGTGCAAATATTGATTTATGTACCATGGTGCAAACTTTTTTTTCCCCATCAATGGTGGCTATTATTTATCAACTTGAAAATCTGCTTGCAAAGTTCTTTTCTTGCCAATTCATCTTGATGCTAAACCCCCCACAATGCCAAGAAATGGAATGTTTCCAACATCTACTGTATTCTGTAATAACTCCCCATCTATAGCAACTTCTGCTATCCTCGTCCCGGGGGTGAGGATGAGTATAGACTTCTGCATCCCCTTACCACACTCCTTTACATCAGTGTTTTGTACCCTTCCCCCAGTGACCAGCTTTACTTTTGCTAAATGAAACATGCATAGAGACCATACACCCCCAGCCCGAGTCACCAAAGCCACCCCATGCCTCGCACGTTCCTCTCAGACTGGGAGCACGACACTGGGCCCCTCTATCCCTATCTAACCTTGTGCCTTCCCCCCTCAGCTCGTACATCCCCCCCTTCAGTTCCATCCATCATATCTGCCCCCCAGTTTCTATCGTGGTCCCACAAAGGCAGCTAGTCTAAAAGAAAAGAAAAGGCAAAAAAAAAGGGAGAAGAATACAGCCGCTACCATGCAGAACAGTGCTGGCCAAAGGACCGCCTTTTGTCTCAGGATGTGCCTGTCTTTGCCGGTCTCTCCTGCAAACACACCCTCCTCTCCAAGGGAACAACGGTCCAGAGGCTTGGGGGATGGAATCGGGGTGTGGTGCCATCTAAAGCAGTATAGTTAAGGCCCCCTAGATGGCCCCTTGGTCACCAGCAGACCTTGTGTGTTGAGCTGTCAAAGGGGGCCGCCCTGTTCCTCCCCTTGCATCCATGGGCACACCCTTTGGGGGCAGTCATGGCCCAGAACCTCTGAGTCAGAGGCCTCCGACCTGAGGCTCACTATGCTCTGCTGATCTGATCACTGACATTCAATGAAGTAGAACCATAAAACTCAGGTGTGAGAGGGGACAGAAAGGACATCTACAGGGGACATTTTTAAGGAAACATGAATAAACTGGGGGATTAATGTTGGTTTACATGGAAGACACATGTGCACCTTAGGTGTGACATGTGAATTAAGCTGAAGCTCAGGTTATATTACTAACAGAAGAAAATGAAGATAAGTGAAGGAAAGCATTTAGGCAGCAGTAATTAGGCAAATAGAAAAGACAACAGAAAACTGAGGAGGGTGCAACATGTCCATGAACGGCCACCACCCAATAAATGCAAACAGCAGGTGCCTTTCTGTTGAAGGCACCTGTCATGGCTGACTTGCTGTTACCAAGCCAAGATTCATGATGACACATAAGAAAAGCTTGTAATAATCATATTAAACCTCATCCTGTTTGCATCAACTGGGACTCAGTAGTAAAAGAAATGACTCTGACAAGTACAACCCTAATTCTATTGAAGTTTGGGTGTTATGTAAATGTAAATATACAGAATACAAAGATTTGCCAATCCTTTTGAACCCGGTAGAATACACTACTGTGTTGACTAACATGGTTTTCTGAAATGCTGCTGTGCCCACGTATCTTTTACAAAGTAATGTGTTAAACAAATACAGATGCAGAAATACAGATGTTGGTGTTTGATCCCTTATGGACAGATGTCGCATATTTGATACATACTGTTTCTGAGACATGTTGCATCACTTTATGGCAGAAACTTCACTCATAATGTTG
>JBAMIG010000010.1:23061006-23072783 GCA_037177335.1 Kiunga ballochi
CGATGGACTGGCGTCCCATCCAGGGTGTACCCCGCCTCTCGCCCGTTGGCTGCTGGGATAGGCTCCAGTCCCCCCGCGACCCCATTAGGGATAAAGCGGTAGATAATGGATGGATGGAGGTTGGGGACATAAATGTGAAGTCTTAATCGTACTCTAACAGATTAACTATTTCCTCAACTTTTACAATCCAGCTGAATGGTGACACAGAATGTGTTTTAACAACATGAATGAACCTCCTGCAAGGTTAACATTTAGCCGGGTGGTAAATGGTCGTGTACTTGTATAGCGCTTTTCTACACATCAGTGTAGGCTACTCAAAGCGCTTTGACACTAGTCGACACATTCACCCATTTGCTCACACAAACGCTCACACATTTACACATCGGTGACGCAGCACCGTGAGCAACTGGGGGTTCAGTGTCTTGCTCAAGGACACTTCAGCATGTAGTCGCCAGAGCCGGGACTTGAACCACTAACCAACTTTAAGCATAAAACATCATTAGTGTCAGGAGCATATGAAGTAAGCAGTCTGATGCTACCTGGAAAATCACAATACAACTATTTTTCTACTCTTATTATCACTGTCTGAACTGAGACTCATCACCTTGGTAACCAAAAATAACGAGTCCGTTAGACATGTGTAAAACTAGCATGATCTCACAATGCATAGAAGACTGGGTGGATAAGATGGTAGTCCTTTTCCATGGTATCCGCAGGTAGTTTCATCACATTATATCCAATATAAACACTGTATTTGTTTTGCTCATTTGATGTATTTCTGCAAGATTAGCCCAGCTGTCCAAAACGTTGGTTTAATGCCATTAAGCATAACTCAGGAATTTAAGGCAAGATTTGTAATAGCAGAGAAAGGGAAACTCGTTTCCCTCAAGCAAAGACAGTCAGGCTGAGATTTTTTCACAGTAAACAAATTAATTTAAATAAAATATTCACGACAAAAAAATAGCAGGCTTGTACCCCCCCTACCCCAACTAGCCTTTTGAGTCCTCTCCACACTGGTTTTAAACAGATGTTCAAGTAGTAAATGAATACTCCTGGGATTTCTTTCTTTGCAAATATTATTTTAAATTTATGTGATATACACAGGTAACTGTGGACAACAGCAGAAGAAATTAGACTAGTCAAGACATTACAAGCATTGATGAAATGTGAAAACGTATTTCTGCCACATGTCAGGTGTGAATCCTCATCCTTCACCCTCTTTTTGGTTGGGAATTCTTGCATCTCTCCTGGGGTATTTACAGAACCTGTTTTAAGGCCTTTGGAGTCAATTACACGAAGAACAGTCTCCAAACCCATCACAGGCGGAGGAATCACAGAAATATTTAAAATGTTTAAAAGTTTAGGAAGGAGAGAAAGAGCTTTGGCACTAAACCCTTTAGTGAGGCAAGAGGAATGAAAACCTCCAGTGTAAAAGGGCCTATTAGTCTCAGGACATGAGCATTAGCATGATAGTAGACTTATCCTCAGGACTGAAGGGGAGGGACGCTGTCTACGCTTTCAGCTAGCGAAAGAAGAGGGGGGAGTCCTATAGATAGACACGCACGTACACACAAGTGCAGGAAAATGCAAAGTGGGGCCCTATACAGAGCATGAGGCACACCACCAACCCGGTAAATAAGAAGGAGGAGGTGCAGAGGAGAGCAACTGATTGGAGGAGAAAAGAAGTGCAGTGAAAGGAGAGAACAATTAAACTCGCTCACAACAGACCAGAAAGAAGAACAATTAAAAGATTTAAGCAGCAATTTGTAAAGCTGCAAGCAGCAACAATGCTCTGCGAGAATGTAAAAGGGACTTTTACTGTGTATCACTCGTTAACGTTTGTGCACAAACTGTTGGAAAACAACCAAAACATCAAAACTGTACTTTGCGGTTCTGCATGGTCGATTTTTGGGGATGCGGAAATTTTACACACAGTGAAAGGAAGATGGGTCGTGTTGATAAGAAGGACGTACGGCTAGCCAAAATAGGGGCAATCAAAAAGATGGGAGGGGTCAACCTGCACAGAACAAGTCAGGCAACACTTCACGGTGAGCTTGGAGAGAAAAAGTCTGCACAGGAAACCCACATTTATACATCACATCCAAACAAACAGACAGGTTGAGCAGCAGAAACAAACTCAATCTGTGGTCACAATAAAATGTAAATGTGCTTGTTGTGTGTGTGTGAGCGGCAGATAAAAGGCGCTTCCTTAGCCTGGGGGGTCACCGAGGGCAGTTATGCACAGAGCATTTGTTGATATAGTGTAAAGATGGAGGACACACAAGCAACTCATGCAGGGAAAAGGCAACAAGTGGAGAGAATGAACCTCATTGTATGTGCGTTAGAGAGAAGCTGAGCCTGGTGGGATGGCAGCGGTGGTGGCAGGGAGGGGGTGTCTAGAGCTGAACAACAAAGCTCAAAGTGCGTACTGGCATTGGACTGTGCAGTGACTGAACAATCAGCGGGCAGAGGCAGGCGGGAGTGTAGGTTACACACAGAAGACACCTCCAGTGAGCGTCTGAAAATATGATAAATGGGCTGTTTAATGATAGCATTCAGTTTTTAGACAAGGCAAGACGTTGAGGGATTAGGCTATAAGAGTCAATATTAGTGTTAGTGGCATTGGGGAAAGCCTGTCTGGTTTGAACAGTGCTGGGAATGAAGCGCTTCCAGCTGATGTCAATGTTTAAACAACGATTCTAATCATTTGCACAGAGATGAGGCCTGTCTTGGTTTGTCTAATAGATCAGACGCTGCAGCGTGGGATGAAAGACAAGACCAGTGGGTTAAAAATGTGCTAAAAGCATATCGAGATTAACCAAAGGTGACGTCTTTTGGCGTTGAATGTGCTCAAAGCTTTATCATTGACTATAATTTCCATATAAAAACCATTAAAACAGAAGAGTGTTTTAGTTGCTGGGTAGATCACTGCTGAGATTTCAGGCTCAACTCTTTATTAATAGTGTGTTACATTTATCTTTTGATTTCAATATGTTAAGTGAATCAACATAAAACATAGAAAGGATGGACAGGATGACTTAAAATGAGACTTTCCATTGATGTTGAGGAACATTTTGTTTGGTCAGACATAAAATGTACTGATAAAAGTGCATTTAGTTTACATTCAGCAGCAACAGATGATCTGTGTAGTTTGTCACTTATTACTAATAAATAGTTAGGAAAATCAAAAAGTGTATTTTTGCTCAATATTGTTTATATTTTTCTTGTTTTTAGACTTAAAGGAAATTGTAAATGTAAAAATAGTGATTATAATAGTGTAAGTTTCAGATTTCATGTGGACCCAGAAGTCCTGAAGCAACGAGTCACAGGAATATTTATAGGTTTGTTTTTTTGGGATGTTTGTTTGTCTTTAACCAAGAGGCCATATTTTTGGATTGATTTGCTTTGGATGTATTTTCCTTTTTTCCACTATCACTATTCAAGTTTTTTTTTAAGGGGTTGTATATGTCAATAAATTTTGAACGCATGCATGTTTAATAAACACCTTAGATTTTAGTCAAAGGTTTATTTTTATCTGTTGTCTCTGGAGGGCATCTATCCATCCATTTTCAATAACGCTTCAATCAATTCAGGTTCACGGGGTAGTGGTCGAAGCCTATCCCAGCAATCAATGGCGGGTGGTTGACTAGGCTATAGCCTGGACAATTTGCCAGACCATCATGGGGACATTAGAGCAGGATTGAAAAATGTAAACTAAAACTGTACATCTGAATTTTTAAACAAATTTCCTACATATTTACAACAATATCTTATAACCTAACTTATCAACAATAAGGCTTAAACTCAGTCTATGTGTGTACTGAGTGGGCATGAGACAGGTTCCTGGTAGAGCATTGTATCCTCTAAACGCAAGAAGAAAGAAGAAAGAGAATCTGATTGGATAACTGCAGTGAGTATATGTCAGGAGCGCACACATCAGCTGTTGTGTCAAAGAAGCATAGAAGCAGACTAGTCAATAATGTGAACACAAACATGCAGCTGTACATGTTGTAACCCAAATCAGACACATCAAATAAAAGTGAACAACTAATGGAGGCAGCAGGACATCTTTGCTTGGTATTGTTGCTTGCCAGCTATAGTCAGCTATGTTTTTTAGCAAACCCCACCCCGTCACAGTTTCATGTGGATGACACACTTATCATTTTAGCTGATAAATGACTAAATGAAAGAAAGTTAGCCATAAAAAACGTAAGGATTTATTAAACTGCTAAAAGAAAGGAAGAAAAAAAGAGCGAGCTACCTAAGCCAGCCGAATGTAACATTAACATTGCTAAGATAATACCTGCTTTAACATATATTCACTTTAACTGTGGTTCGCTCCCTGTTGTCATTGCTCATTACATTGTGTATGGAAAGCATTGTGTGCATGTTGGATAGGTGGGGAATGTTTCCCATGTAAGGTGGTCTTTGCAAGTGACAGTACCACATTTTGTCAACCATTATGTACCGGTATGCCTATTATCTGTACCGGTATGCCTATTATCTGTGGGGCAAGTTATAATACCCGTTAGCATAGTGTTGGTATGGTTCGCACACTGCTGCACATTATTACTCAAATGCCAAATTAGCTCTGAGGTCTCACAGCAAGAAGGTTGCTGGTTCAAGCCTCAGATGGGGGAGGTCCAACAAGTGGTCTTTCTGTGTGGAGTTTGTAATGTTCTCCCTGTGTACGCGTGGGGTCTCTCCAGGTAATCCGGCTTCATCCCACTGTCTAAAGACATGCATGTTAGGTCAATTGGTCATTCTAAATTGCCCTAGGAATGAGTGTTAGCATGATGGTTGTCTGTCTCTCTGTGTTGGCCCTGCGATGGACCAGCGACATGTCCAGGGTGTACCCCGCTTCTCACCCAAATGATTGCTGGGATAGGCTCCAGATAGATCCGCAACTCTTAATTGGAATAAGAATTAGGAAAATGACTGACAAGGACAAAAAGCCCCCAAAAGAAGAATTTGTTGTTAAACTAGTTTTGCAAGAGTTTTTTTTTTATCTTTGTCTGTTTTTTACAGTTTGTTTTTATCCAAATGATTCACAAGCTCTCATCCATGAGATCCTAGACTGTGAAATCTAGATAACCACACACAAACTGCAGAGCTTTCCATGACAATGCAGCAAGTATATGAGTAATAACGGTGACAGATAATAAGCAAATGAAAGCTCATGCTGGATGCAGTGCAGTGATCGGGTTCATGAAAAGATGTTTGCATTTATGCGTCATTCAGACATAAACTACTAGAAGCGTATGGTTATGTTTTGGGTTATAGTGTGTGTATGTGTGTGTGTGTGTGTGTGTGTGTAGAGGTATCCCCTATAAGACAGAGGGAATATGCTTGGCCCGCCTACAGCTGTAATGAATGGGTCTGAAGCTTTGTACCACAATGCCCCTCACTTCATTACTGTCACATGGAACAGATGGTGCCTTTCACCGTAGCATCACACCTGCGTGCACGCACACACACACTAAAGGAGATCCTTTCTGGGGATCCCGTAGTTATGCGATGTGTGTGCACACACGCGCTGAAGACAAGCTGGCTTAATGAATTCTGCACCACATGCAGCCTCTGTGCTCAGCTGAGGCATTAATTTACAGATCTGAAGAGCAACCAAATGAAAAATTAGATCATGAGAATGAAATGTTAAACAAACCAAAGAGGGGGTAATTGAATGAAGCAGGGGATAAACAAAGACCTGTGTTCCATCTTCCAAATAGAAAATTGTTTTAGTACTTGAGAATCTTAATTTGCAAAGTAAAATCCCAGGATGTTTGAGGAAAAACAAGGTCGTGTTTGAGTTTGTGTGTGCATGTGCGTGTTTGTGCACCAGCGCCTCGGGGAGATGCAGGGAGGGTTGCTCATTTCTTGTCTCTTTGTAATTCAACTGGTGTTCAGGGCATGAAAAACTAACTTAGACCAAAGAGACCAAGTTTGATGAAAAACCTACCTTTAGTATATATGCATGCTGACATATATAACAAACCAAACACACTGCATGTCAAGAATCATATTTAATCTTCCTCTGAGCTGAGGTTGAATAAAAACCCTCCTTATTTCCACTTGTCTTCTTCTTCATTCTGCCCTGTTTGCAGAGCCTGGGGTTGTGTGTCATATTTGCAAAGGTCCGCTGACTCTGCTCCCTTTGGACATGTACCAAATTTCTCCATCAAAATCTGACCGTCATCCCTCTTCCTCTACTTGGTCACAAATTAACGAGTCCCTACTCGTTCAGCCACACAGGAGCTTTCCCAAAGCGAACAAATGCAGCAGAAAAAGCTGCCAGTGGCACTGGGAAGAAGAGGGTGGCAGTATGATAACACAGTAAGTCCCATTTTTTGCTAACCTCCTTCAGATCTCAACCTGTTCTCCAGCAAAAATTTCCACCTTTCTCCTGTATATTTTTAGTCGTTCCTCACTTCCTCTTTTGATGTCTCTTCATCCAAGCTATTGCACCTGTTTCAAGAAGAAAGGTGCGTCCTGGTGTGTGTCGGTAGGGTCGCCCAAAGATGAGACGCAGTACACCAGACAACTTTAAAGTGACACCTGCCAATGAGCCGGGGCTGTAAAAACAATCTCTTAACCCAGAGCAAACATACTGGCTCCGTTATCTAACGGCAAATCAGAGCCACTGATACAGGAAGAGACCACACGCCATACAGTGCCTGTCCAACCTCTATCTCCAAGTGGAACAAGTCCAGACAACATGGTCTCTCTATTATCTTATTGGTTTAACATTAAGTAAACTGTGGCAGCACACCAGGCCACCAACTATTGGTTCCTCTTTGCTTTATCATATCTCTGTTTACTCTCCTGACCTTGTGCTATCTTTAAGGGGTTATTAAAGATGCATTTTTCCCTTTATAAATAATCCAGGGTACAGAATGTGTTTTTTTTTTTTCCTAAGTACTTTTACTTAAATGAGGTCAGGAAAAACAGAGCAGGAATGGGAGATGTGGGTGGAAATTTTATATTCCAGCTTTGGTTTTTGGCTCAAAGTGATAAGAAAGCAACGTGTGACTTAACAATACACAGAAAACTCAACCATAATGCATCTCATGGCGTATAGCTCTTCATTTCACGCAGCAAGAGTTTAATTTGAGCCACAAAATAGTTTAAAGATCCCGCATAAATGGACTTTCTGTTCAACTTTTCTTGATATAACTGGTCCCAATTGGCAAGACATGCAAGACAACCTTCCCACCATGCAACAAAGGCTTCAAATCTACGCTGTCCCTCCATCTGTATTTGTAAAAAAAAAGAAAAAAAGAAAAACTTAAAGAATCCCTGCAGTAAAACCAACTGGTATTCTTTTGTTGTCTATTGAGATGAAGCTACCACAGGAATGGATCAATTGGAAGACAATCCAACCTAATTCCCAGTTGCCAAACCATAAAGACAGCCAGGAATGGACTTTGATTGATCAGGGAACAAATGGAACAGCTTCTCTCTGCCTGGCTTCCTCTGCAAAGAATGGCACCTGAATGGCTAACTTAGTTAATTTCCACAGCCTATGTGGCTTCATCCCTGTCAAAGTCTGATGGAGTGGATGGCTTCAGTAGGTGGCTCTCGTAATGCTGCATGTCAGGGGGGTAGCAAACATGCTACTGTTGCTGGTGTAGGTCTGTGCTGCTGTCTTTGACATGAGTTAATGTAGACCCCCCCAGTTGAGGTGAAAGCACATCACACATTCCTGTGTCTACAAGGAGATTACTTATCAGTGCCGTTATACCAGATGCCTCCAGGTCAAAGAGGCACGTGTGTTTGCATCAACCCCAGGAGTACATGGCCTCTCATTGGGTGACCTGCTACACTGATTTTTATAAACTGGTCCAGAAAAATTGGTCCTAACCAGGCAGTCTAGCATTCAACATTTTGAAGTTTAAATACCATTAAAAATGTGTAATAGAGTCTAAGTTAGAACCTGTCACAGCATGAGAAACAGTGTATGCTTCAAGGCTCCTCTGAGGCATCACATTCCCTCATCGTTTAACCCCTCTGCAGCTTTTACGAGCTAACCAGCCAGAAAAAAAGCATGCAAATCAAATGAACTTTAAAATCACATCCATCCTTTTTTGCTTTACAAACATGGAGGCAGTCTCCTGAAGCATTTTTTAGGTGAAGGATCATATTTGTACACTTTGGAAATACAAGATGCCCCTGCATGATAACCCATAAACTCTGCATCAGGTTTGATTGTAATATCCTTCAATTTCACAGTAAACAAAGAAATAAACACTCCAAAATAACTTTTTTTATAAGGCTGAAAATTTACTTTTCCATGTATTTCAGTGAGTCGCAGTTTAATTGTTTTATAAATAGAATTAAACTGAATAAAGGTATGCTTATTTATACTACATAAATTATAACACCACCTATCTAATTATATATTTTGTAAAATATTATGTATACCAAATTCAACCTGGCGCTAAAAGTGCAGTGGGAATGTAAAAACCTGTGAGCAGAACGGGAATAAAACCAGTGCTGTTTTCCACAGAGGACCTCATCATAAACAGGTTAATGCTATTTAAGCTCCTCTTAAACCCAGAAAAGTTGAGACACCTTTATGAACATGTAAGGCTAAGTAAACAAGCAGGATGTTGCAGACGGGACATTGAAACAAAGCCGATAATTTCTCAGAAAAAAGGCAAAAAAATGTAAAAAGAAAGGGAATGTAATGACTTTCAAATTAGCGATTTGATTCCCAACAGAACGAAAGAATTATGTCAAGCATTGACAATCAGAGATTTCTTCACTCCTCTTAATGGAAAAACATGCTGCAAGTTTTTAGGTTATTAAGCACAAAGTCAGGAAAATTACTGAGAAAAAACGACAGGGTATAACAAAGAGTACCTTAGAGGTAAACTCTCTCAGAGGCAGAGGTAATCAGAGGCTCAGCAGCCTGTAAAACATGTCTATAAACATAACACAACAGGTTTTTGGGGATTTCTGTGTTCTGTGGGGTAGAAAATTAATTTTGAGACATTTCAATCACAACTATTTCTAGTAAAGTTGGGCTGAAGAAAAATTTACCTTTGTAAAATGAATAGTAACATTTTTCATTGTGGGGCTATTTAAACTGTGTGTCTTCAGTTTTGTTTCCAGTAGATTTACTGTTACCTGTTTATCTTCACAGAGACTGCAGATGCAAATTTAGCTCTTATCTAATCCTGATGCAATTATGTAATCCCATAGTTCCTGTCAAATAAACAATAAAGTAATGATACAGCTTGTATCTAACCCACTGATACACATTTGACTTTTTTGACTTCTGTCTTACACTAACATCAATGTTATTTTCTGCATAACCAATAAAAACAAATGATATCAGTTTATGGCGGCTGTAGAAAGTAACCTAGCAATGGTGACTTAATCAACAAAAACTGTATAATAATCTTTAAAATTATCCGTTTTAACAATTGCAACAGATTTAGACGCATTTGTTTGTGTGGCAGTGGCCTGGCTTGAACTCTGTCCAGAGAGAGGGAATGTGGGTTGAAGGAGGGATGAAGAGAAACGAGTTTTGTCCTTTATTGCCCACTGCAGCCCCTGGAGTGGAGTCTTGTGTAGTAAAAACACACTCGACACCTGGTGGGATGTTGACATAAAATCTTTATCATCAACATCTAATCGCGGAGCTTCTCTCCCTGATAAATGGGCTCATGTTGGAATTTTTCCTCTCTAACTAAAAGTCATGCAAACCACAGGTGTGTGTGAGTGTGTGTGTTTGACTGATAGAGAGGATATGTGAGGATCTGTGCATTTATTCACTTATAGCTGACATAGTTAATGTTTAAGCAGGTGTTGGTGTTTGAAAGTGATACCTGTGAATCGTGTCTATTTCAGGAGGCCATGAACCTGGATGGAACATAAAAAGCAAAGTGGGGGAATTAAACTCTTATCTAACGAGCTTTGGGTAATGGTGAAAAAGCAGACATGTTGCCACACGCTTTGCAAAGCCACTGCATATGCACAAAACTCCCACCCAGTCAATGCTTATTTGGAAGAATTATTGTAATCGAATGAATGTGGTGAGTCACTCTGTTTCTTTCTGCTCCTTCCGTCTTTGTAACTTTTCAAGAAATGATTGACAGCAACAAAGCTAAATAAAAGACGTTCTGAGCTTAAAATAGATCTCTGTATCAGTAACAGTCATGAATATCTTCAAGTGTTCTGTGTAATATGAGATGCTAATCTCTTGTACAGTTCAAAGTCTTTGGATTACAATATTATTTTTTGCTAATCTTAAAAGTCAGATGACAAGAGCTGCCTGTTTTGCCCACTCATAATGAACAGGAGCCAAAAACTGTTAGCCGGCAGCAACAACGTCTCAGGAAGGAGACAGCAATTTATTCTATGTGCGAGTATTCCTGAATGTTTACGTTGACTGGGATGACTTTCACAGCTAATAGTTTCTTCTCTTCACTAAGCTGATAGTGATAGTGAAACTCGAGTTTGGACTGAGTTGAAAGAAAAAGAAATAAACTGCCAAAGTCATATATTATTGACAAAAGAGCAGAGATCATTGAGAGTTTTGTGCAGGATCAGAGGAAAACTCTGTAAGCATTTAGGAGTGACAGTAAGTGGGATTTGTTTTGTCGGAACAACGAGAGCATGCACTTCAAGGACTGCGGGGCAACCTGAAGGAGTAACCTTGTGTTGTCTGTGTCACAGGAAGCTGTCAGCGTAGTTTTCATAATAACTTAGATCATTCCAGACTCAGACTCACTGAAACACAGAAAGTAAAAAAAGTTAAAGACAGCTCTGGTAAATATGCAAAAAAATAATAATTATTATCAGAAAGTGGACACACCTTATTGTTTTGTTTTTTTAGGGGGGTGTAAACAAATGTTTATTGGAAAGGGTTGTTTTTTTCTGTCTACACTGCATTATATCATTGATTAAATCATTATAAAAATCTGCAAGAATTTCTGTGCACAAAGAGCAAATGTTTTCCAGTAGCTTGAGGTTCCTGCAGCTCTGTGTCAAGAACCATCAGTAGCATCCATCACATTTTAAATAATGTTTTATTTATAATAGTGTTCATTTATTTAATTTTTTAAATCAAGTGTGTTCGCATTTCACACTCAACAACAGGGTCGCTCAAAGTGCCTTATGGAGACATTAAATCATCATTACACAACAAAAAATAAGAGGCAGACTATAAAAAAAAAAAGAAAAATTATAGATGTAACTTTTTTAAATGCAAGCTGCAGGATTTGTTTACTGTAAAATCTGAATTAAACTGCAGCTAGGACTCAAACCTGCAGTGCTTCAGCTGATCTGAGGCTTTGTGGCAGTTTGCATTTTATACGTATATTTTGATTTCTAGGCTTCACTTCATTCAAACTGAATATGTATTTATTGGTTTGTTTACAGTACAACCCAAGCTGAATCACTTAAGTCTACAAATTGTGAAAAGTAAACAGTTGTGGTCACACTTTGGTGATTGACTTGTGAAATAAAAAGGCTTTTGCCTTACGGGCTTTGTTGTAGAATGCAGATGTGGAGGTTTAAGCTCAAACAGGATGTTAATCTTTGTAGCATCCACTGAGGGTGAGGAGCAGCATTCCCATGTTAAAATGCAGAGGAAAAGAGCTTTAAAATGGCATCCCTGTCATATTGAACTGAAGTATTTGTATTTTATCACTTCATTCAAACTGAATATGTATTTATTGGTTTGTTTACAGTCTTGGATGGATGGATGGATGGATGGATGGATGGATGGATGGATGGATGGATGGATGGATGGATGGATGGATGGATGG
>JBAMIG010000010.1:23075099-23085749 GCA_037177335.1 Kiunga ballochi
AGGAAAGGAAAGGAAAGGAAAGGAAAGGAAAGGAAAGGAAAGGAGAGGAGAGGAGAGGAGAGAAAGAAGAGGAAGAGGAGAGGAGAGGAGAAGAGAAGAGAAGAGAAGAGAAGAGAAGAGAAGAGAAGAGAAGAGAAGGGAAGAGAAGAGAAGAGAGGAGAGGAGAGAAAGAAGAGGAAGAAGAGGAAGAGGAGAGGAGAAGAGAGGAGAGGAGAGGAGAGGAGATGAGAGGAAAGGAAAGGAAAGGAGAGGAGAGAAAGAAGAGGAGAGGAGAGGAGAGGAGAGAAAGAAGAGGAAGAGGAGAGAAAGAAGAGGAAGAGGAGAGAAGAGGAGAAGAAGAGGAAGATGAAGAGGAGAGGAGAGGAGAGAGGAAAGATGAGGAGTGATGTGGAGAAGAGAGGAATGGAGAGGAGAGGAGAGAAGGAAGAGGAGGAGGAGAGGGGAGGAGAGAAAGAAGAGGAGGAGGAGGAGATCCAAGGAGAAGGGGAGGGGATTAAAACATAAAGAAAAAATGATAAAAAAAAAAAATGTGCTTTCCTTCTTTCAGTTCCTCCTTTCTCCTAATCAGCATAAACTCTGTGATGATTTTGTGCTTTAAAGAGACGAAGCACTCCATCACTGAGGGACAAAAGCATATTCTGACAAAAAGTCTGAGGCTGTTAAGCCACGCAGCAATCACCAGGTTCCCTTCATACAGCCTCCGGCGGTGACTGGTAAATGCCACTTTCAATCTTTCTCTTTTCTCGCCTTCTTCCTTTTCACTCCTGCTATTCCCTGCCCTCAATGGGTGTGTTAAGTATTGTGCATTCTAATGGGGGCGGTGAGTCAGTCAGGATAATCAAAAGCAGGCCAAGCCTTTGGCCAGATCAAAATAATTAACTAGAGAGGTCACAAGCTAATGAAATGAAATGCTGGGCTGAAAGGAATCCCTAAATGGTGCCCACTAATCCTCTACCTTGTTTCAGTAAAGAAGGGGGATGGGGGGGGGGGGGGGGTGAGTCAGGGGGGAGACTTTTGAATGTGAATAAAACATGCATGTGATGTGTGTGTTTGTGTGAGAAAAACTGAGATGCACAAATACAAGTAACATTTGTCTCATCATGTAATCAGATTACATTTCAATTGAAAAAAGTAACTAAAATGATGAATATTGTAGATTTAGTTGACGAACATCATTGTTCAAAGCGAGCATCTGGAAACAGAAGCAGAAGTTCCTGCAGCTTCTTTTGACTCAGGGTCATGTTTACATGCAGAAGGTGGCTGTAGAAATAAAATTAGTAATTTAACAAATATAAAACAAATAAATACTGTTTGAAAAATCATTTATTTTCTTATAGCGATAAATGACGCACAGATGCAATGCAGTTCTGTGGTTGTGATGCAGGTAAAGTTCCCTCATCTGGTCACATGGTGCCAAGACAAGTTTGTTTAATGGTTGTTTTTTAGAGACCACTTCCTTTAGATGGGGTCTTTGCTAATAGTCTGCATGTGAGAGAGCACGCTACATTTATACTTGGATCTGTGTTTATGATAAACTTTGGTGTGTGACTACCTGTGTTTTTAAAAGCATTTGGGTTGTTAGGTGAAGCACTTTGTGCTGCAACATTGCATGAAAAGAGCTGTATAAATATGGTTTTGTTTGATTTGGAAAAGTCTGCACGGTGGGGTAGTGGCTAACTGATCTCACAGCAAGGTTGCTGGTTCAAGCCTCGGCTGGGGGACAAGGGGCCTTTCAGTGTGGAGTTTGGATTTTTAGTCTTTGCCAATGGTTTGTTGTGTTATTGGTTATGATGTGAAAACCATTAACACATCATGTTGTACCTTAAATCCCAACAACCATCTGCTGTGTATGTATGAAAACAAAGGCTGTCTTCCACACAGGTTTGAACCCATGCTGTTATACACTTCTCAAAATATCAAATCTGCACAAACTAAAAATAAGGTTTCATAAAATCTCTTCATCATCAACATGGAGACCTCCAATTCAGCATAGTTACATTAAAAACTGAACCAAACCCTGAGCTAATGTCACTCCTCTGACCTCTGACCTCTGCAGCTGCTGCCTCACTCATTATTGATAAGGCCTGAAAATTGGAGGGATTAAAGTTATCACACTGGAGAATAATCACAATGAAGCATGAGATCAGTGATTAAAAAGGGTTTTTCACACAGGATGAAATCAGCAAGCGTAAACATATGATAAAAGCAAACCGGAGAAACTTTTAAAAGAATAAAACAATTCATTTAAAATTCACGCTCTCTTGTTTGTGACCTGCATTAAATCAAGTCGATCCATTTGGAGATGTTCTATTTATTATTTAGAGTTTTTGTTGTGTTGTGTCCATAAAGCTTCTATTTCTTAATATATTTAAATGTTGTATTTAAAGAAATACCTAAATATTTAATTATGTGATGTTTATTGTTGCACTCTAATTAGCTTATAGTGTTTTTATTTTTCATTATCAAAGTAAAAATAGACATATAGTGTAAATTATATTCAACAGATCGAGTCATTCAACACTTTTATTAATTATTTATTTTATTATATTTATTAATATTTTAAACTCTGTTGTATTCGGGAGATTATTAACATATTTCCTAAAGAGTTGGTTGATGCAGTGGTATTTTTCCATAATAATCACAGTTTTGTATCCAAATAAATGTGACAGTTATCTTAGTATATATAACAATAAACACAATGATTGGCTTTTAAAATAAGAAAACTATAATAAACTAAGTGCATTTGTTCATATTCCCACAATAAAAGGTGGGAATGAAATGAAGATAAAATGGAAAAATTATAATATTATGTGGATCAGATAATATTCAAATATGGATAATAGTTCTGTCAATAAGTGACAAAGTCAAACAAATAACACAAAACAGGAGTATCGGTAATATTACTGAACCACCTGCACTGCTTCTCTTTTTTTCTGCCTAATCCTGCCTCTGCTTTCATGTTTCTATTTCAAGTCATTGCACACAAGCCATTCATGACCAGAGGCAAGTGTACACTCCGCTTTAACACCATAAAGAAGGTGAATCCATTGTGTCGTGCAGAGATATTCAGGAGACACATAAAAGAAAATATCTAAGTGTCCTACTGTCTGTCTGAATCAGAGAACAGAGGAGCGAAGCATGTGATCTAAAGCTGAGGGCGAGACATGTCAGAGACTGGTTGGAGCTGGGTTTTGTCACTGTGAACAAGTTCTCCAGGGGCAAGCTCCAGCCTGCTGAGGACCCTGGGACATGACTGTGTGCAAGCATGCATGTGTTTTGTGTGTACAGGGAGGGGACATAACTTGTAAAAGAAGAGAGTAAAGTGTTTTTACAAAGCAAAGAGGTGCAACCTTTGACATGAAGACAATGATAAATTTTGCACACTAACCCACGCTCACACAAAGAGCTAAGACGTTACAGCATATTGCTGAGTGAAGGAATGCTCCTGATTTCAGGGGAGGCATTGATGAAAAGATTCTTAAACACACACAGAGATAAAGACATGACATGCCCACACACAACATGTTTTATGATCAGCAGCGAGTCATTGTTTTTCTTTGATTTAACATTTTATGTTTTTACCAGTGAGTCAGTGGATGAGGAGCTCAGAGGAGGGGGTGTATATTTATATATATATATATATATATATACGTATATATTTGTAGTGAAACCAAAGTCTTCTTATTTGGCTCAAATCTATGAGAAGTTATTAACACAGCTGCTGACACACACAAACCTCGTTTTACATGCAGTTCCATTATTGGCCACTAGATGTCAGCTCACCGACAACTTGCACACATTTCTCCTATTCTGTCTGCAAATAGAAACTTGTTCTATTCAGTTTTAATCTCAATCCTCTTTAGCACTTTAACTTTATATAATTCCTTTGCTATTTTATTCTATTTATATCCATTTCAACAATATTTTTATTCACATCTGGGTGCACAACAAACATCTAACTAGCCTATTACAAAGTTGCTTCTCTTGTTTTCAGAGTTTCTTCCTTAATGTGTCTGCAGATACATCAAGTTTATTCTGCATTCAAATGCATTGATTTGAGCAGCTTTTTAGTCAGCATATAAAGTTTTCATTTGTCAGCCCATTCACCTCTGCAGAAAGAAGCCTCACCATGCTCCTCATTTCCTGACAGCCTGTATTAATCAAAAAGGAGAAAAAAAAACATCTCCCTCTCAAGTTTTACACAGGCTTCCCACTCCAGGCTACACGCTGCAGTCGCTCTGAACCATCATTACAGTCATTAGGCAAGAATAAGCTCTGTATCACAGGAGTCCACCAGCATCCAGTTTAACCCAGCACAATTAGCACATCCGTTGGAGTAGAATTACCCTGTAAAATGAGAATGGTTTGGACAAAAGAGGTAGGAGAGTTGGACTTGAAAAAGAGGGTAAGTGAGGAAAAGGGGGAGAGAGGAGGAGAGGAGAAATAAGGGAGGACAGGGAGAGATTAAAATTGTTTGAATTGAGTCCACGCTCGCCCCATTCATTTGGTATTCTGCTCAAATCAGGGCTTTTGTTCAGCCTGGCGTAAAGTAGTGTCAATCATCTCGACCCGGTTTTGTAGAATGGGGAAATTTATTATGAATTTGCTCTTGCAAATAATGAGGACTACCCCCTGCCTGCTCGCTCTTTTCCCTCCTCATTCTCTCCTCCAAGCCACCTCTCCTCACCCCATGGCCTACACCCTCCATATCAATGCTGCAGAATAGGCAATAGAGAGTGAAGTTAGCAATCTCAGGGCCACTCGCACTCTGGACCCACATCAAAGTGACAGAGACGTCCAATCAGATTTGTCTTACAGGCATTACATGATGAATATGGTGCAGCCGTAGCACAAAAGCGCCTTTGTGTCTCCTCCAAGCAGAGACTATTCACAGCTCGCCACAGCCAGCCAGAGTGGAAGTAAATGGCCAAAAGGGCCCAAGCCAAAAAAAAGCACCCAAACTTGTGCAGCACAATGGCCCATGCAAATCACAGTCCCTCCACTCCACCCAGCTACACATCCCTACCTCTTCCATCTTTCCATCCTTCAGGCTTGAGCTTGGTTCTTCTTCTAGGTTGTCTGAAGTTTAACGCCTATTCACTTGCACACAGAGGTGTCAGTTAAAAGTGCTGAGCTGCATACATTTAAACTCCTTTTTGCTGTTCAATTGAAGAGAAAAAGATTTCTTCTTTTGGACAGAGAAAAAAACAACAAGAGTCAAATGAGTGACTTTTTTGTCAGAAAGTAATGACTTGGCGGCCATGAACGAGATTTGAATTTTGTAAGACTTTGTAGGGCTGAGAGGAGGATTTCCAGTACATTTGAGTAACCCGTTGATGGTTTCTTGCATTTAGAGTATTCCAAAAATGTGTTGCAATGAGCTCACTTTGGCACTAAAAGGTGCTGTATTTATACCAGAGGCATTTTCAAACAGAATTTTTTTTATTATTATTATTTAAAAAGCAAACACAGAAAAGTAGCCTACTTTTAAAAACTTTATGGAAAAGTTCAGCCAGGGCTCCAAAAAACGGAAGAAATTCTGCACCTTTGAATGTTTCTTTCCCTTTTTTCTCACCTGATTCAAAGACAGAAATAATTAGAAATATTAAGCATTATTTGTTTTTATTATTTTTATTCTTTGAATCATTTTTTATTAATGGAACTAATAAAAATAATTCACCCCATTTGATTGATATTGTTGCAGGGGAAAAGCTTTTTTCATCCAAGAAGAAAAAAGGTTGTTTTTCTTAATTTACTCTCAAGACATATAACTATATCCACTCCTTTATAAGATTGTTAAAGATGTATGATCCCTCAGAAAATAATATAAGAAGCTTAGTCAGTAAAATTAGTTTTTTTTCCAATTAGATTGGAGATACTCCCTCAGCTTCTCAGAGGAATTTGTGTACTCACAGCAGAAAAAAGCCATTTGCAGTCATCTTTATAATCAGACAGTCCTACTGGGCCCTTTTAACACTGAACAGGATGGCATCCATGGGATTGATTAGGATGCCAGATGAGGCTGACAAACAGGTTTTTACCAGACAAACCACTAGGCTAAAGGGAGCATTAAATGCAGAAAACAACCATATATTTGTATCTATAATAATGTTACAAGTTACTTTTTCAGTGTACTGTTTGAAATTTGTCCATGAAGTTACTTCTAAATGGAGCATCATTTATGTCATTATGTCAGAGAGCAACATGAATAGCTGTCATTATAATGGTGCAGTGTGGTAGCCTATCATGTCTGCTGATTTTAGGCAGAACAGACACTACAATACACATTTAAGTAAAATGAAAGTTCAATTATTGCAGTGAGATTATAAAAAAAATCAGCATCTGCTTCTAAAATAACTGATATTATGATGCAACTTCAATAACAAAGTAAGAAAGCCCAAATAAGCAGAGATGTTCATCTGTTTGCAGTGCAGAGTGCACACTCAGACTCCTGCATCAGCAATCTGCATCAGAGCAACAGATTACCTCTCTGCACTCCTGCGTCACGCGTTTGGCGTCTCCATCTTTACGCATAGGTCTTCTCTTTGCGCAACGAAAAACACTTATGAGCTGCTTGTGATGGATAGTCAGCTGCGCTAAAATTAACATAGCCCTTGTGTATTGTCAAAGAGAAAATTACCCGTGCGCAAAATGACATGAATAAATCTCCCGCCTCCCCCTGCTCCTCCCTACAAGGCCGACGAAAGAATAGCATATCCATCTCAAGAGGACATGAGACAAGCACTGATTTTCACTTTGTGCCCTGGCCTCTGTCTGACACTGAACGACGTTGGAAGCATCATTTCAACCGCATAATAATGGAGCAGCGGGGTGTTTTTGCGCCCTACAAAGATTTGTCTTTTCTGAGTCGCGGTGACGTTGGAGGTTATAATGCAGAGGGTAATTAATGTCATTTATCACTTGTTTGATTTTGTCACTGCCTCCACCTGACAGAGCTCACATGCGCGAGCCATTAACCAATGGGAGGGCCACAGTTTTTGTCACAGAGTGCAGGCACGTGGCTCACACCTGCAGGTTGTTGTGTGTGTGTGTAGTGTGTGTGAGAGAGAGGAAGGGGAAGGTGGGTGGGAAAGAAGTGGAGGAAAAAGACAAAAAACACACCTTTCAGTCTGTCTATGTGATATTAAATCCCGGGTGAAGCTTTATGCTGTATCAAAGACTTTTTTAATTGCATCTTTAAACCACTTTTTATTATAAACTTTAAGAACTAAAATCAGCCTTTCTGTCTCAGAGAGCACCAGGTGACATGAATCTCGTTATTTCTGGTTCTGCTTCACCGAATTTGACTTCAGTGTTTGCTTATAATGAAAGATCTTCTATAATTCACATAATGAGGCGCAAAAGCGCACACAATGGCGCTCGCAATGGGGTGTTGTGCTCCCCATTTCGCAGGAGATGAGCTTTTTGATTGGCCTGTGTGCTCTATGAAAAACACAGTCGGGGATACAACTAGTCTACAACCCTGGGTTTTATTTAGATTGATCTCAATCGGGCAATAAGAATTTTGACCCGTCTCATTGTCTTGCTGACTTTCCCCAGGCTATATTTCAAAGTGTCTATACCCTTTGAGTGAAGTGAATTGCGCTCCCCCTGCTGCCCCCCCTTTTCTCTCCCTCCGCTCCAGGCTATTGGTTAAAGGCAGAGCATGCAAGAGAAACAATGCAATGCATGAAACGTAATATTAATCTCCCCCGCCTTGAATGTGCACAAAGCGCAGTGGAAGGTGCGCGTCAATAATGGTTATTGAGTGCTCACCCAGCTGCTCAGTTTGCTCAGTTTGCGCAAGTAAAGTCGGAAAAAGGTCATGCAGGGGCTTTGAAAAGAGAAGCTCCACAATTACCCCATCACTAACACACACACACACATTCACAGGCTATATGTGCCCAATATCAGCTGAAGAACCAAACAACTGCAGCGGTGTATAATATAAATAGATCATCTTTATTTATAAAAACCTGTTTTACACAAAATATATCTGTTAAAATCAAATATGTACATTTTAGGCTACGCAAAACTGAGAACAAGTGCATACATTAATAAATGTCTCCTTACCACCTATCAAAAAGAAAACACTACAATCTGTCACAGGTAGCCTTGATATTGCTGTCCAGTCACACACACACGCACACACACGCACACATCCTGCCAGCTCACAACTGCTTCTTAAGTCCAAACACTATCAGAAGAAAAGTGGCAGTAAACGTTGTTTGGGAACATTTGTTTGACTTGGTGTACAAAAATATGTTTTTGTGTTAAGACAACTCGCTTTATGGTACATTATTGTTACAAAAGGCGGAAAATGTAGGCTACATCACAAACAGTCTGTTGACGCATCATCCGTGTTGCTCCTCCAACAGACGCGGCAGCTGAGCAAGGCAGTCCCGGTTCGAGGAAAACTCCCATCAAACTATTCCCGTGGAACTCCAGCACCATCGCTGCAGAGCCTGCGGAATTAATTGCACTTATTCAAACATCAACAGTTTGTCGCTTCCACGCGTCGTGTCGCTCTGAGTCCAGCTCCCTCCTTCTCGCGGTGGTCTCATGGGCGTCTATTTACGATCTATGCAACGAGATGCTCCCTCTCTTTCTCACTCTCACGCACACAAACGCCCACTTGTTTCCTCACTATTGCTTTGCTCCTTCAGAAGCAGCCCCGGTCAGGGGAGCGGGACAACAGACCACCTGAGGCAGGACTGATCTGTCCCTTCATCGAGTGTTTGTCAGCTGCTCTTTTTACGCACAGATGCTGGTGTGTTGTTTTGGGTGTTGACAGCATCAGTACCTGTCAAACCAGGTGGTGAAGTCCAACAATTCCTGCTCCTCGGAACTGAGAGGCTCATAGCCACCTTCATCCGAGGAGTAAGTGGAGTGAGGGGACTCTGGGTCGGCAGAGTAGCTGTTGGATAGTGTTGGGGATGGCAGTCCGCACTGAAACGCAGCCGACACCGCGTCATGCTCATCAAGAAGTTGTTGCAAAGCTCTGATGTACTCCACCGCAGACCTCAGGGTCTCCACTTTGCTCATCTTCTTGTTGGCAGCGCCGTTTGGCACATGCTGCCGCAGAGTCTGGAAGCCCATGTTGACTTGTTTGACCCGGTTCCGCTCCCTTTCGTTTCGCCTGGCCACGGCCACCGGCTGCTGCTGAGGGATGGAGTAGCCCAGACCGTTGAAGCTCAGACGCCGCTTGCAGCGCAGTAGCTCCGGCGAGCTGGAACGCTGTCTCTTCAGCACCTTGCTTTTGCTTTGGTAGTCGGTGCCGCTGGGGTTCGGGTGGACAGCGGGGACTGCGTCCTGGGCCGGCGCGTGCAGCGTGATGCTTGCGCGTCTTTCGCTTAGCCCAAAGGTGAACGCTGTCTGCGTGGTGGTGATGGTTGCAGTTTCCATCTCACTTAAAGTTCTTCTGACGTGATGGATGCAGGGGGCGAGTAACAGCCTCAGTTGCACGAGGAGAAGAGGAAGCGCGCGAGTGCTTGGCAGTGTACACCTCTCGTGTCTTTCGCGTGGGGACCGTGTGGCCAACTGTGGTCCAAGTCTCTCTTGACTGCTTACTCCACGAGCCGATCTGACCCAAACTTTGGCATCACTCCCCTTTTTCAACACGCGCCCCAACACACACCCCACCCATCCCTTTTTGGAGACGCACGCTTCGTGGCGAGGCCCCGCCCCCGCTGTGTGATTCTTCTGCACGCCGACTCCCCCGGGCCAGGCGCGTGGCTCGGGGAGCTCAATAAACAATCCCGAGCTTTCACTGCGCCGGGAGCACGCGCTGGGCTCATTTACATTCCAATGTCTCTAACTTGAAGGCCCATTGGTCGATTCAAACGGCTTGCAACCGTGCGAAAAGAAAGAAAGGGTGGAAAAGACAGAGAAAGAAAAAAGGAGAGAATGAAAAAGTGAATAGTTTGGTTCTTTGAAATGCCTTTTGAATCTGACAATGTACCCCTGGCAAGTCTTCAAATTATCAGTCTTACCCCCTCGGCTATCTTTCTCCTCCAGCTCTTTACAATCACACATACCAAACACAGCCTCTGCTGTATCCAGGCTACAAAATCACAAAGAAAAATAAACTGCAAGCGTGTCTCTGAGCAGATAACCAAGCTCTCCTTACTCCTCCTCGTTTTGGATTTCTACCTGTCAGCTCACCTCTGTGCTGTTCTGCTAAATCAAATTTAGCTCTGCATCTTCTGTTTTTACGCTCTCGGGGTTTGTAAGTTAAACCCAAACCCAATTCGGATGCTTCTGCTCGTGGCTGCAGCGATTCAGCACCACAGCCGCGCGGACAGCTGATCGCCTCATTTTAACTTTGGTCCACTCAGATCAAAGTTTTGCTTTATTCTTAGCTCATTTTGGTCATTAGTTCTAAATAATAACTATATAAGATAAATAAAAACGCCATTTTAAACTTGTATAACTCTTTTTTTTTATCTGCAAATAAGTGAAAAGTCCTCAGGAGGACCTGAAGGTCGCAGATCAGCAGTTAGATTGGAGTCTCGCGGCCTCTTGTGGACAAAAAAAGTAATTACATCTTATGCAGAAGGTTTTTGCTTTTGTATATTCTATTCTATTCTATTCTATTCTATTCTATTCTATTCATTGTAAAAGAATAAAATAATACAAGCAAGAAATCAA
>JBAMIG010000010.1:23093269-23104963 GCA_037177335.1 Kiunga ballochi
AAGAACATTTCTCTTTATACATTTGTTGTTCTTTTATTTTAAAATGCTATGATTCCTTTAAATTAATTTGCCTTGGCCCATTTTGAATATTCCAAAAGTCCAACTTTCCTCGACTCACTTATCTGCTAGTGTCAATGAGGAAGGAGTAGATCCGTCACGTAGCATGAGGAATCAATCCTTTTTATATGAACAAAACGTGGTCTGACTTTTTGCACTGTTCTTTATCCTAGATCGAATACACCAACCGCATCCTTAACAGCATTGAGCGCGGCATGTTCCTGGAGGTGGACGAAAGTGGCATCTATGCTTGGAGGCAGGACAGATGCCATGTGTTCGCCAGCACCAGTGACCCGAGTGTGGCTCATCCGAATCCCCAAAAATTACCCCAGAACACCAGGGTGATGCTCCTGGACTTTGATAAATTTGTGAAAGGTAAGCATGGAAACCTATCGCTAATTATTGCTCACTTTGATGTAACCAAGCATAAAGTTCAAACTGAAATAGATGCTTTCACCTGTATGTGTTTCAGAGGTTAAACAGTTCAAGGAGAACAGCAGTGGCTCTCCAGAGTACACCATTAACATGTGCTTTGGAGAGAAGTTTCCTGATGGAAAACCTTTGGAGAAGAAGCTTATTGTAGTGAAGGTAACACTCTTTCCTCTGTTTCCTCATTCTCCTGCACTGCTTTAACCCAGTGAATCATAGTAACATCATCCCTTTTTTTTTATACCCTCTGCAGGTGGTGCCTCTGATCTGTCGATATTTCCACAACATGGCCCAGATGGATGGAGCGTCATCTCTTCACAGCGGCAACGTCAGCCTGCAGATTTCGCACAACAGCCTTTTTGATCTCATCAACTCTGTGTTCACTCTGCCAGTGGCTGAAGACTCCTTGTCTCCTGAAACTTTGTTTACTCAGTTCTGAGGTCTGACTTCTCATCAACCTCCAATGGGAACAATTTTAACCCCTAAAGTGAGGCTGGAAATGCAAAGCTTTGCTGAAAACTGAATGTGTCGCAGTAGCGAAACATGGAAATGAACAGACTGGATCCGAGCAACTGAGAATTTTTTTTGCACTTCAGTGACAAACTGACAATTTCACTACAAATATAAAAATGGGCTCTTCTGACCGTTACATGACTGCTGTCTTAGGTATTTAACTTTTATATGATCACTGTAAATGTCAAATTATGTTAAAGGGGACATAGGCTACCATGCAAAATCCACTTTTTTTTTTAGCTCATAAATACATGTTTTTGGGCACTTCTGAGTGTTTAGGAATGCAGAAAATGAATATTTATTCAATCATGTTGCTGTGGGTAAATTTTTTTTAAGTTTCTTTATAAGATTTGTTTTCTTTTACATCACAGTATTTGCTGTGATTCTGCCAAATAAGGTCGTGGACTTCCGGGTAATCAGTGTGGTGGATCTGATAAGTTGACATTTATACTAGATTTACCAATAAAATGTATCTCTGGGGAAATTAGCGTATCACTGCTATCAAACTACAAACATGGCAGAACTTGCTTTGAGCTGGAGGGGGCGGGGCTTAACATACCTCATTCCCATTTAAAGAGACCGCATCCAAACGAGTCGCTCTGAAGACGCACCTCATAACAGGGTTATAAGGTGTGTGTGTGGAGAGAATAAGCTGGAAATTAGACCACAGCATTGCATTTCTACTTTATACAGACAATGTTAAAAGTAATTATTTAATAGCATGATATATCCTCTTTACTACACTGTTTAGTTTAATTAATATCTGTTTATTAACCATAAGAGGTGACCCTTAACTCAGCAGATCTCTGGGCCTAAAAAAAAAATCCACTGATGCAAAGTATGTGTCTTTATTTTTGTTTAGTGATTATTTTGTGCATTATGAATGGTGGTCATGTGTATAACTTTATTTTTCTTTTTGTTGTTCACATCCTATATCAAAATTTCAGGTAAAATTGAGTGATGAGTCATACTCATATTAAAATTTTTGACTCCTAAATGCTGGAAAGTTTGAATCTCTGTTGTACAGAAATTCAGTATGCTTGAACCGGTCGGTGTCAGTCCATTTACAAAAAGTGTTGAACGTGTAATTAAACACTGGATGCCACAACTTACAAAGTATTTCAGTCCTGTGTTTAACAACATAAAAAAAAAATAAGACAGACCACTTCATTAGGTACACTTGTTCAATTTGCAAATCACATGACATCAATTCAATGCACTCAGACACGTTGGAGGTGAGCTAAAACAAAGCATCACAATCCGGAAGAAAGGTGACTTATAAATAACTTTACGGATGTTAGTGCCAGACTAGTTAGGCGGGTTGTTTTTGAAACTGCTGATGTAACATGAAGAACAAACATCTCTCAGCTTTACAGATATTTACCCGAGGGCGGGACAAACATGCAGTTAGCTGCAGTCATCTGATCCAGCGGTTTACATCATGTGGTCTTGGACACCAAAGGGCTCAGCAACATTCAAAATCCTTCACCGTCCACTAAAGATGTTTATTTATTTTTGAATAATCTGGATGTTTTGTTCACATGGAGCTGACATTACCTATATCCCAAAGCAAATATATTATTTATGAAGAAATAAAGCCATGAACAAGGCAACAACTTGTGTATTCACTTAATCCTGGTCCATGTTGGGTCAGTGACAGGTGGAGCTGCCAGAGTGAACCATCTGTCCTGGTAATCTTGATTTTTCCTGCAACATTCATTTAAAAAAATGTCTGAGAAACACCAGATTTGTACTTCTGTAGTATTACTGGTGAGAATCTAGCATAAAACAAAGCATGTTTTGGGTTTTAAATTTGATTATTGCAAAATGCTTTAAGTTTCTCAAAGGAAACAAGAACGTAAAATAAGTGGCCGTAAAAACATCTCAACAGAATCCTTAATAAGTTAAGATGAAGGAGATCTGTTCACCACTTTTAGCCACATATAGTACAGCTCCTCTAAACTGCAGTTTTAAAAGAGGCAGATTCATGAGTGGAAATCCCTGCACGGGCTCAGGAACACTTCTGAAAACCACAGCCAGAACTCACTGCCCGTATGTTCAAAGCTTCATGTTAACACATGCAAAAAAAAAAAAAAAGAAGATACCTGGAGCCTTCTGGGGCTGAGCTCGTTTAACGTGGACAGATGAAGTGGAAATCATTTAGTGGTTCAACTAAACAAAGCCCAATGTTCAATATGAAAATCAAAAAGTGCATCTGCATCTACACACTGCCATAGGCCAACCATACTGGTACCGGTATACCAATAAATCCCAATCCAGATGCAGTCAAATACGTTTCACACATTACAACAGCATCATTACAGCTCTGAGGTAAGAATCAAGCCCACCCAGATTCATCACCTCTACAAGGGATCACTGGCAGAGAGAGATTAGCATCATGTTTGGTCAAAAGTGAATCTTCTAATAACTTCCTGATCTAAAACTGCAGGATAGAAAGTCAAACAGGACACAGTATTAGTGAGTGTAGGAGTTAAAATAAGACAAATGAGCCTTTTCTAATTAGTAAACTATTTATTTGTGTTCCCTCAGAGAAACACCTGGCCGGTCCGATCAAGTAAATGCAAAAGAAAAAAAAACCATTCATATCACATGAGCACCTCATTTTGTTCATTTGTTTTTTAAGTCTTCAAATGCTTTATTAAGCCTAAATACATAAACAAAGTACAGTCAAAGGCAAACAAACAAACAGAAAAGCAGAGGACCAGATGTTGAACCATCCAGTTATGTTTTAGTGAGTAACTTAGAGAAAAAGCAGCAAAGTGTAGGATCATGTTAAAGACACAAAACAGTGAAAAAAAGGCAGCATTTACTGCAACTTAAAACCTTTATTAGACCTTTACTGGACAACGTTAAACCTCATATATGTGACATTTAACTAATTATTCATTTTAGCTCAATGTTAATAGAAAAAGGCAGAAACTGAAGTTTGAAAGGAAAATGTTAGGTATGAAGTTACCTGGTCAGATGGTGATAAATACAGAAAAGATTTCCAGTTTTTAAATAAACATTAGTTTTTAACCTTTTTTTTTTTTTAACTCAGATTCAACTTTTCATAAAAACCATCAGCAGACATGTTAAGAGAGAAATTGCATTTTGCCATTTACTCTAGTGCTCAGCACCATCATGGGTTGGTGCCGTTACTTCCTTTCTTTACCCCACAAAAAAGCTAATATGAGAATTTATGGATATTAATTAAGAAATTAAATGATTTATTTGTAGTCACTTAGGAAACCTCATATAGTTACAGTCATATACTGAACTGTAACCAGAACTAAATAGCAGAGATGTGGAATACAGAAAGCACAGACATTCAAATACAAACTTAAATTACCTATAAACAGAAAAATTATGTTCATCACTGACAAGCATCAAAGGAGGACAAAGAATACAGGCGATCGTATCAAATCTGAATTATTTACAACTAAATCTAAAACTTTTTTTGTACTATGCTAATAAATTTTCTACAAAAGTTGCATAAGTGTCTTTTCCTAATGTGACACACTTGTCTTATATGCATACTCTGCATATGTGTCTCCTTTGTTTTGCCGGTTATAAATACCCCATCCCGCTGAGCAAGACGGGGAAAAAAAAGGAAATGGAAAACTGAACATAATCACACTGCACTTCCTGTGATTTGCACATCATTGAGAACCCGATGAATAAGTCCATGACCGTCATTGAGCTTTTGCCTCGTTAAGGCAAAGCCTCTAACTCTCCCGCTTAGTTTCAGCTTCAACACAAAAAGACCAGTTTCTTGCAGTGTCCAAGCAGAAAACACTGATGAACGGGGCTCAAGGTTGTTCTCAAAATATTCAAAAGCTTAAGATTACAGACGATATGAGCAAATTCTACTTTGAGATCGCACTCAGGGGTTAAACACTCATAGCTGGGTTGTGACCAGCCGTGCCTGTTCGTACCGCTTCACGGACTGTCCGACGTTTTCATTGCTTCAGCCTGTGACTCTGCTACGGAGTTCTCCTCTTTCTTATGCTTCCTAACGTGTTTGTATTTGTCCACGTACGCCTTTACCAGATTCCCCACTTTAAGTGGATTTATCTCTCCACTCTTGCTGTGGCAAACCTGGGAATCAGAGACATTACAGAATTCAGTACAGACGACCCGAGACCGCGCTGAAATGACCCCATACAACCAACGCAGGCTCACCTTCTGCACAGCTTTACGGAGAATTTCTTTGTATTCATCCTTATTGATGTCCCTATTTTGATAGAAAGGCTTGATAGCCAGCTTCACCTCTTCTATAGCTCTCTCCTGCATGTGCAGCTTTTTTAAATACTGTTGAAAATATCATTGTGTCATTAGGAAGCTTTCCTCACACATTATCTGTAAGTCAGAATGATGAAATGAAATATTCACCTTGTCTTTCCTCGATAAATCTCTCTCCTCTCCCTGTTTTGTGTTGGATGAGAACTCTTCAGGGTGCAGGACGTCGGAACCAGAACAATCCCTCAACAGACTTTCAGCACCTTTATTTAAGAGATTAATGTCCTGTAGAAGTAGAAAATACATCAAATAAAGTTTAAAAAAAATGAAACTTTTTCCACAGACCAGGATTGCACATAATCTCAGTTTTATTCTGAACTAACATGAATAAAAAGTTATTTTTAATGGCACTATGTTGTTGTGTGCACTTCATTGTAGAGCCATTTACATGACACACATCAAAAAGTCCAGTTCAGTGGTGTTGAGTATATTAAATAGCCAGAGATCAACTTTCTCACAGTGAAAGAGAAAAATAAGAATGTGAGATCAGGGACAGTTCTACTTTCCTTTATTCTGAAACGGTCTCTGTATCAGTTTCAGTTTCTGTCACATGACTTTTTACAGCTGGAACAGCCGCCATGTTTTGGTAAAACACTGCCACCTTGTGATCACTACTGACATTGCAGGTGTCTTGTTGCTTATTCCCACCTGACTGGATGTCTGGGCAGCCAGAGAAGGTCTGCGAACTCCTTCCTGCTTAAGCTTCCGTTTATAGAGTGCCAGCTCTGTATAAAAACAAGGAAACAGCTGAGATTCAGACACATAATGCCCTTTTGACCTCCAGTGAAAAACACTTACTGCTTGCAGTTTTCTCTGGTTGAGGGCCCTCTGGTTCCTGAATGTTCCAGGTAACCCGCTTCACCTGAGTCTTGGACTTTGCTCCCACTACAGCTGATACCTGCTCCCCCTCATTTTTCCCCTCCACCTCTTCTTTCTCCTGCTTGACAGCAGCACCACTCCCCTCTGGTTGCTCGGGTTTCACACAATCCAGGTTGTCCAGCATTACATCAACATTGAAGTCATCTTCAGAGTCTGAAGGTTCTTGTTTTATGGGGACACTCAACCCAACAGCACTTTGCTGCTTGCCAGAGTCGACTGAAACTGGCTGAGGCTTGGATATTGTGTCCTGGAGGCAGTCTGTTGCAGCAGTTGTGATCAGTGTTGTAGAAAGTAAGGGGGCAGCGGATAAGGGGCAGAGCTCTGAGGAATGGGGCTCAGATTTAATCATGATCATTTCACATAACTCTGCTTTAATGGGTTCTTCCTTTACCTCATTAATGTTCTTGCTAACCACCAAGGGTTGCATGTTCTTGCATGCATCTTCATTCTTCAGTGGTTCATTAATGAGAAACTCTTCAAACATATCCAGACTTGGTAGTTTTTCCTCTTTAAAATCTCTGTGATTCTTAATCTCTGTAGTCCTGTCAGTAGATTGGGACAGATTCCCTGCATTGACATCTGCATCTTCCCTTTTTATTTCAGAAGCAGCAGAGGAAGAAGGCAACTCCGGTTGGTTTACATTAGAGCCCGTGTCCTGCTCAGCGCTTTGAGAACTAGTTTTCTCTCGCTTTCTGTCCAGTAAGCGATCTCTGGACGATGAAACACTTTTCCCTGAAGATGTAAATCTGGATGAACTTTCCACTTTCTTTCGGTCTCTTGAGCGAGACCTGTTCCTTCTTTTCTCTTTAGATTGTGACTCCGCTTGGTCTCTGGAGGAGACAGATGAATGTTGTCCTCGACTGTTATCCTTCCTCCTTTCTCTGAATGGAGAACGGGATTTTTTAGGAGATGCACCACGTTTACGTTCCTTGGATCGGGATCTAGTCCTGGAACGGGACTTTGACTTTGATTTTGAGCGAGACCGACCGTGTCTTTTGTCCTTTGAGGGTCTCTTTCTGTCATTGCCCTTCTCTCTGCCATCATTTCTCTCCTTGCGTCTTTCTTTCTGCTTATTTCTCTTTGTACGATCTCTGCTGCCAGAGCTGGAACCAGACCTATAAGAGCAAAAGAGATAGACTTTTAAAAATCACTCAAAAAATACAGAGCAAAAATCTGGAATAGTCATCCTCACCTGGATCGCTTCTTCCTCCTCCTCCTCTCGTCTTTAGATCGAGACCTCTGTTTTTTTCTGCTCGTTCTATCAGGGGAGTTGGGTTGAGCGCTACCTGAGGATGAACGGGCCCTCCTCCTCTCTCTTGACCGGGACCGCCTGGAGCTCTTGTCCTTGTCCTTCTTTTTGCTTCCCTGACCCGGTCCATGATGAACTTCTCTTCTGGTTCTGTCCGTCTCAGAGCTACTTGACTGTTGCTCTTTTAATGCTTTGAAGGTTTGCTTCTTGTGGCCCAAATCTTTTAATGGAGACTTTGAAGGTGTAGAGTCCTTTTCATTTTCTGCTTTTTGTTTCGTTTTGGTGGACACGGTTTCACGTGCAGATGAGGTGTCCCTGTTGTTAAACAGCGAACTGTTAGAAGGTCCAGCCTGTTCACCAACATCCTCCTTCTCACTCTCTAATTGATCCAAGCTGAAAGCAGGAAGTGGGGTTTCAACTTTCTCTGACTTTAGGTCACTTTTAACACCATCACCACACCTCTCAGACTCCTGTCCATCATCCCACTTTGGTTCTTTCTTCATTTTAATGGGACTTAATGTTTGTTTCTCAATTTTTATGTCTTTAATTTCGGATTCTTGTTCGGCCTTGACACACAATCTTGAGTCCTCAAGCGATACGGTATTTTGAGCACTCCCCGTTTCTTCCGGCGACACCTCAATCTCCTGTGTTTCCGTCTTTACCTGCACTAAATCCTGCTTGCTTAGCACAGAGTCCTGCTTTTCTCCTGTAGCCGCTTCCCCCTCATACGTGGCATGTTGGAGGCTGCTGTTCGGGCTTGTGCTCTCGGCTTCCTCACCTGAACTGCTCGACTCAGACATGGTAGGATTAAAGGGATCATAAATGTCTTTGTCCTGCTCTTTACTAGTCAGTGAATGGGATGCCAGCAGCGTTTGTTTATCTTTGTCTAACTGTTTCTTTTTTGCTTTACCTTCCTTTTTTCTGCAGCTTTCCTGTAAAGTCCTGTCAGTGGAAGATGACGACGCAATGCTTAACCGCCTTGCGTGCCAAGAGTTCCCACTAGAATTAATGCGAAAGCTCACTGTGGATGATGATGAAGATGATGAGGCATACTGTTGCTGGTTGGCAGGAGTATCAGAGGAAGAGGAGAATGAATTGGAGAAGGCAGAGAATGAGCTTTCACCATCAGGCTGGTGTCTCTGGGTCTGACCATCAGCTTGGCCTTTTTGCTGGTCTACACTTTGTTGCCTTCCTTTGTCTCCAGAGAGATTGTTCATACCAGTTTCAGGTATGTTGTAATCATTGTTAGTGCTTCCTCGTCTCCTACTAACACCATTACTGCCACTCTGAACAGTGCCATTACTTGTGACACCAGGACTCTCCTTTTTTATTTTTGGTATTCTTGGAAGAGCCGATACATCCATCCACATGGGCTTTGGAGGAGCTTTTTTAGCCTGGGACTGAGATGAAACCATTTCCTTCCTCATGAAATCCGAGTCTTGGATTGGGTGAACTGCGGTGCTTTCGCTTACTCCATCCGCTGGCCAGAGACTTGGAGATGGGGTTGGTCCGTTTGGACGAAAAGATTGAAAACTCAGACTCATTCTTTGTGATAAATCAGAGTGGGAAGTTGGTTGTGTGTGGCTGGATGGAGAAGGCGGAAAGGAGGGTGAATGAGATGAGCTCTGGGTCAAAAGTCGATCAACAGAGCTATGGGAGGAACCTGGCAGATCCTCGTTATAGTAGGGACAGTCTGAATTGCTTTCTAAGGTCGGTGAGATCCCTGGACTGATGAGGGTGCTGGCACTTCCTGAGCTACCGTTTCTTCTGTTGCATGGAACTGGTACAGACGGCATCACTGCAACAGAGACATTGCACAAACAATCCTAACTTAAGGGAGAGGAATAAGCCAAACAGAAGACAAATGCATTGTAGAGGCTGCTGTTATCAACTATCTGCATCTGACCGGTAAGCAGCCAGTTAAATACAGGCTGTCATGGAGAAGCAGTGAGGTAAAGAAAATATTTCATAATTAGCGGGCCAATTATGTCCATTTCACCTTTTCAACACGGTAGCAGGTAGAAAAGCCTTTTTTTACAGCCCACATCCATATGGAGATGAGTTCTTATTAAATATGGCGCATTTTTAAATAAAAAATATGACTTTGGAAATTAATTAAATTAAATAATTGTTTTGCCTCTCTCTCTTTTGATTGTGACGGGTTGATGAAAGCTTTATTACATCACATGTGACAAAAAATTCTCAACTTAAAAGTGATTAATATTGAATATAACAAGCTCTGCTGACTTCCTGTGTGGTCTGAATGTAAGGCAGTTTTATGTAAACATAGATGGATAATGCACATTTAAATCCCGTCATACTTACTTGGCTTTGCAGCTGTAAGTGAACCATCCCGACTGATAACAACATCAGAGCAGTCCATTAAAAGCATGCTCTGTCCTGTCAGGATGCTGCCCAGCAGATCCGGCACAGGAGCTGCCTCAACCACAGATCCTGGCTGTGGAACATGCGCAGCACTCCTGTAAAAAAAAACAAAAACTTGGCACATATATCAAACCTTAAACTCTTCGAGGTGAAACACTCGCTCTACGTCGAGGAGTAATTAGAATATTTTCCTTACTGTGGTGTTAAGTTGTGGACATGGAGCTGCAGGATGAAGATGTTTATCATGCATGTCATTGAAAAGGATCATAATAAAAGTTTTGGCGTCTTTAAAACTTCTGCATAGAAGATTTTTATTCTGTGACCATTTTTTTATTACATTTATCTTAAATGTAAAGTTTTAGTGACACAAGTAGCACTTTCACAAACTAATCCATGCTATAAAAATATAAATGAGTCATTTAAATTGTAATAAGTATAACTAGTTCATACTCAATGCAACTGACTAAAACCACAGAGATAAAGTTACCTGGAGAGGTTTGCAGTGATTGGTCGAGCAACGGGCTGGTGAGAGCGAAGAGCAGAGTGAGAAATGCCTCGTCTCTTGGCCTCTAACAGTGACGTAACATGGACTTGCTGCTCATCCTCCTCACTGGACAAATCACATTAAATAGACACACTTGAATGCTGTACATACACTAATACACTCATCTGAGCAGGTCACATGTATAGTGCGAATAAAAAGCCTTCTGCAGTGACTCATACTTACCGATCAACAAAAGGATCCAGATCAAATGGATCTCCATAGATAGAGAGTGAAGCCGCTCCTATGTCGGCTCGCATGTTGCTTAAGTTGTGCTCTGCCGGCCTGTACACCGTAGGAAGCGAGGAGCTCTTCTTGGCTTTGACAATTCCCAGATTATTAGCGATACGACTTCTAGGTGTGGCCGTCTTTTTAATCACCTACAGAAAACGTCAAAAGAAAAGAAAGAACAGAAATCTTAAATAAGTGTTAAATACAAAGAGATAAATCTGGAACCAACACTCACCAACTTTTTTTTGGTTTTAGTCCTCCTCATTCTACGTTTCCTCCTCCTGACTCCCGTGCTGGCCGTTTGGCCTTTTTTACCCTTAGCAGAGGATGTCTTCCTACGTTTCACCTTTCTGCGTGTTGCTGGGTAAACAATAACCAAACACAAACCATCACCGTACAAGTCCATAAAAAATCTTTCAGATAACTTATTACATGAGCTCATACGTCCGCCTGCATTAACGCATTTACGTGTTTACTTACCGGTCCTGCGTCTGCGGCTAGATGGGACCCGAGCTGTGATATCCCGTATATAGACGGCCGTGTTGAGACCAGCCACCACAGCATTAATGGTTTCATCTAGCCACGTGGATTGCATCCGGTATGTTGGAGCCAACTAAAACAAAACGTCAGCGTTAATTTGCTGTTTGTGTGGGAAAAAAACATGCAAATAATTCTGTTTGACTTAAGCTGTCACAAAGTGAGCAAAGCGCAGCTTCATTTGTTAATATTATCAACTTTCACTACAGCAAACTTGGTTAAGCTGATTTTTATTACAACAGAGGGGTAAGGAATTAGCCAAGGCCGAAGCATCATGCCAAACCTGCGATGTGCGTGCCTGTGTGATGCGATGTCGGTTGACATTAGCCCGAACCCTTTCGCTCTGCTGGGTGCGTGCGATCGCCCTCATTGGGCCTGCGGCGTGAGGTCGGGATCGACTGGTGGCGGGATGAGCAGTAGAGGGTCGGCTTTCTGTCTCACTAAGTTCTTCGGCTGAATCTCCTCAAGGAAAAAAGAAAGAATATAAACATCTGACTTGTTTATATGGCAAGTTTTCAACCCTCATCACTTTAAGGAGGTGAGAAAATGTACTGTGCGCTTATCCGAGGTC
>JBAMIG010000010.1:23111098-23127307 GCA_037177335.1 Kiunga ballochi
GCTGCGCCTAGAAATTCTGTCCATAAAGGTTATGAACAGAATCGGTGACAAAGGGCAGCCTTGGCGGACCCCAACCCCCACAGGAAACGAATCCGACTTACTACCGGCAATGCGGTCCGTCGAATAGTCGAACCTCAGATTGAGGAGGAGCAGTGTGGCTTTAAAAGTTTCATATATAAAAAAAAAAAGATTTATTAAAAGGTCAGATATGGACCCAAAGCACACAGAAGATAATGCAGCGTTTGTCTTGTTCAATGACACTTTCATATGAAGCTCATAAAGCGAGGGATTTAACAGACCACCTGCCGGATGGCCATCTACTCTGTTCATACTTTATTTACAATTATTGTTTTTTATTTGTCAAAGCTCCTTTTCAGTGCAAGATTTAAAAAAATGATCCATATAGGAATAAATTAAAAGCTTACTTGAGTGGCGGTTGTTGGCTTCACACTCGGGACAAAACCATTCCTCTACTGGTACAGAGTCAAGAGGAGGAGTGAGGCACTCCATGTGATACCTACAGGACAAGGTTTTATGTGCACGTTTAAACGCAACTTTCAAACAGACGTAATACCTGACTCTCAGCACATTAGCCAAGACATTTCTGTCTCACCCTGCATCACAGCCATCACAGAGTAAAAGGCGGTCCTCCCGGTCACTCCCCCCACAAACTTCACAGCTTGTTTGATCCAGATCCAAATCTACCGGTTCTTCTTGACCTGGCTTCACTGGTTTCTGTACGGTTATCTGTCAGAACCCATCCATAAGTATATATACGATGCAAACAGTTTCCGTTTTGCAGCTAAAGTAAAAGAGGACTCACCATTTTCTTGACTTTGCCTCTGTAACATCTCCTGAGGTAAACACTGCTGAACTCAATGCGGTCTACAGGACACGATGTTGCATTCTGCATACGGAGGGAAAAAATCAAGACAAGAAAAACAAGATATGTATTTTCCTTAAACTTATATGTTTAAAAACATACTAAGAAAGATGCTCCTGAACAAAGCTACTCTTTTTCTCTGTGAGTTTATGCGCTACGACGTCAGACCCACCTTGGCCCATTCAAGGATGCAGTCGAAACAGAAGTAGTGCTCGCAGTTCTCTGGTGTTGCAACAGGCTGGCTGTTGAAAGAGTTCAAGCAGATGGGACATTTCTCTGTGTCCTCATCTGAGCTCATCCCTGGAAGGTCAGTCGAGGTTTCCCCAAAACAACCCTCCTCTGGCTTAGCATCTTCCTCCCCCTCATCTTCATCTAATACATGTGTGGAGAAAGTCAACCCACAAATCAAGCACATTACAAGCTCCCATTTGTGTTTTTCATATCGTTTTATTACTTTATTTATTCATTCATTGCTTTTGCAGTACTCCACACGGTGTTATAAAAGCTGAATATTCTTCATTCACATTTTAAAAAATTAAAACTTCTTACCATCCTCTTCATCTTCTTTCGCTTCTTCCTCTTCCCCCTCATCGTCCTCTCCATTTGTAGAATCATCCTCCTCTTCACCACCATCAGATTCTCCCTCTTCAGACTCTTCCAAGTCTTCAGAGTCATCTAAGAATAACATAAATAAACAGAACATTTATGTAATAATGTATTTGATTGGAGCTGAAGGAGGAGTCCTATCGGGCTCCGGAGGCAGCTGATAGGTATCCACAGGCTAAATGAAATGCGGCTTTGGTGATCACAAAGGAAAAAACTTGGGTAATGGGACGAATTTTGTGAGGCCATGGGAGCAACTTTCAGACAGTTTTGAGGAGATCCTGGTCCACCATTCGGCTGGGGAGGGGGAAGCTTTTCCCCGTCAACACTATCTACAGTGGGAAAAGGGCTGACCTCAACCTGGGATGTTGTGGATCGCTGGAGGGAAAACTTTGAAGACCTCCTCCATCCTACCAAAAACATCTTTTGATGAAGAGGCAGAGCTGGGAGCCTCTGGGTGGGTCCTCATCTCTGGGGTTGAGGTGGTTAAAGAGCTCTGTGGCCGGGCCCCGGGGGTGGACGAGATCTGCCCGGAGTTTCTTAAAGCTCTGGATGCTGTGGGACTGTCCACACCTCTGCAGCATCGTGTGGACATCTGGGACAGTGCCCCTGGACTGGCAGACAGGGGTGGTGGTCCCTATCTTCATAAAAGGAGGATCAAAGTATGTGTTCTAACTACAGTGGCACACACTCCTCAACCTCCTTGGAAAAGTCTATTCAGGGGTCCTAGAGAGGAGGATCCACCAGATAGTCAAACCTCACGTTGAGGAGGAGCAGTGTGGTTTTTGTTCTGGTTATGTAAAAGGGAAACAGCTTTAAACCGAGGAACACCTAGGAATTCCACCTGATAAGCTGGCAAATATGGCTGGGGAGAGGGAAGCCTTAGGTTGCTGCTCCTGCGACCCGACTCCAGATAAACAGATGGATGATTAGACATTATGGACATTTAGTGAAACATATTTTTTTAAAAAGCTACCTGAGATGGCCCACACTGCAGCTCTTTTCCCCTTGTTGTGGGATTTGTTGTGGTTAATCAGCTTGTCTTGGCTGTCGTCCTCATCCATGGTTAAACATCAGAACAGCAGCAGAGAAACTGATGGCTGCTATCAAGAGTTGTACTTGAGAGATAGAAAAGAATAACAAAGCGGTATTGAAAATAATGTGATTAAAAAGTAGTGTGATACCCTACTTTGTGCAGATACTCTAATAAAAAATATATTTTTATTTAGTCTACATGTAAACAAGTTCCTCTAAATAAACTTTTACACAAGCAATTTTAATTTAGATAAAGAGTAACAAACAGTACCTTTTGAGTCAAATCATTTGATTGTCTTTCAACCCATGTTGGGTATCCCTGCTAAAGCGACTAGGTGTAAACAAGGTTTGAGTTATTCTTTTCTATAAAAAGCTGGTTCGTTTTGTAGGACTACAACAAAAAACAATCCACAATAAAGACATTGTTTTTGGCAGCCAAAAGTATAATTTGGGTTTGCGCTTGCTAGTCATTGTTGGACAGCTATGTGTACTTTCGGTCTTCTTAATTAATACGTACTTGCAGGTAAAGATTACTTAACGTTAGCTTGCTAAACTCCAGCTAGCTAAACCTCATATGCAACCCAACTGTGTAAATGCTACATTTGTAAACAAAGAGATAACTCGTCAACTAAAAACGCTTTCGGAATCCCTTATAAAAATGCGTATGCAATGCAATAGTAGATATCTGTGTTAAAAAATTATGGTATGACAATAAAAATAAGATATTTCTGTAGCTTCCCTTCAGGAAAAAAATTAGCTCTAGTGTAGCATGCTAGCTAGGCTAGTACTAGCTAAAATTAGCTCAGGTAAACTATAGGCTAGTTTAAAATCTGTATAAAAACGCTCAACGTGTGAGTTTTACTACTCAAATTCTCCACTGAGTCCAAGCAGCTACAGTGTTATGCTTAATTTATGTAATTCTAATTCAAAACCTACCCTATTCAGTAAGAAGTGCAGGGTATGTTTAAACTGGTTTGAAGTCGTGAGTGACACCACCGGCTGCCTGGCTGGCTAACAACGGAAACGACCGAGTGCACTTCGACAAATGCGATTTTTAAAGATACAGCGTTCATTAAATCCACCATTTTCAGTGTGTTTATACATATATATATATATATATAATTGCATTATAAGATGCATTGCAATACATGGAAGACAGAAATATATACAATACATAATACATCTAGGACTAAAGTGTCTAGTTTGTCACAAATAACAGATAACAAATAACAGTTACAATGCAGACATAAGGAAAGGTGCTACATGCACAGACAGAGTAAGTATAAAAAGAGATTCCAAAGTGCTATTGCCCCAATGAATGTAACAAAAAATACTTGAGATATGTATGAACACCAAAATAAACACATAACAAAAACTAATTAATAATTGAAAATAAAAACTAAATTTCAACCAATGCTGCTGGCTGTTCCTCATATAATGTGCAATGATGAGTCTCAGAGTTAGATGTACTAAGAATATTCAATAAACCTTTATTGTTTTAAGATTTACATGATATATTTTTGATAACTTTGCATAATTAATCATTAGTAGGCTATTATTTACTGTGTGACAATTTTCTTTATAATCTGTTGGGTAAAGCTAATAAATGACTCGTGACATTAAATAAGAGTAAGTAGGTTGATTATATAATTAATATGGGATTTAAAATTAGGTTAAACACCTAATTATTTGCCTGTAATTTCTGTGTTCAGAGCATGCAAGTTTGAAATAATTCCTTACATCTGTGGATTTTTAATGACAACAAACAATAATAAGAATAGAAAACTAAAAGTACTAAAAGTATACTTAAAAATATTTGTTAATAATAAGACACGACCAGTGTAACTCGCTCTGAAAGCTCTGTGTTAAACCTTTATTATTATTATTACAGACACTTGTTCACTGAATGGGCAGTTTGCATACAGTTGCATACAGTGCCCCCTAGTGGCCATAGCAAATGGGTAAAATCAGGCGTTACATAACAGCGTGTAATCCTGGCATGTCATGGGGATGTGTGTACCCTGACCATAAATAATCCAGGAGGTTTGAATGAGAAAGTCATTAGAAAAAAACGTTTGATGTTTATGAAAAAAGGAGAGACTATTTTGACAAATGACTAACAGTGATCCTGATACGATTCAAAATTTCACAACTTTTAAAAAATTCCCTTAAAATAAACAAAAAAAAACAAATATTCATATTTAATTTCTGGCTTTTATTCGATGTTACACAATTCGATAATTATGTCAGGGAGTCCTGTACTCTCACTCCTTAAATAATTGAGTGTTCATCGTCCTCCTCCTCTTCGTCATCATTAGATCAGAGTGTCATGCAGCATCCTTGCTACGTGCACAGCCACACTCTGCTCATGGCAACACTGTACACAAATAAGCCGAGTTCAACCACTTCGTATAGGAGGGGTCGGAGAGTTCCGAGTCAAAGAGGCTTTAAAACATCTCAAGCCAACTCAAATTGCATCTGCCGTACTACCCGGCACATATATATGAATACGATCATCTGTATCGGATAAATCTATCCGACCGATGATGGTTTAGGACAGGAAACTGTTAACAAGGTAATGGTTCATTCCTAATGTAAGACGTGCAGAACTGAACGCACCGCACCCCAACTATAGCGCCGATTGCTAACCGAACATGATGTTCCCGAACTTTCCGCCTTCCGGAGTAGTCGATTAGCCAGTCATCGGCAGTGGGCGGGACGTACCGATGACATGAGAGAGCCTATTGGCTACGTATGATGTCACTTTTCTTCTAATTTGCATAACCAGGTCGGGTTGCAGATGCAGAGGAGTGGGCAGGCTAGGGGTAGCGCAAGTGAACTGAACTTCTGCGTTGGTGTAGGGAACATCATATTCTCATGTGCACTTAACTTTAATCATAAACTGAGATTTTATTTAAGGAAAAAAAGTATGTTTGGATGGTTAGGAAGAAGCTTACCTCTGAGGAGAAATTAAAGTTTAATTGATTTTTTCCAAAAAAAATCTACAGAAGAAAACTTGGAACTGGTGAGTGCATTTCTTTATTTGTCACTATTCCTAAATATGCGCGATGTATTGAGTAGGGTTTCTCATTAGATGTTATTGCCACCTAAATTATTTAGCCAATGTCAGGTTTGCTAATGTAATAATTCGTTACTCAGAACTTTTTTAAAATACGAGAAGCATTGTAATATCAAACCCAACATTTTCTATTGTACAGTTTAATGCCATACACAGTGGACAGGAAGTTAAACATAATTTCAAATTCTTTAACTGTCCAAAGACAAAACAGTATATAATCTGAATAATTTTTATACTGTTAAGAATAATAGCCAAATAGCGTGAGTAAATGAGCAACGTGTCGCTTGACTTGGACGCATTTAATGACACAGCGTTTTTCTTTTTTCCCTCCATCTCCAGAATGTGAGCGCTAAAAGGTTGTCATGATTCCGCGCGAGCTCTAAAAGCAGGTAAGCCACTGACTAACGCACATTGTGCCAGTTGCAGTTCCACTGTGCGTGTGACAGCGGCTAACCTGCTTTTGGACATGCCTCTCATTCCGGCTCGTCTTAGGCCAGACACACAAAGAACATGTCCAGTGCTGCTGGGAAAGGCCGGCTCCACATGAATACCCTCCCAGTGATCTCCACTTGTACCAAGCCAACTTCCTACTATGTCCATAGAGCTTATTTAGGACCAGCGGCTCCACCTATTGAGCCTGTTGGTGAGTTTTGTTTCGGTTTCTGTTTCATCTGTGTGATTTAGTTTTAGTATGTGCTTATTGATTACTAGTTTGAAAATAATAGGCCTTCGGGGGGGATCCTAGGGGTCCACGAGCAAAATTTGCATTACATAACACAAGTGAACTTGGCATGAGGACAAAATGTACAAACATAATTATTGAGTTGTTTTTCAGCTTTCTTTTAAAAATGTCATATATAATCATCTCTAGTTGATTTTTAACTCATGTACAGAGGCACAAACCTGATCTATTAGTTAAAAAAAATCACTTTACAGTTAATGCAATGTTTCTTTGTAAGTACAAGAAGTGCAAAGTAAAGTTTCTACTCAAATCAACTGTGGTATGATTTATATTATTTCCATCTTACCATGTAAGGCATGTTTTTTGGTGGCATAAGGATGCTGCGTGTGTTTATTAGAGTTAAATAGGCTATTGTGACAGAAATGGATAAGTGCAGAGCATGTTGGACTCAATATGTGGTGATCATTGTAATGTGGGACGTGCAGATGCTCACTTTCATACAAGCCAAAGACATTATTTTCAAGACACCCACTGCCTGATACAAAAACAAATGGGTTATTTATACTGTAAATGTGTTCATATGTTTCGCTTTGCAAAGCTGATTTGAGCAGGTTCCTTTAGAGTGCTGCTGCATATCAATAATAATTTAAAAAAATATATAAGCCTTTATTTCCAGCATCAAAGACAGTTGGTGAGATTTTTTTGTCACAAGAAGAAATTGAGAGGGTCAAGGTTTTTTTTTTAAATTAAAAAGCCACATCATGTGTAATACTTGTTATGTCCACAGGTAGGCAACAGCAACACACGAGGTCCTGGGTTTGTCCAGACAGTGGGGACAAAACAAGGATTTGAAGCTTATCTAACCCCCGCAAAGCCAGACAGCTCTAAATCTTCTCAGTATAATCCAATTCTACATAATCAATCATTATATCAAAACTGACAGTCAAACGTGTCTCCTTTTTTTTATTCCAACACATCGAGTTTAATCGCATAAAGTGAAGACAACTGATTAAAAACAAAAGGTACGGAAACAATTTCAGTATCAGTGCCGGGTCGGGCCGAAACATCCAGAAAGATGTGCTTTGTTGGGAATTTTACCTGCAGAGTGTCAGCAGATGAACGTATTTATAGAAGCCAACAGGGTATCAGTCCGGGGTCAGCGAGAGCACCAGGGAGACGAACGTCACCCAGTGTGACAGCCAGCATATTTACTCTCCAGGGTAAACAAACAGGAAGGGGGTGAGAGATAATGTGTTGAGCAGAACTAAAGTGGTTCGGATTTATCCCGCATCGTTGTAAGAACAGATGACAATCAGCGATATCTTAACGAGATACAACATCCATTAACCTCTGTTTAGCCTGAAGATTCCTACTCGTGTTATCATAAATAAAGCCAGCGCATTATCCTGATGGACTGAATCATGCCTGAGAGAGTGCATTCACAACTACATAGATTTTCAATTAGTCTGTTCAGTGCTCACATGTGCATTTCTCTGCACTTTTTGTGCATGTTCTGTTCCATCAGCAACAACAGGATGTTTGCCACATTTACTTCTGCATCCCCTGGTTACACTTTGTAAACTTTCAACCCGCCACCTGTGAAAAGCCGATTCAAAATGCCCTGAAATCGTGTTGTGGCACCACAGGAGCATTGTACCTCAAGCAAGGAGGAGAACATGCATATTTCAGGACCTATAATATATTTATAATGCATTTCGCATTGCAGGCTCGTAGATCTGTCATTTTTAGCAAGCGTACAGCTGGGAGTTAATTATTTACTGCAGGGTTTTATGGATGATGTATTTTCTTTTTGTTATTAAAGAGAGGTATTATAACATAATAAATATATATAAATATAATAAAAAACAATATATATATATATATATAAAGACAAAAGACACTAAACAATAAATTATCTAAAACACAATTCACATTTTATTATATTTAAATACATCATAATAGTAATAATTTCTATTGGTCAATTATTCCTAAAATATTTAACATTTCATACAGACACTCTGAAGTGTTTACAGTAGCAAAATTCTGTAAATATATTTGTTTTACCTATATACAGCATGTATATGTTAAATTGAATTTTGTGTTAAAAAGGTGAGGGTTAAATAAGAGGCGATGGTGACAACAGTGAACAACTTTCCCTTGGCCCTGGCGTCCATGTTTTATCTCCATGACGACTCTCGGGATGTCAGGACTGCAAGACACACAGAAATAAGTGGGGATGATGATCCCTTTGTTTCGGGGAGGAAAAAAAAACACTTTTCAGCTAATAAACATCAGGAGAGACCTGGATTAAACCAGATATTCACGCGCGCCTGTGGAAAAGCAGGCTGACACAAGACAAGGCATCAGGTTAATTCCTTAACCCGTAGGGTTTGTGGATTATGACTAGTCTTGTCAGAATAGTATGTTGGAACAAAAGTAGCTTCGAGCTGTTTCTAATACAAGCACTGAGATCTCCTCAGTCTCCAAAACAAGCATTTATGTGACCTCAAAGAAAAACCACACTGCAAATGGTTAAAAGGCTTCACACAGAGGCACACACACCACTTTGACCTGTCAGCATGCTATAGAGGGGTTTAGCTAAATGACTGGTAAGTGCTTTGATGTAGTAAATACTGGTTTAAACGGATCAGAGGATCATTTATAGGTCACTATATTTTGTTTGTTATTAGGACTTTAATAAGTAAGCCTCAGAGTAACGGGCCACAATACAAGCTAAGACAGGTCAAATGTTGAGTGTGATGGTTGCAAAAGAACAAAGTAAAAACAGACACATCCATCCCAGACGAGAAAAAAGACAAGCGTATTATTAAACCAAAGGCCTGTGCCTCTACTCGTGAAATGTATCTTGATCTAACAAGGACCCTGGCAAAAATAGATGCTCTCAAAAATAAGTCTTTAATCAGAGAAAGGAAAATAGATACATTTCTCTGTAGGTGCACGAGGGCTGAGGTTTCACACAGTAGAGGAATGAGACAGTGCAAAACACTTTGCAGAGCTCTGACTGAGAGGCTCTTGCTCTTTGGAAGTCAAGTCAATGAAATACAAAGTAATGTACAGATACATGCCCTCACACACAAAAGGCATCTGTCTCCAATCTGTAAATGAATGTCTATGTCCCAGATATGTTGAAAAGCAGCTGTTGGTAGTTTGATTCCCGACTTGAGGGTGGGAACGCCACTCTGACTTACAGAGAGCCGGAAGGATTAGCAGCAAATCTCAACATGGATTTAAGTTTAACAAACGCAGGTATGGTTAGTCCTGAAGCAGACAGTGAGAGAGGAGGACGGGGAGAAAGGGGGAACATGAATGAATAAATAAAACCCAGAGTATTAAAGCATACAGGGATGTGTGACAGGCCAGAGAGAGGAACATGGATGATTACAGTAACTGCAAAAAACTGGGGACCCGAATCATGAGGGCGCTGAAAGGTCAGCAAAAAAGAGGAGAAAAAAAGTCCCTCAGCCTTTAAAGGTCAAAGAAAGGGAAGTTGTAGCAGTAGCAGCGAACTCGGCCATACAGATGCCTCCACTACCCATCACCACACACAGCCGCAGCCTTAAACACAAGCTTGGATTGAACATTACAAGGGTTAAGGGGTCTCTGGGACCAGAGGACGGGCAAAGCGGGGCAGGAGACGTAGGAAGCAGCAGGGTCTCACACATACACACCCTCAGGGTTGAGACTCGACACTAGAGGGTTTTGTAAGTTTCGTGGATGTCCCAGGAACTGTTTTGCTGTAGGCCGAGGCGGCGATTCCACAGGAGTTACACTGTGGTCTGTGGGAGAGAAAGAAATGTCTTTAGAGGCATCTGATCGGCAGCTTATATCAGCAAAGGACTAAATGCTTAGCGTCCATATTACCATTCCCGTATCCGTTCTGCAGAAAATGAGCCAGTTCCAGCTGCTCCAAATGCTCCTGCAGATCTGTGCGCGAGTGAGAAGGCAGGACGCCTGTCTGCTGAATAAACTGCTGCAGGTTACATTGCCTCAGCTCTTTATTCAACTCCTCCAGCTCCTCTTGTCTGGCCTGATATGAAGGGGAAAAACAGGAATCAGTGAGGAAAACAATGGACCATTGGGAAGCAGTATCAGTCAGCGATGACTCACTTAACACTGACGCCCAGTTTACAAGTGGGTGTTACAAGTTTGCTCCCGAGGTAATATACATTTTCTGTGTCATTTTAAATACTGAATAATTACTGCATTTATTTAAAAAAAAACAATTTTCCTGCATTTACCACAAGGGAGCAGCAGAGTCTGTAAGTCTGGAGTTATGGTGGGAACTAAATGTGAGACTGACTGTCAGAGCATTTTAGCTCAGTTATAAAACTGCTTTAAGCATCTGTTTTTTTTAGATTCAAGCAACATGACACATACTTATACATTAATAAAAAATGATTTATTAATAAAAACATGAAGCTCAGAACTACTCCGGTCTATCAGTCAACTTTATGCCCAGAGAGTGAACTCAGATGCACAAACACAGTCAATCTGTCTCAATCGACTCTCCATTTGCATGAGATCGATGTGTCTGCACATAGTACAGACGTAAGGAGCAGCATGCTATAGCTTGCTTATAATCCAGGCAGTGTTTGAGTGTGTGTGTGTGTGTGTGTGAGGGGTAATTGATGTTGGACTGAAGAAGCCTGCTGTGGCAGTTCACACCTGCAGGTCTGCCTCCATTAGCCTGATGACAGGAGTGTTGTGCTCATCACCATCCACACTTAAATGCTCGGCTGGCTGCCTCAACCGATCAGCTGACTGATGACTGACAGACCCTTTCCCATCACCACAAGCTGAACTTTAATCATCTGTATTGTTGGCGGTGTTAACGTTTCATTTACAGAAAAGAAAACCTTCCCATTTCCTTCATGGATAGCTAAATTAGATGGTTTTAACACTTACATGTTGCAACATTTGGTGCAGCATTTCAGCACAGTACTGCACTATAATACAGGTTTTTTCTGTATCATAAAATGAGCTATAAATCTGCTGAGTTCACGCTGGATTCAGGTACATCTCTAAGGTTGGATGACTGAAAACCAAAGCTTATCATTATGCTTTAATTGGTCCTGCAGCCACGTTTTATTGCGAGGAGAACAAAGAAAAACTATCCCATAATTCCACCTTCAGCCATAATACCTTGAAGGCAGAGTTTTATTTTCTTCAGTCCACTGGATGAAACTAAGTCCATGAAAAGGAGACCAAAGTCCTGGGTTTCATGTGGGTTATGAGGAAGCTTGAGTTTCACTCTAAACTGGGTTAGGCTTTTATTGACTCCCACTTTCATGACAACCACTTCAAGTAAACAGTCACACCATAAAGTTGAATATGTCGAGCCTCCAAAAGGGTATGTTTGTTGTTAGTTTATTTCATTTTTACATGTATAGTACGACAAAAACAAAAAAACAGCACGTCAATGTAATTTAAACACCACTGGTAACCATGTTTTCAGACGTAATGGATACAAAATACCCGCTAAACCAGTTCAGCTGGACTATAAATACAACCTTTTCCTGCATGAATAGACAGCATTCATACATCATGATATAATAAATCCGGTTTAATTTAGAATTTATTTTTGCATTTTAAGTATCTCTGCACCGTGTGCGGCATTATGCATGAAAATGTTGCCGTTTGCAGTAATGGAGGAGGCTCCACACCACATTTATCAGATGTGGATTTACAGCCCTTTTCCCTGAACCGTGACCTCTCTCCTTACCTGCAGCAGAGACTCTGCCTTCGACAGAGCCTTATCCGCCTCAGCTAGCTGCTCCTCCAGCTCTGTCCCATGCCTCTCCTGGCTCCGAATGTCTGCCCTCACAGCATCGAGCGACTCCTCAGGCCCGCCGGCTTTGCCTTCTGCCTGGCTCTCTCGCTGGATCTCTTGTTCCAGCTGAGCAGAACGAACCGAGAACTCATGGAGCCGCCGTCCACAGTCATCTAGCTTGACATGGAGTTCCCCCAGCTTCCTCATCATCCCTCGCTCTCGCTCTACTTCTACCTGTAGTTCTTCCTCCCAGTACTGCTCGTGGGCGAGCTCTGCTTTGTTCCTCCGCATTGCTTGTTCCAAAGCGTCTATCTCTTCTTGCAAGCGAGCATCAGAGACCGGTGAGGGACATGGAGACGGGTAGGAACCCTCCCAGGCATGAGACTCCATCTCCAGGGCCTCCAGCTGGGCCTCGATGGCCCTGAGCCTCTCCTGTTGTTGAAGAACTTTCCTAAAGATCTCGTCTTTGGAATGGCCAATAGGTGGTGATGGCACATGAGGCGATACGGGGCTAGGTGAAGGGGAAGGGGAGGCTCTTTGCTCTGGAGAGTCCCTGGGAGGTCTCTTTAACTGCTTGGCCTTGGTTTTGGGGGAGGTGGATGGCCCCAAGTTAAATGTCAGAGCTTTCTTAGGCTGGTTACGTTTTAAAGTCTCCGGCTCGGGATGTGGCAGTGGAAGGGGATTGGGTCTTTCTTGCTTTGAGCTCGGCCCATCACTGCTGCTCGGGCCAGTACGGCGTAGGAAGAACTGAACTTCACTGCCGTGTTGGCCTAACTTCGCCAAAGACTCCAGAGGCCTCTCTGTGGCCAGCAGTTGCCTTTCGGTGTCCCTCAAACGCTGGATCAAAACATATCGACCTGTCTGACCTGGGACACAGAAGCAAACACAAGAACAAGACAAACTTAAACACATCATTATATTAAGATAGAACCGCTTCACAGTACTCTATTTCCCTCAAGATTTGATTATATGTAGCTGAGATATTTATTGACAGGCTGTGTCTGTTTCATTAAGCAGTGCATTTAAATCCTCTTAATTCGACCAAAGTGATGTTAAGCAGATTCCATAAGAAGCATTAAAATGATGCTGACTCCTCTGAATCGCTGCTACTGATGAGTGGAAGAAAGGATAGCTGCGTAAGGCTTCCACAACAAGTGAAAAACGTTCAAATAAACTGAAGTTTCCACAAGGACCTCAAAATTAGGACAAACCCTCCCTAATGACTTGGCAGGCAGCTCACTGATGGGAGGAGGAGAGTGCTAAATCTGGAGTCATGTTGTTCAATGCTGCTGCGGTGTGGCTCGAATAAAGCCTGAGGATACAAGGACAAAGAGTCGGCTTAAATCCAGGCTGACCAGCGAACGATCCAGCAGGGGACTCCATTTAGGTCAGCAAAAGAAAAGAAAGGTGGATGAAGAAAGAGATCCCCATGACCTTGTCTCGGCACGTTTTCGTATATGTGTGTGCATTGATGTCTCATTGCAGGGAGTTGTTGTGTAATCAGTTAAAGCAACTTAGAGGATAGGATCCCAACATAACAAAACTGATTAGAAAGGTTGAGCCACTCACCGATGGCCTGTGCCAGAGCAATAACCACATCCTGGCAGGAAGTTTCTTCAGATAGGCCGCATACCACTCGCACCACTCCGTCCACCCACACTTTCAGCTCCATCTGGGACCAAATGGGAGAGGGTGAAAGGTAAGATGGTCCACAAAGCAGATCAGCTCAGCTTGGCTTGGCACAGCTTACCGCTGCATGACCCTGTAAAAGCAAACAGCAGAGATGGAGAAATAAAGCGTGTTAATAAGACCAATTTAATGAAGACAAACAAAGAAATAAAAATATATTCAAAGGAACAAAACAAACAACTTTCTTGGTCAACATATGACATAACCTGTAGACATCTCAAACAAAATACAACCTGAAAGTTGACATGTACCGAGCAGCATAAAATACTAGAAATGTCCGTTTACACATCAAACAGCGCTGACGTAACAGATGTGCCGTGCTGAATGACAGCATCATCAGTCTAAATAGCATGATTAGTAGTGGATGAGGTAGTTGTAGCATCTTGTTAAGTCCCTGGTAGTCAGTTAAGAGCCCCAGCAGTATCTTGTAGACCTCTGAGCATAAATGCCAATCTGTAACCCAATTAAACGCTCCGCTGCCCTCCTTCAAAGCTTCATGATAGCTTATTGCCGAGGGGAACTGACAGGGAAAGCGGAGCAAGTCAAGAGTGTTTTTGGGAGCAAAAACACACAGAAATAGCAAGTTGAGCTTGACCAGCTTCAGCATGACCACAACAGGGTCCCATCTGACTTCACAGAGCTGAGTCGAAGGCTTAAGCTGAAAAAATATCATTAGAATTGCCCTCCCAATCCCCAATCTGTACTTTAACAGTCTGTCTTCAAAACAAGGTAATAAATCACTGCGGGGTGCATATAAAAGCAGAACGGTTGTGAAATTATCTCTTAAACTTGGTACAATAAATGAAATGTTAAAGCCCAGGTGGCTAAAAAAAACAAGTCTTCACTCAGACAGAGGGTGTACTCTTTCTGTCTGTCAAGTGTTTCTCCCTGAGCCCCACCATTATCTCTCCATTCATTCAAAGAGTGGTTGTGCTCCACTGGCCGCCTATTGAGGGCAGCGTTGGAGGAATGCACTGACTTCATCTTCCAGGGGGAAGAATTCCTTCTTCTCTTAGCAAAGCCCTCGCCCTGCCCCTCCTCTGCTGGTGACCTGGTCTCCCCACCGCACTACAACTTCTCCGCTGTTTAGATGCCAAACACAAACTCTGAAGTCGAGCAATTGCCTATCTGATGTGGCAACAACACCCCACAGAACACCCTGACACGACACCACATCCAAAAAGAATGACAGCACCAGTCAGAGACAGGAATCAGTGGAGTGAGATAACAGGAAACAAGCAGGAGATGGTTGCAGATGATCACATGTGGCAGGAATTCTTCAGAGTGATCCAAGTGAGATGACTTCATCTGGAAATAGAGCTGATATGAAAAGCAGTGCTTATCAAAATAAGAACTAAGACATTTCAACACTGAAGAGGAGTAAATATTTTGCTTTGGGAGGGTACAGCGTGTGCTGTGTTGTAACACATAATAAAGGTGAACAGGATGAGTTACAGAGTAAAAGTAGGTAATATTTCACCTCAACTATGAGTCTGTAGAAAAAATAAACAAGGAATAAGAAGATAAATTTGACATTTTGAGCCTCGTGCAGGGGAATGCTGTGTGATCCATTTGTTGCCACAAAGAATAAAAGAGAACATGTCACCTGTACAGCTACATAACTACATTACTATGAGTAAACCTCATAGTATCTACTTATGAGCCCAAGAGGACAATAAGTGAGAACACAAAAAGCCATTTCCCGGCTTGGAATGTCACTCTCCCAGGATGCTTAGCTCCCGTACCTCTGGCTAATGAAATGCGATAATGTGCCCTAACAGGAAACAAACAGGCCTGTGGGTCTCAGGTTGCTGTCTGTTCTATTTGTCACAAGCACAACGCTGAGAACCAGACATCCACCTGATACAGCTCCTTTTCTGGATGTGGCTCAGGAGTCTTATATCAGTTCTCAGGGAAATACAGGTGGAAGGAGAGACACTTTTACGCTGCGCATAATGAAGAACGCTGCCAACACAGACTATAAACATTAGATGCTGAGATAATGTTCAGAATACAGCAGAAGCCAATATCTTTACCAAAGCAATGTGTTTGGTTTCTGAGAAAAAATATATATAAAATAAATATAACATGCAGATTGTTTTGGGAGATTGTCTCCTGAATTGAAATAAGAAGATAGACAAGTTATGCTGCGTGATGAAAGGAAGAGATAGAAAAAAGCAAGGACAGAGCGAGCGAAAGAAAGGAAAACAGATAAAAACAGGAAAGGGTGATGGAGAAAATGAGCGTTGGAACCATGTCCCTCTCTCTGTCCCTTCTCATTGTCAATCATCTCTTTCTGCCTTTCATCACCTTGTGCCTGTCTCTGTTTCCCTTCAATAACAGGCGGCGAGGTCCTCTGCGAATTCAACTTGATTTGGCTTGTCTGTGTGCCACTCCGGGTGAGCTTCAGTATTACGAAGAGAGCTGATGGGCCTTTGTGAACAAGC
>JBAMIG010000010.1:23141787-23153091 GCA_037177335.1 Kiunga ballochi
AGTTTGAAGAGTGTTTAGGAGTGTCCTCGAGTGGGCATGTGCATGAGACAGAATTAATGATGTGTGTGTGTGTGTGTTATACCAGATTATTAATCAGCATTTGGACAAAGCCCATATGTGTGCAAGGCGGTGCGTCTCCCCCACATTCTTCCTTCTATGTTTGCGTAAAACTCAATCAGCAGGAATGTTGGGACTGTTGGGTCAGCAGTGGTGACATCATGGCTGCCAGTCAGGGGCAACAACAAGGCTTAAAGCACCAGTTTTCTCCTGGTTGCATCAGCAATAGAAAAACCAGGCTGTGGATCAATCACGGTGTCTTCACAGTGACCATACTTCTTGCTCACTTTGATTCTTCAAACACTTAAAACAGCCAAGGACTCAATAAAAACATATTCATTATTATGGCTTTAAAGCCCAGTGACATGACTTTTTCAGCCTCTTCTTGCCTGCAAGTAATAAAACATTTGAAAATGTGCCATGAGTCACTCTGATTCTGACACATGAGTAGATGAAATTATTTTAACAACAACCAAAAACACAAAAGTTTAGTCTGAGTACATGCCTTACTGTAGATCTAACTATGCTGTCTTTTGGTGTGTAAAGTGTCAGCAACTCGATGCTTCTGTGCCTTTATTTGTTTAAAGATGCAAAGAATCTCCTGGTTATCAGATATAAAACACCCCAGGGAGGAGCAAGGAGCCACTTTTCAGCGTTGTCACAGTAACCAAACAGAAACAACCACCTGGTTGGCGTAGCCCAAGACAGGGTGCTTTAAAGGGCACCACTTCAGAACAGCAATCATGCCAGAAAACCCTTGCAAAAGCAACCCAGTTCCCAGACACAAGCCTTATTGTGTTCGTGTCACAGTGAGTGGAGCAGAGATCACGCACAGCTGTTGAATCTTTCATGAAAAATAAGAAATAACTAAGCCCACTGTTCTGTTCTCATTACAGCAGAAAGCAGTTTATCCAATTATGTCTGCGTTGTCTCCACAAGCTGTTTGCTTCTTTTCACATTAAAAGTCATGCCACATTGGTTCAGTGTCATGAAAAGCAACTACTGTGATTCTGAAACCAAAGAAAAAAATCTTTGATTCTTAAAAGTTACTCCATAAAAACTTTGATAGACTCAGTTCAAAAAGCAGCAACTTATCTTTACTAAAAGACCGTTTGCTTTTAAAGGAGTCGTTAAACTTTGAATAACAAAAAAAGAGCGAGATGGTGATGGAGTGAAAATTATAGCAATTACTTTAAATTATAGCAGCTGGAATAAAAACAGATTGCAAATAACAAGCTCTGAACAGGAAGCACCCAGACTTTATTCCTGCAAACCTTCTTTGCAAGGTCAATGTTTGCACTTGATTTAATTGACATCATTTCAGTTCCCTCTCTCACTAGCATCAAGAATTGTAACACACAATAACATCTGGGTACTCATTCAATGACAAGGGGATACTACTGCGGTTTAGTGCCACGTATAATGACTTATTGTTTCATCGTCTCTGGTTCTGGGGAAAAAGCAATAGAAATATAATACTGGGGTGGTTGTGCTCAGTTTTACTGCATATGTACAGCCCAACAGTGCGTGCAGCCTTGAAATTGTTTTACAAGCATGTTACTCACTGAATTGTTTTACATAGTGGCTGCAAAAGTGGCTAAAATAAATCCAAGAACAAAGAGATAGAAGACAAAACAACAGCTGTAAGTTGGGAAGGAAGAAAACCCAGTTCACTACTTGGTCAGGGCAAAAATTCTTTCATTTACAAGTAAACAACAAAACAAAATGACCATGCAGTCTGGAGGTTTTTATTTTTAAATAGTTATCAAGCTTCTCCCCTGAGACATTCTGCCCCCTTCAGTGGGGGCACATTCATTAATTTAGCTGTTTTCTATACAGTGCTGAGTCACAGCAGAAGTGATTTCAGGTTCCCTTTCCACCAGAACAGTTTTACCCTGAGCTTTTATTAAAACATAAACACTCTGTTGTTCTTTGTGTGATTTGCATGATGGTGTGTCATAGCTATTCTGTGTCCATAGTAGAGTTTATCCCTGATTTCACACTTCTGCCAGGGGATAGATGTCAGAAAGCATGTCGACCAGTTAAAGAGCTTTAGTAATTATCAGAGGTGTCATGAGGTCACCTGTTACAGACGTTACAGAGTTCATATTTACATGATTCTGGAGGACTGATGCTAAGTTTGCAGCCATATCCTGAATGTATGTTGAGTGTTGGTGCCACCTCCCACTAAGACTGTGAGCCTGATGGAAACATTCATACTGTTTTCACAAAGGGCTGCCCAGTCAACACAGCAGGTGACAGCGAGCTTTCTAAGATGCCGCTCTATGTCCCTTTTACTCTGGATCACCTGATGATTTGTTTGCTTTCACACTGAAGGTGCACTGCACCAGGTTTTACCTGCCAGTGAACCGACAGCCTCGGTTATCAAGACGGACCAGGGTTGACTTCTTTGGTCATCCTTAGAACCACTGTGTAAGGCTACTTCCCATTCCCTGTTTTAATACGTTTTAAAGTTTCACTAAGTCACATTTCAACCTTAAAACTTGGCGTTCCTGGTGCATTTGATGGCACAGTAATTGTGTACATTTCTGGATGTGCATAGTAGAGTTCCAAGGCTGAGAACACAACTGTCACAACTTTACTTAATGCACGGCGTCACATAAGCTTAAGCAAACGCTTTCCTTTTTGAATGTGCAGAGTGGCTGATTCAGCAAAGAAATGTAAGAGGACATAATCTGAGGAAGACAGGAAAATGATGAGTAAGATAAAGAGATAAGCATCAACATACTGAAGTACATGTGGGCTGCAGTATGGATGCCAAATTATTTGTCATAAGGAGCACATCAGTGAAAAAAAATTTGCCAAAGTGCCATTAAAAAAGTATTAATTCATTCATCCTTTCATTTTACATTTAAGTAACAGGAATGTAGCCTATCCAAGCTGCTACCAGGTGAAAGGTCTTCACGACAGCCTGAATTGTAATCAACAAGCCATGTCTTTCTGTTGTTGGTGAACAAAATGGATCTTACTACGGACAGCCTGATAAAACAGAGTTATTTAGGTACCTGAGTCTATAAATTATCTCAGGATTTAAGAAGCTGCATCTGTGGGTTTTAAACCAGCATCAGTCAACATATGATTGATGACACAGCTAATCACATCCATCTTCATAAACTGCAGGAGACCATGACAGATGTACAAAGTTAGTCTCAGACACATACATAGAAAGGAAAGACATTATCAAATGACTACCAAAGAAAGTGTAAGTTATGTCGTACAAGAGATAAAAATGTATCTCTAAATGATTTCATATCAGGTAACAAGTCTTTATTAAGGTGTCAAATGCATGTATTTCCCTTAACCTGGCAAATTATGTTACCATAACAAGCAGATAATCAGATATATAAAATAAAAGTAACCTAATTAACTCTAAAACAACTTTTCCAATTGGAAATATTGCCATGAACTATTGCTAACCCTTACTCCTATTTCAGCTCGATATTCTGAGTATAAAAAGAAACTTATCCGTGTGTTTCTCTAGAGAGAAGAAACAAGAAAGTCTAAACACGACAGAAAAACACTTCATCCCAAAAAGCAAGCCTATTTGTTTCACTCACCTCCTGCAGCCTAAGGGTCTCAATGACTGCCTGCCTGATGAAAACGGAGCAGAGGAAGAGGAGGAAGAACGAGACAACTCTGTCACTGTCTGTGTGCGTCGTGCTCGCTTGCTACCTGATCCACCACTGCCTGAGCGTCAGAGAGAGAGACCGATTAGAGCAATGCAGAGGGGAGGGGGGAGCTGCAGAGAAAAGCAACGCGCTGCCGCCATTCCCCGTCACCCTGGAAACCAACGCTCTTTCAAAGGCAACCGGCCAATGACCGACACCGGCAATTGTATTCAGACAAAAAGTCACATGACTGCACAAACACCACTCCCTGTGCACTTAGAAAGAAGAGAAGAAACAAGTTGGAAGTATTAAAGTGTTTCAGGCTGGAGGGGTGAAAAAGTAGCAAGGACATAAAGAGGAGAAAGACAGAAACAAGTACAGGATGTAATGGCCTGCATGTGACTTCATCCCATAATGGTCTGATGAAACTCCCTCCACCTGCTCTTCCTCGTAGCTAACAGCTTGACTATGGACTGTTTCGGTCTACTGAGAATAACAAAACTGAGCAGCTAATGAAACTTAAGCTGGTACTCTTAAAACACTTCCAATTTCCCCATTAAGCTCCCAACAAGGCATAAAACCCATCCGCTTATTCCCTGTGATGCGCTCAAAGCACTGAGCATCTTCTTTCATAAATCAAAAGGGAATAATAGAGAGAAGTCTGTTACGTTTGATTTAATTACCTTAAAGTTGGCAGTGTTTATTAATTATCCACTCATTTCTGTGAGTTCTTCCTTCCTTCCTTCCTTCCTTCCTTCCTTCCCTCCTTCCTTCCTTCCTTCCATCCATCCATCCATCCATCCATCCATTTTCTGAACTGCTTGGTTATCAGCAGGAGAGAGGCACCCTGGACAGGTTGCCAGTATAGCTAATCGCTAAAGCTAATATCAATCAATACCAATATTGTGTTAGAGGGTATGTGTGATAAGAATATGCTATCTTTATCACAATAAATGAAACATTATATTCAGTTGTTGAGATAAAGGTTTCCACATCCAAAAAGTAACACAATGTTCTTGTGACTGTCACCCCAAATGGCCCACTCTCACCCACATAGATAAAAGCAGTCAGAACTCAATAAAGTTAATAAAAACATTTTCTGGAAGAAAAGAAAAACCTCAGCATGAAGAAAGAGAAGTGGTAAATGTGGAAAACGAAAATATTGCCACGCTGGAGAATGAACTCTCCATTCCCAATAGAGTCTCATTTCTGTTTATGTTTATATTACCTAAAAATCCTTATGAATGTGCTGTTTACCGTGCTTCACTTTTCAGCCCAGTATCGGCCCACAGTAGAAAACCAAATTATGGTTCACAGTACATTCCCAACATAACAGTGAGACAATACAGCTAGCGGGTTTTAGACGGCAGGTTCATTTATGAGGCTTAAATTACAAGTATTACTTTCTGCGCACTATTCTGAACACTTGAACACAATTGTGTGCCTTGTAACATTGCCGCAGCGCTAGTAAATGACTCTGCTACAGCTGTCACAGGCATTCCTAACAAAGCATGCATCTCCCAGGTGAAAAGGAGACCAATTACTTCTCAACAGAATAAATCACGACATGATAGCAGCAATGAGCCAAAAGAAGGTGGCAAATGATCTCTAATGCATGGATAATAATGACAAATCATTATGTGGATATTTTTTTTCTTTCTTAATTTCAGCTGTAATTGAGGAGACGGCCTAAGGATTAACAGTTAAGCATACGATTGCCAGTAGAAAGCAGGCATGTTGTGGCTATAGGCTTACTGATGAATCTCTGGATATACATGTGGCTCTAGCAAGGATTACATCTACTCATAAAATGACACCAAAATCAGTTTCACAAGTCAAATTGGCAAGATGTTTTATTTTCTTCTCTATTTTTCTAAAACAATCTGTAGTATTAAACTGAAAACAGAAATCCAAACTGGGCCTGCAAGGTTTATTTACACATGAGTGACGTCAAGTCAATCCCAGAATTCAATACTTGGTAATTACAAGGAAACTTTCAGTCTAAATATAGCATCTCTGCTAGAGTTCAGCTCTGGTGATGTTGCCTAATTTCATCTCTGACAGTTATTAGATACTAGGATGATGAATTCAAAGGGCAGAGCTGATGGATACCATTATAGTTATTAACTTTCCACAAATATGGGAGTCAATAAATTAGCATTTTGAGGTGAGAGGGATGTTGGATGTTAGAATGATTTAGGAGCTGCAGGATAAGGGCTCCATGAGACTATTTGTGCATATACACCAAAGCAAAGGGATTATTGCACTTTATTTACCTTTTTTTTTCTTTAACTCCAGCTTTACAACTAAAGTTAAATGAGAAAATATGTAAAAACTCTTCAGATAAAATAAGATTTATTATTACAGGGTAAAAAAATCCTTTAAACTTGTTTCTATCTTCAGACATTTAGCTATTTAAGCATGCTTACTATTTAAGCCATGAATTTCAATTACACTTACAGAATTGCACTGCATTTTGCATTCATAATAAGCTTTAAATTAAAGATAGGGTAATGTTTCTGACTTCAAATGTAACAGTTACTCATCTAAGTGTTATCTAGTAACATAATTTACTCCATTTACACAAGGGGGGATAATATCTTGCAGCACCACTATAGCTTAAATTCTTAAAATATAATTTGTCATTTATAATACACTTAACCTATTAACATTTTTAACCCATACATGCATTAACAAGAAATAATTGTTGGTAAGACGGGAAGAGGCCATAAAAACAAACAAGAAAATGTCATAGTTAAACCTTTACAGTAAATGGTTGTCAATCAGTAAAGTGACGATGAGGGAAAAAGAGGAACTCATCCTGATGTAAAATTTAGGGAAGTAAAGGGGAAAAAGGTACAAATTGCAGATTAGTGGAGAAGTACAAGCAAACATGAATAGGAGGAAATAAATAAGTTCTCAAGCACAAAAGAAAAAGCAGAACAACAGAAAACTTAAGCAGGCGTGTCACGACACATTGCGATTGGCAAAACTAACAAACAAAAAATGCTGAAAGGTAAATATCATTTCTCATCATGCTGCATCACAAAGTTCATCAGTGGAAACTGTGTTTCCTGTCATTCATTGTGGTGTTACCTTGTCTCTTATCACTTATCTAAACTATTTGTAAAGCTCTTCCTCCTGTATACGGCAGAAATATCTGCTACAGCCGGCGTGCAAATTTCTAAATAACCCATCTGATTAAATCTATGGGAACAAGTCAAGTCCACAAAGATCACGCTTGTCAAAAAGCACAAATGCCGATATCATCCCAATATATCACACATTACATTTTATTTGATCACATCCAGTCAGGTCAGAGCTCTGTTGGTTGGATGACGATGATGATCTTCACAGTCTTAGCAGGAGATCATATGAAGATTATTTGATCGTATTCAAATAAATATATTTTTGTGTGGTTCATTTATCTAGATTCTCTTTACATTTAAAACTTGTGTGATTATCTGATGATAGATTAAGCCTCATTCATTGTTAGGATTTGCAAACAGCCTCATTGTACATTGAGGTGTTTGCTCAATCAGGTAAACAAACAAGTGCTAAAGCGGACTGAGATTATAACACAATTTGTAACTACATGTATTTCGATAATAGGTCGGTTATGTCAGACAGTTGTGAAGACCTGATGCTTTAAAGGGTTTTGTATAAACAAGCCATCTGACACTGTTTTGTAATACGCCTATTATACAAAGAGTAATACAATCTTGACCCAAATAGTTTCTTACCCTATTTAATGATCTGCTAATATTATTTTCCAAATGTTGTCCCCTAGTTTTACTCAGATAAGAACACCAAACAGAAAAAAGTAAAGTTGCCAAGTGACCTAGCATAGCAGTAACCTAAAAAACTTTTGGTTTGTTAAGCCAAAGAGGCAAATAAATAATACTTTAGTTAACTAATATCAAGTTTTGAGGTCTATTTAAGGACAATGTCGACAACAAAACGTAGCGTTGCTAAAGTTTTTCATCCCAGATTTATCGTTAGCCTGTCAACACTCCGCGCAGGTGCAATGGGCTTACTTTGCAGAACTTGTTACATCATTTCTCAATGTTTTAAACAAGATTTTAACATCCCGGATGGAAAAAAAAAACTATCCAGAATTGATATGCAAAAACAAAAAAGAAAACTTACATGAAGTTTAAGAGTTAATATCAAGTCAGCGGACCACCAAAAAAAGCTTCATCTTCTTACTCAATAGTGTCAAGCAGCAGGTGATACCGGAAGTACAAAAATACTGCTTCCGGTCAACATTTTTACATCATGACCTTGTCTATGATCAAAACAAACTAAAGACGAAACGAAGTGAGAGCATGATATAATCTATCTCGTACTCAAAGGGTTTCAGTTCCTCTTAACTTTTATAGAAAAATAGCAAACTAATGACGAACAAATGAAAGGAAAAAAGAAAAGTTGGCAGCAGTTGTATTTCCATGGCAACAACAAACACTAGTAAGCATTGGAGAATGATGTGGCTAAGGGGGAAAAACATGACTACACCGAAACAAATATGAAATCCAGGGAGTTATCACTTGAAATGCATTCTTCTGTCTTGTTTTTGCTTTGTTGGGTTTGTTTTAGATATTATCTTTTTCATCTATTTACTCTAATACAATCTAATCTGATTCAATCTTTTTCTTCAGCTTAGAGAAAGAAAATAAACAATCCACAATAGTTGCAAAGAAATGTTGCAACAAGTTTGCCTGAAACATGAATCATCACTCTTGGCCAGAACTACAAACAGAAAGATTTGAGACTGACTAACATTCGGTTCACCATTAGATTGATTCTTACCCTCCTGTACAGATGATAGTTGTGAAACCTGATAGATAAGCTTGAGGAATTAGGCATTGTGAAACAATGAGTCAAAGGAATGATAAAAATCCATGTAATGGTGGACTTTATTGTGTCGGTCACACTAATAGCGCCAAAGTTCTGTTAATAACGTGCATAATATCTGATACAAAAACAATAACTTTAGCTTTTTATACTACAGACTGATTGTCTGAAAGGAATTGCACAATTAGAAAACCTGTAAATATGAAAAATGAATTAAGGTCATATAAATGTCTGAATTTGCAATTAAGGATTGCATGTCTGCGTCTGGTTGTAAAGGTGTCAAGAGGAAATAAGTTATGAGGTCTAAATACCTTGCATTATATGGAATATTCCTTCCGGCAGAATCATGCTGTACTGTACAAACAGCTTTTTCTGTGCTTGTCTGAACTTATACTGTAGATATTTTCAGTTAGAATACCTGATAGGAAAAAAAAACCTACTCCGTCTCAAGTCAAAACAAGATGATGATAAGATAATTAAACAATGTGAGGTCTTTTCTCCACTTGTGACATTGTAATTATTCACTTTCATCCATCTTGTTTGCTGCAGTTAAAACATGATAGCACAACTTTGATGGTTTTTGAGGAATGTACTACCAACATGGATAGAATACAACTGCGTCACATTATTGGCATCAGATTTTTTCTTGTTCTTCGTGATATTTGCCATATAAACTAATGTTTTACTTTCATTTCAGCATGTTTCAATTTGTTTTAGCAGCAAAGGCGACTAAAAACAACATTACTGTAGTGGAAATTCTGAAAATCCACAAGACTGAAACATTTGCTTCATTTTATATTAAGGACATTAAAGTAAATTGCTATTTAAATATAAAATTCCTGAAAATACTCAACCTCCACAAACCCCCAGCTACAAAATACACTTTTCCATTTCTTTTATTTATCACACATAATAATTGAGTTTTTTTACTCTTGAAAGAAAAAGGTAACAAAATAAAGACAAGCCTTTCAGAGGCCAGATTAGATCTGAGGTAATGTCCAGATGAGAGAAGTATTACCTTTACAAAAATTACTAGCTTGAACACAAAGAGTAGCTAAACACCATCCACCTTTCCTTACATTAAAGCTTCCTTACATTATTCTGTTCTGCTCCATCTGGGATGTGATATAGTGATATAGCATGACACGATTAAGGCGAAAATCACCTGACAGGGAGAGGGGGAGAGCAACAATTTTACAGATGAAGCAAATTGTTCCTGGAAGATAAGAAATGCAAATACTACACATGACATAACCAATGTCAATGGTTATGTCTGTGTATGCACAGCTCATACATTCCTATAGATATGTGATTATCTCATAAGTCAACACTGTGGGGAGGAGTATTAGCAAAGATTGCTTGTGCTTTGTTGGGATGATTCATTTATGTACATATTAGACTGTGGAATGACCTGAAGGATTGATGGGAGAAATAAGGGGAGGCTTTAATGATGTGTGTCTTGGTGTGTAGGTGTTCTCATCAGGTGTTCATACAACACGGAACATCTGGCTCACGAGGAAACATGAATGTGCCGGTAATGAATGTAATGAATAGAAAATGTATCACAACAAATTTAACACTTATCACCCTTTACAGAGAAATACCAGGTAGTTTTCCCTGCTCGTCACAACAACTTTTACCCTCTGAAGGGTTTAATTTGTTCTCTTCATTAGCTTTGCATTAGAAAAGTTCATGCAACATTTTCCACTGAAACAGCAAGACTAAATGCTTGCATGCTGTGTTACTGTAAACATATTTCATCACATTTACCTGAATAAACTGATGCTACAGAGGATGTTAAAAAGGGAGAAAGATGGAAAACGTTTCTGTATTTATTTTGCAGGTTTTTTTTCTACACTTAGTTGAAGCATTGTGGATAATTATTTTATTTAATCTTTACAGCTGGGGCCATCAAGAGGCAGAATTATACTATTACAGCAGCAGTGTGCAACCAGAAAAATCCGGTTTTCATAATGAGTAAAGCGAGTATGAGGCATTAATATCTTTTTATTAATCTGACTAATATCCTAGACCCTGTTAACAGCTTTTTTTCTTGCTCTTTTTGTTCATCTTCAATGGTGCCAAAGATAAGTCATGAGGAGTAAGAAGTAAAATTCTGGAAGGGAATATTTGATGATTTGATGATCTGTAATCAGGTTCTTCTCATTGCTCCTCCTCTTCATCATCAACGCCTGACTAGAAAGCTGATCTTCCACAAATAGGAGAGAGAATGATACAACTGGAATTGCAATGGAGGATGTTTTATTGACAGATTATTCTAAGATAAATATCAAATCCAAAGTGAAAGTACACATTTGCAACATCTTGGTGCAGACGGTAAAAGATCTCAGCTTCCCTAAGAAGTAGAGTCTCCTCTGACCTTTCTTGTAGATGTATTCAGCGTTACTTTTCTGTTTCCATTCTGGGAGGTGGAGGTGGTGAAGTTCAGCTGGACAACAGAGAGGAGTGGAAAAGTTACACTGAATACATCTATAAGAAAGGTCAGAGTAGACTCTACTTCTTAAGGAAGCTGAGATCTTTTAACATCTGCAGTAAGTTGTGTCACACATTCTACAAGTCTTCTGTTGAAATTGTAATTAGCTTTACAGTGATCTGCTGGGGCAGCAGCATCAGAACCAGAGATCTGCTGGGGCAGCAGCATCAGAACCAGAGATCTGCTGGGGCAGCAGCATCAGAACCAGAGATCTGCTGGGGCAGCAGCATCAGAACCAGAGATCTGCTGGGGCAGCAGCATCAGAACCAG